>OY744553.1:32346091-32448591 GCA_963556195.1 Sepiola atlantica
ATTATGTTTTTTTTAATGACCTAATGGCTAAAGAGATGCCGAATGTTAGATGTAGTAACATGCGTAACGTGTGAATGAAAAATTGAAAAACAAAATTATGTTTTTTTTTAATGAACTAATGGCTAAAGAGATGCCGAATGTTAGATGTAGTTACATGCGAAACGCGGGAATGAAAAATTGAAAAACAAAATTATGTTTTTTTTAATGAACTAATGGCTGAAGAGATGCCGAATGTTAGATGTAGTAACATGCGTAACGCGTGAATGAAAAATTGAAAAACAAAATTATGTTTTTTTTAATGAACTAATGGCTAAAGAGATGCCGAATGTTAGATGTAGTTACATGCGAAACGCGTGAATAAAGTAATAGAAAGAAAAAAATTAATGATTTTTTTATCCTCTGTGAAAGCGAATAATTTATAAAATTCAATTACCGAAGTAGATACTTAAAAATAGTGTTTTTCTCGTAATTGTCGTGTTTATTGTAGTATTGATATAGAGTGCTTTAAGTATTTATTTTACTTTGGGTTCGTGATGTATATTTTTTATATTGTTTACTAAGTTGTTTCGAAGTTATGAATGAGGTAGTTATTTATATAGATATATAATTACATGGAGTGTCTCTTGCTGAATAACATTTTTTTTAATTTTAATTTTCCCAATAGTGTATTTAGTAATACGGTCAGACTTTTCTATGTAAGTTCCGTGGTTTTCTTGTTCCATCGTCTTCAGGCGGAGAAATAGGTTGGTGGGTTTATATCTGCGCGTGTTCATTAGTACTAGTGAAATTGAATAGAAAAATGGAATAATAAACTCACGGAACCCACACAATTTACATACACCGATTTTACCGAAATTCAAAGTTGACTATTCGGTAAACTAGAAAAATAAGAAAAAGGGTTTCTTAAGCGAAGCCGTCCGTGTTATTTAAAGTATTTGCCTAAAGTAAATTATCCTGCCAAAATAAACAGACACACACACACACACACACACACACACACAATATATATATATATATATATATATTTTTTTTTTGGTACAGAAAAAGTAGTACAACATCAGTACTGTCGGTTTCAAGCTTAGAAGTATTTAGCCATTCGGCTCTCTTCAGCTTATGTTGTCATCTGTTTTAGAAATGTGTAGTCACGTGTCACTCTCGTTTGAATGCGTTATTTGTTTGGAGTGTTATTTATATTTGTTTAAATTCATTTTAAGGTTAGTTTAATAAGCTATGAAAAAGGGGGGGGGTGAAAAATCACAGTTGATATTTAAAAATGGAAAATATATAACAATCAACAGCATGGGAAAAATTGAAATCTGCACGATATTCTTGTTCCAGTTCAAACTAGGCCAAACCTATTTTGAGACAGCTCGTGACATCAATGATGCGTTTGCCCTAGGAACCACTAACGAACGTACGGCACAAAGGAGGTTCAAGAAATTTCGCAATTGTGACGAGAGCCTCGAAGATGAATACGGTCAAGGCCGAGACAAGTTTGTTTGTTAATGTTTTACATGTGGCAACATGACGTTGATAATTACATATTTAATTATTATTGTGTTAATGTAATATTTATCAAATATTCATAAAAAACTAAAAAATCAAAAGCCTAATATAAAAATAATTTAATATCATTTTTTATATAATTTAATTACGAAATTGAATCGAACAGAATCCATACTGTTTTAAACGTAAACAAGTCAGCCATGATTGTTCTATTCAAATGACAAAAATACTACCAATAAATTACTTCGTGACTCTTTGAAATTTAAAAGGGGTTTGTAATGATTCAAAGTGGTGAGTGAGAATGTCATTTCAGCATTAACATCCTCAGTAAATCTCCATATATTAAAATGTTGAGAGTTTCGAAAGCTATTTTACATATACAAAGTTAATTTATTAATTTAAAATTAAAAACATATTAATTTGACATTTGTTACTGTGTTTCTATTTAGATAACTCGCCACGAGGGCAGCATGAGTCAAATAGTAAGTGTTTTGAATAAAAATTTCAAAAGTCTTGCGAAACCATAACAATCTAATTTAACCTTTAAATACATTTCAGAAGAAAGTAATAATTTGGCAAAGATTCAAACGTCGTATTTTTCAAAAAAGCGAAACAAAAATGAGAGTAAGACCACTTTTAGTTAGAATTAGTATTGAATATAATATGTGATATAAATCGGTGAAGTAAACTCCCTTTTATATGAATCTTTCTTAGTCGAAGATTGCTTTATACTTCACTCTTTGCATTTGGCGCCTGGCTGTTCACAAGCAACCGTGAAACAACACAATTCGAGTCCAAGAGTCAAACAAAACACCGAACTTATTATTGCCTTATTTTCATTCTACTTTTTATCTAAATAAGTTACACGGCTCTGTCAGAAAAATGAGACGTTTCTGTATATTTTATTATGCTGTCGAAGATTGACAGTTCGTTGATCAATATATATATATATATATATATATATATATATATATATATTTTTTTTTATTTTTATTTTTAAATACAGATTTTAATCAGACATGGACCAGTGGTTTCTGACAAGAAAAGGGTTTTAAATTCCCTATTCCGTCTTCTTCAGCATAGTCTGAAATAGTAAATGATGGAATTTCTTCAAAAAACATTTATAACCGTTATAAAACGCTCTGGACAAAGAATTTGAAATGAGGGGCCGGCCAGACGCTAGGTCAGAAAAATAACCGTTAAGTAAGAGATTCTATATTTAGAAGTAAAGAACCAGAGAGAAAGAAAAAAAGAAAGAAAGAAAGAAAAGAGAGAAAGAAAGAAAGAAAGAAGGAAAGAAGGAAGGGAAAATAAATTAAAATGAAATTAAATTTATAATAATAAAAAAATTTATTAATTAAGAGTAAATAAAAATTATTTATTTATATTTATATTTAGAGCATAGTATAAAGTACGTAACTCTAATTAATTAAATTATCTAAGCAGGGGAGGTAACTATTTATTGTTATATGAAATATATATATATGTATATATATAAATCACGATGGTTTCAATTAATAAATGTCAAATTAAAGTGAAAATATATAAATATAATTAAAAATAAATAAATATATAAATAAAAAATCAATATATAAATAAATAAAATATAAATAAAAATAAAAAATAAAAAATCAATATATAATTAAAATATCAATATATAAAAACCAAATAGATTTCCTCGATTCTACTCTTATCCTCAAAAATAATACTCACAAACCCTACCATAAACCGAATGAATCACTTCAATATATCCACAAAAACTCACGCCATCCACCATCAATCCTCAAAAACCTTACTAAAAATATAAGCCTTAGAATTTCAAACCTCTCCTCCAATTATGAAGTTTTCACACAGGCCGCTCCATATTATAATAAAGCCCTCCGCGACAGCGGATTCCATGAAGGAATCTCATACATCCCAAACCAGAATATTCCACAGAACAACAGCCGCAAAAGGAGGAGATCGATTATCTGGTTTTCGCCGCCCTTCTCCAGCAGAACAAAATCAAGAGTAGGTCATATTTTTCTCTCTTTATTAAACAAACATTTCCCTCCAACACACAGTTTACATAAGTTTTTCAATAAAAACACCATCAAGGTCAGCTACTCAACCATGCGGCCTATAAGGAGTTATATCACCAGAGAACAAAGCACGGCAGTCGACACCGGATGCTCATGCCAAAATAAAAATTCTTGCCCCCTCGAGGCAAATTGTAAAGTTGACTCAGTTGTATACAAAGCTGTGGTTACGAGTCAAACTGTTAATAGTACAGATGTATACTACGGCATGACACAAGGTTCCTTTAAACAAAGGTATTATTCACACCTATATTCCTTTAGAAACAAAGATCGCGCACACACATCTTTGGCTAAACGAATTTGGGAACTAAAAGAAGAAGGAACTCCCTTTTCTATAAATTGGAAAATCATAGAGAGAAAACCCATTTATTCACCTATATCTAATGTTTGCCATTTGTGTAATGCTGAGAAGTTTCATATTTTTAAGGCCATCATGAAACCAAACACCAGATGTTTAAATGTGCGCGATGAGGTTTTTAAAGGCTGTATACATCGTAAACAAGCACTCCTTATTTATTGGATGGATCGAGTGACTTAAGCCTACCTAGAGCCCTACATACATTTTTCAGACACTTATAGATTTCTACTGCAGACTTCTCGTTCCACGAACCTGATCACAGTTCTTTTTTCTCCATTTTTTCCCTCTTTCTTCTTTAAATTTTTAAATTTTAAAATTTTATTTTTCAAATTTTAATATTATATATTGATTTTTATTTATATATTAATTTTTTATTGATTATAGATTTTTTATTTATATATTGATTTTTTATTTATACTTGCATACATTTGTATGTGTATATATATGTATATGTATATGTGTATATATATATATATATATATGCATATATATGTGTGTGTGCACATACGTGTGCGTACGCATATGTCATTTCTTTGAATTTTTTTATATATTGATTATATATTGATTTTTTTATTCTTTATTTTTATTTATATATTTATTTATTTATATATTGATTTTTTGATTTTTTATTTATATATTGATTTTATTTATATATCGAATTTTTATTTATAGATTGGTTTTTTTATTTATTTATTTATTGATTATTTTATTTTTTTATTTATATATTGATATTTTAATTATATATTGATTTTTGATTTTTGATTTATATTTTATTTATTTATATATTGATTTTTGATTTATATATTTATTTATTTTTAATTATATTTATATATTTTCACTTTAATTTGACATTTATTAATAGAAACCATCGTGATTTATATATATACATATATATATATTTCATATAACAATAAATAGTTACCTCCCCTGCTTAGATAATTTAATTAATTAGAGTTACGTACCTTATACTATGCTCTAAATATAAATAAATAATTTTTATTTACTCTTAATTAATAAATTTTTTTATTATTATAAATTTAATTTCATTTTAATTTATTTTCCCTTCCTTCTTTCCTTCTTTCTTTCTTTCTTTCTCTCTTTTCTTTCTTTCTTTCTTTTTTTCTTTCTCTCTGGTTCTTTACTTCTAAATATAGAATCTCTTACTTGACGGTTATTTTTCTGACCTAGCGTCTGGCCGGCCCCTCATTTCAAATTCTTTGTCCAGAGCGTTTTATAACGGTTATAAATGTTTTTTGAAGAAATTCCATCATTTACTATTTCAGACTATGCTGAAGAAGACGGAATAGGGAATTTAAAACCCTTTTCTTGTCAGAAACCACTGGTCCATGTCTGATTAAAATCTGTATTTAAAAATAAAAATATTACGCTCTTAATTTAATTTAATTGAGCACTCTGCTGGTATTTCCCTTTTATTTTTTTTTAGTATACCTTTATACTTTATATATATATATATATATATATATATATACGTGTGTGTAGGGGGTGGTTTTGTGTGTATAGTCATTTACTTATTTTCCTTTTCTTATTTTTCCAATCAACGGAGGCTGAAATGTTTTGTGTGTTTTTCCTATATTTTTGGGTCGAAATACACTTTCCTATATTCACCGTATAACAGCATTAATCAATATCGATTCGACAAGAGTGTATCGAGGCTTTGGTCAGCTACGTCTGCAAGAGTGAGTAGGCATCCAGTGTTCTGTGACGTCAGTTCAGTGTTTCAATCAACATATATATTTACACAGGAGCAAGTCTTAGGATTTTGAAAGAAAGAACACTGGTCCTTCTTAAAAACTGAGTCTTAATCCCTACGGAAAAGCGTTTGAATGTCTACTAAACACTATCCTCGTATTTCCTTTGTATCCCTGCACAGAGGGTTGTCAGGATAACAACACTTGAGCATTATTCTCTTTAGAATAAGCCCTGACAAAATTATCAAAATAACATAGCATTTGAAGCTCAAATAAGATTCCCTTGAAATGCATACGCATTGGGTTATACGACTAATGGTTTGCCTCGCCCTAGTGATGCTACTATGATGAACAACACTAACTTAAAAATTCCACAAAACCATATGAATTAATGTTGTGAAATCTTGCTAAACAGAGCCAAGACTACAAGAATAATAAACCAAAGCGTAGTTATCTACTCTATTAGGGAGTGGAACAATTATTGTTCTTAACTCATTTACTTACATTATGTTTGAGTAGCAGATAACCTTAAATTAACACTCGGATATCTATGTATCCAGCAATAGATTCTTCTAGCATTTTTGTATGACAGGACGGATATATATATATACAGGGTGGGCCAAAATAAGGGTCCTATCTTTAAATTTGAATAACTTGAATTTGAATAACTTCCACAAAATAAAGGTTAAACTCACCAAACTTTATGTGTGTGTAGACTGACCTTTCCGAGATTTTTTGAAATAAACAAAACAAATTTTAGCCGAAAAACACTTCTTAAAACTTACAAAAACTAAAGTATTGTTTTTTACACTGTTTTGAGTTTTTTAAGCAAACATAATGTTTTCTAAATGAGGGTACGCTCCTTAGGGCTAATACGGCTCATGCTTGCTTCAGAAAGGGGTCCTTTACTTATTCTAAAAAAAAAATTTTTTTAAATCAATAAATAAAAAAGTTATGAATTTAAAAAAATAGGACCCTTATTTTTGCCCACCCTATATATATATATATATATATATATATATATATATATATATATATATATATATATTAAACACACACACATGAATACACTTTGCTCTGTTGTTATAGAATAGAGGATACGCCCGGCTTCCTGTTTAATACATATTTACATCCAGGACTTTTTATGAAATAAAATATTTATTAATCCATATCAGCATAAAACTTATGGCCATCTGAAGAATTGCGTGTCTACATTCAATAGAGTTACAGTTGTGACAGGAAGTATCTGCTTGCTCGACAACAAACACAAATAGTTTCTCATACTTATTATGAAGATGGGAGGATTTTTTAAAATAATGAAGTAGAAAGCGAGTTTTTTTCTCAAAAGATCTACAAACAACGATTCAAATAATACCTCGGATTAAGAAACCGTTTGGAACAAATTGACGGATTTTAAGATAATCTAATGAGCATTGCTAGAGATATTACATCTCATGAAAGAAAAACTCCATTTCAAAGAAAACTTGACAAAATTGAAAAAAAAATGTATCATTTTAAAACACATATTTACTAAAGCGGATAAACTCCAACATTTCCGTAAACTAACTAAACTATAAACGGTTGACTTTTATATTGCTAAGAATGAGAGAAAACCTAACGTTGACTTAGTTTAAACAATAAACTCTGATAGTAAAACCATTACGGATAATGTAACATTTAGAGACAGAATAGGGAAATAAAGCAAGGAAAGGCACACTCAAGGCCCCAAAACTTGACTTCCAAACAAAACTAGCTACCGCACCTTCCTACTAGACGGGAAATTGGCAAAATTTGTAAAATATATTAGATAGAATAACATGGCTAATAACAATAACTTACGAAGAAGACCAGTGGGTGAATATAACGGAAGCGATTTACCGGTTCTCTAAAATTGAAAGCAACACACATTTTCACTTCAATTTGAGAGTATAAATTATTATTCTTCTATATCAAAATAACCTTTCGAAAGTGTAATGAATTCTGCTTCTTTTCTTTCTTATATTTCTGAGAAAACAATTAATATCATTAGAAAATGCGGAAACACTGTTTTAATAAGCAAACAGGAAAAATAGGCCCGCGGACTAAAAGCAAGTAATCTGGATCTTTGGATGTCTCGATTGGTGTTTTGTGTTTTGCAGGAGTAACCGACCTATTCGGACTTTACATATTATACAACTTAAAATAAGACATTGATATACAAAAATATTAAAGTATACAGAGTTAATTGCCTTCTAGTCATAAATGACTCTAACGGGGTAAAATGTAAAAAAGTAAAAAATAGTATTATTAACGAGGTGAAAAGGTTAGGTCTAAAGGTAGAAAAAACATGATGATGATCAGTGGTTACATTTAGTGAAACGTTGTGAGAATAATATCCAAAATGAAAACAGGAGCTCGAATAATCCAAATAAATACGCATACGTATTTTATGGTTGAGTAGATAGTTTCCATTTACCTATAATTCTATTATCCATAAAATTACCTGTTAGAAATTATTCCTGAGGTCTTCGTTGTTGTTTTTTTCAGTAATCATTTACACGGAAAAAACATTTACACAATTATGAACTCCTCCTATTACGATATTGCAAGTTCCTACGTCTAAAGTAGTTTGCATAAGCACAAATGAACAAAATAAAAAATAATACATGTATAGCTTTCTTATCATAGTACATACATGTCTATTGCCCACGGCTAAATATATCCTGTTTTTGTGTATCTTCTTTACAAATATATAAATAGTTTTAACTGATTTTTGAATATAGAAGTAATATGAATAATTTATAAGTCATTCCTGGTTCGAATACTAATAAGTTTGAAAATCGATGGAAGTTGCAGAATTATACAAAAAATAACAATAACGAATGCGTTGCTGTTTATATATCACGTAAGTGAGGTAAACAAAAAGATAGAGAAGCAATTCCGAGTTATATCACGCACGTATATATATATATATATATATACATATATATATATATATATATATATATATATATATATATATATATATATAATGAATTTAAGTTTTTCAAAGAAACAACTCCACTTCATCAGGACGAGACACCAAGTATTTAACAATAAAAGCTTTGACTTCAATTATTAAATTGAAAACAAATGTATGAGTCATGTATGAAATTTGTAAATTTAAGTAAGAAAGAGAATAAGATAAAGAATATCCATTGTACAGAGGGTATAGGGAGTTTACACCAATGTGACAAAAGGTATCATCTATTCAAATATTAAATACGACAAAATCTAACATCAATATATCGAAATCCAAAATATCGGGGAAACATTCAAATTCAAACATTTGTAAATATTTTCTGCTTTAAAAATATTTCTTAGCAGTATCAAGAGCATAACGAGATATTTGTAGAGTTGATCGAGAAAAGAACCGAGAACCAATTATCAACAATCATTAAGAAAATAAGAAGTCGGTGAAATTTTAAAAAGGTGAAATCATGGTAAAACAGTGCCTCAAAAAACATGTCGGAAAATAGAAAAGAAACGCATCAGAATTATTTATGAATTCATGTATTAATATTTTTAGAGGTAAGAAATAGGTGATCATGCTATATACGTTATATTATGTTAAAGATGTAGACATTAGGTGCTAATAATAACTATATTTCAGATCCAATTATTTTTATTAGTAAAAAGTACAAGAATATTCTAATAAATATTCAGAATGTTATAACAAAGCGTTTATGTGATGGACATAAGTTGCAGAGTTGGGTCAGCTATTTTTGACAAGGGTCGAAATAGTGCAGGTGAAGGTGACACGAAGTTAGGGAGACAAATCAATTCCAATGAAATATAACAGCAAGAGATAGCATGTAAGATAAAATTCAAAGTGATGGAAAAATAGTTAAGCTCCCAGACATGAGTTGACATAACGGATACCATCACGGAATCGAGTTAATAAAGAAAGCGAATTTCGCTAGATTCGTTTGTGGGGCATGAAGCGAGACGGATCGCCAATAATGCTGTAAAACTTTTAAAAGTTTAAAATCGCCATGAGGCGAAAATCTGGTCAAATATGTTTGTCTGTTATATTACTTATTTACCTACGAATTCTTGGCCTTTTGGCTAAGATCAAAGTGTAGTATCTGTTCCGATGGATACTGCACCCCATAGACTGGTATTGTCTTGGTCTTCGAGGCTTGATTTACACTGATCTATGGGTCTGTCCTGTGCAGTTCTAGGAGGTCCACACTCCCAGGCTTCGCCTCCCCTCTTTGAGGAGGAGTAAGTTTATTGCTTACTGCCGTAGGTGCCCCTACTGTGGAATGCCGACCGGGCTGCTCAGGCAATTTTTAAACCCTACTTTCCCGACCCGAACTTGGGTCACATCTTACTTGTTGGAGTAAGATAAAAACTGGCCTTGTGCCTAACTCCTGGAGAGCAGTAAATAAATACTTACTTACCTATAGTCTGGATAACCAATTAAGATCAGGTAAATTTAAGTATCACTCTCATATGTGCGCTATGTTTCCTTCCAAAACACAACCTGAAATTCTCAGCGAACGTTTTAGTCTTCTTTTATTTACACGAAACACTTCATATTCGTATAGGTACCCTCATGACTGGTCATATTCATGGAGAAGGGAGAGACGTAGTATTTCATCAGCGACGCGTAGACGATTAACATTAGTGCAGCGGAAACGTGGGGCTGCCAAAATAAAGAGGAAAGATGCGACGAAGAGACACAAGTGATGAAGAGAAAAAGTTGTTCACGCACTATATTTATAAGATGATATAAGGTTGTGGTTTGACGAGTGAAACAGAAGTAGATGGCAAGGTATTAATTAACGTGCGAAAGTCGCGTAAAAGAGAAGTGAGAAGAAATAGCGACGTGTATAATTTTAGTAACGAATACGTTACATTTACACGAAAAGGAGATATATGTTCGGAAAAGACATATTGTTAATCTAATATAATTAAGAAGAGTTTAAACAAAATAGTATTCAATTTATTTAAGGTTCATGGCTATATAAGATTTATAATAATCATAATAATAATAATAATAATAATAATAATAATAATAATAATAATAATAATCATAATAATAATAATAATAATAATAATAATAATAATAATAATAATAATAATAATAATAATAATAATAATGATAATGATAATGATGATGATGATGTGAAATCAGACAAACAACGCGAACAAAATTAATTTTAGTGAAGTTTCGGAGAATCATGAACCGTATATTTGAAAATGTTAATTACATTTTAAATTAATTTATTCATCATTTAAACAAAATGAAACCAAATTTAGAAAGAAGTGCTCAAAAAATTAAAAGATACTAATATTTAAGAAAAGGTGGAAAAGTCACAGTTAAAATAATACCTCTCAAAAATGTTATTGGTTGTTTATTATACACGAGCTAAGATAGTTGGCATTCTATATAAGTAAATATAGTATAACGACATTTAGAAAATTAGATACAAATAATTACCATATTTAAGATTAATGTAGTTTGTAATAGTAAACACACCTAGAATATTCTGACTAATACTGTTATCTATCAACATGAAAAACGATTAAGGATGTCAGCGCAACGCCTTAAACTGAAAAGAGATCTTTTTTACCGAAAAAAAAGACGTAATATATAATTAAAACATTAAAGCATGATAATATTTTAATAATATAAGTTTAATGGCTAAATAATAATTACATTTTAGTGACTCGATAATAATAATAAAATAATAATAATCATAATAATGATAATAATGATAATAATGATAATAATAATAATGATTATGATGGTAATGATGATGATAGTGAAATAATAATAATAATAATAATAGTGATGATGATGATGATGATGATGATGATGATAATGATGATAACAATAACAATAATAATGATAATGATGATGATGATTATAATAATTATAATAATAATACTAATACGAATAATGATGATGATGATGATGATAATACTACTACTACTACTACTACTACTACTACTACTACTAATAATAATAATAATAATAATAATAATAATAATAAATATACTTGTAAGTACAATAGAAGGATTGTAGCGAGATGATACAAAAAACGAATGTTTGTGTTTTTCTAAAGTGATGGGGAATCGTAAGCAGTATGTTTGAAATGTTAATTAATTATTTAACTAATCATATAATTAATTAAACAAAAATAAACACTGTTTTAAAAGCTACAAAATATTTTAATAATAATGAAGACAGCGGTCGATAACACTAGATATGTTATAATTAAGAGATGCATTAAATTAAAAATAAATTTAGACATATGAACCCAGAAAAACTTGGGGGAGTGAATACCAAAGTTGTAAATTACATCATGTCTATTCAGGGCTGATCCTGCCTCTTGTTCCTGTCTCACAAACGGAGGCAGACGTGACAAACTCCAGTCATCATCCAGTAGGCGGGAGTCGAGGAAAGTGGAACGCATCAACCTTAAATTGCCTGACAATATTACTCTCTTGTTAATTTATCCTATCTCTCCCCTTCAAACCATTCAATATATGTCTCTTGTTTTAGAACTTCTAGAACCAGACCAGCGTCCACGTGTTATTGTATAACTGTGAGCTTGACACCAGCGGCGAAACGGTTGAAATAAACCAGCGAACGGCTTAGACAAAACCCGTGTAACCACAATTGTAGGTAAGCAGCAATTCAACATACAGTTACTTGAAACAAAGTAAGCGGGAACTTATATGAACCAAGGGTAAAAAGATTTTTTTCGTGTGTTGAAGGAAAGATATCAAAATTACATCATATAGAATTATTTAAAATTCGATACACTAACGTTATTGCTAAGAATACATATGCTTACACTGGCCAGTGGAGAGTAGTTGTTATATAATATGAAAATGCATATTTATAATTACATGAACAAGACAATATATACAACATCTTTGATGCTAATACAAACGTTATAGTTACCATCACTAACGGTGACAACAATAAACATTTACATCAATAAAAAAACACAACAGAATTCTGAATATGGAAGTTTAAGCAGCAAGGATCCATATAAAAATTAGGCTAGTGCTGAAAGAAGTGAAATAACTATTTTTTATTTAGGATAAAAAAAGCATCAAAAAGCATATTTACATTTTAAGGTTCTCAAAATATTTAAACATATATACAATTCTTAAAGTATAAAGAAGAAATATTTTTTAAGCTAAAGAGAATATTATTTGATTGTAGAGACTCTAAAATATAATCATGATTATGCTAATATTTAGAGGAAATTGTGAAATAATGGCTTTTGAATGAATTCGAAAATAATGTGAAAAATGTTAGACAATATTACAGAAGAAAGAGAAAGAAGACCGGTCGTACTGTCATTAATTTTATATTATATTAAAACACACTAATTAAAAATAGTGTGACGATGAAGGGGGTATTATGAGGTAAATACATATTATTTTTAATACAAATATTTTTCACAGATAAATGGCAATTATTAAGATTAAAAGCAGTGAAAAAGATATCGCTCGCTAATCAATCAATGCAATCAATAATTAATGATTAATTAATGAGATACAACATGAATATAAGTATTAGTGCACATTAAAGTTTATTAGATATGGTTATGACTAAAACATTTGAACACAGTTGATAAGTTTATTAGGCTGACGTTAGAAATTGATATTAAGAGTTTCCAAAGTGTGAGACGGTAATTTAATGAATATATACTAAGTTAAATAACAGTCAACACTATTTAATAATTATATAAGTAAAACTAATATATATATCAAATTTAAAGTTCATATTTTTTTAAGCATCTAATTTAAATTTAATAAGGAATAAGGTAAAAAAATACCTTTGAAGCATATAAAGATGCCATATCATTTTTAAAGAAAAATAAATCGAAACCGATTTTTTTTCTTTCTTTTTATAAACATTCATTTATTTTTTGTTTATAGTGATACAAATAATTTCGCCAATTGAAAACTTGGCCTTTTCAGTGTGTCTATATATTTTGAGCTTATTGGATTTGGATTTTTCCCGGCTTCTGTTGGTGTAAACGGGATTAGCGGATGTTGTTGTTTTCCACTTTCAAACATGAGAACGTGAATGCTCACGAGATATATATAAAATTATAAGTTCATTTTGTTAGCATCTAATTGAAATTTAATAACGAATAAGGTCAAATAAATACTTTTGAAGCATATAAATATGCGATATCAATTGTATATATATATATATATATATATATATATATATATATATATATATATATATATATATATGCTAAAGTAGATAGGTAATAGAGAAGATGGATAAACTGGAAGAAATAAGGAAGCCAGTGTGACCTTGAACTCTAGTTAAGATGATTAGAAATAATTTACACTAAGATTTAAAGTGGACTCCAGATACAAAGAATAAGAACTATTCAGACAGAAAAAAACACACATTTGTTCTTTTGAACATTGTGATTTAAAATATTAGAGGCTAGTTCTTGTGCATGAAATGAATGTAAGAATAACAAATATGATGTAAGGATATCGGAGGCTTTGTATGAATGTGTCTGCGATGATGTATGCGTATGGTGGTAAGGTGTTGGTAAGTTAATGTAATGAGGTTTGGGTTTTAGAAAAGTGAAATGTCATGTTCCATAGAAGTCTTGGCAGAAATCTCAAAGATGTACATCTTTAGCGCCAAAATTAAATCGATCCTGCTAATCTTGCATATTTTAAAATGAAAGAGGAAATGAAGCAAGCATTTATAGTGTTGTTGTGTTTATGCTATATCATCCCCTTTTTGCGGCATTTTATGCCTAAACATGATGTCTATTGAAACCAATTTCTTACATATGACAAATTGAACACCTGCTATTTTACGAAGAGGTGAGGGTGAATCATAGGTTATACATTTCCCAAATACATAATTCAGTTCTGTGAGTTCCCTGCATTTTAATAGAACGTTGCTTTTTAAAATTTGAATGGGTATAATTATTAAAGAGGTGTTTATCATTAGGCATGACAAACTGGCTATATTTATATCTTCTTTGTTTGCAGGCGAAAATTCATTCGTTTTTTTATAATGTTATATTTAAATATCATTACTACATCAGAAAAACATTATTTGCATATTTCAAATCTTAGTTGTTATGACTGCGATTTTTTTATCGACCTATTTAGAGTTTATAGTATTTTTTTTTAATTTGAATTTCTTTTTGAGGGTTGTTAGAAATGCCTGATTTAGCAGAAATATATATTGCTACCAATAATAGGAAAATTTAAAAAGTCCAGCTTGTTTCCTTAATTTTAACTGCTATCGATAATTGCAATTACCAAGACAAACAACTTCAGAAGTATTGAGTCCATAATGACGTCATCATGGAGTCACTTCTTCTGAAGTATACATCGTTGTTTTTCTTGGTAATTGCAATTATCGATAGGAGTTCAAATTAGGGAAACAAGCTGGACTTTTTTCATATTCCTATTATCGGTAGCAATATATATTTCTGCTACATCAGGCATTGTAGAGTAGGATATTGTTATTGTATTTTGTAAAATTGCACTATTTTATGTGGGTATTTAGAGAAATGTTATTATTTTAAACACTCCTTTGGCTGTAAACAGTGTTAACTAATACTGTTTACTTTAGTCTGATATGCTTACGATGGGCTAAAATGCAGGGAGGTTAAAGATTCAAACAAGTATTGTAGTTGCTTCCATTTCCATGTTGGCAAAATTTATATTATTATTTTTCGATCTATGTGTTTTCAATTTTATGATGTGTATTATGATACTATTTGCATTGCGAGTAGTAATTGTGTTTTTTTCTGTTTGAAATGAGTTATTTACGAATATCTGGAGTTTTCTAATGCATTATTATAGTACTATGAATTTAGCTCGAATCCGAGCTTATTAGCCGATAGCTTACAAAAAATTATCATCCAGATTTTGTTTGGCTTTGTCGAAATTCCACATACATCTTTTATAATTTTGATGCATACATTTTGAACTTTGCATATATTTTGTTTATGTTTATTCTACGTTTGGATATTGTGGACTTCTGATTATTCTCTACTCGGATATATATTTATTAATTCTGCCATCTGCTCCTGAATAACGGTCGATTTGTGAAGGCTAGATTAAAAAAAATATACCAATTCCAAATTCTTTATTTTTCTTAGTCTTTGGAATTATTACTCACCTTACAGGGTTTTCTCTTTTTAAAATCATCAAACACTTTATATTATCGATTTTAATTTATTATGTACAAATAGTTGTATTGCATTTGTATTAAACTTCTCAAAATAATGCATGTTTATTAGTCTATAAACATATAACAAATCATATCGATTAGATGTTTTTAAAACCTTTTATTACAAATGGTGTTGCAGCATTTCAAAGTATAAAGTTCTATTTTATATTTTCAATACATATTTTGATTGGATTTTTATTAAACTACCGAAGCTTATGTTTTTTTAAACGTATTACTAAATACAGGGCTTAATCAAAATAATTGTATAACATACGAAAGGATTCGCCATCTTACGACTGCTCTACAATCTAATGTATATTCATTACTTGAAATCATTGAAACAAAACTAATACCTAATGTTATTTGTACGTATCTGGGATCAGTTAATACGTTTATTTCATAAAGTTTAAACCGGTTTTCTATATCTATTCGTGTCCCCTGGGGCGTGATTCAACCTAAAAAATTCAGATTACTTCTATCTTCGAGGAGGAAGTGTCTAAAGGAATATCACATTCGCGAGTTGTTTCCATTCGAATGTATATTAAGGTCACAGAAGATGATTTTGAAGTCGTCAGTTTTTGTATTTTATTATGGGAAGGTCGCCGCAATCCACATATCCGTCCTTGCATTCCTAAATGGTCACTGTCCTGATACTTACCAAGCTCAACGTCGCTTAACTTAGGTGATCAAACGCACACCGATTTCTCAACGTGACTATCATCCATCTTGCGTATTATTAAGTATCAGGTTCGATTTAATATTTTCAACATCATATATTGAACGGCTGCATGTTTAAAGTGGTATGACCTAATTACTTAGTATCCCGCTTAATTCATCATTTTACTATATATAATTAACCTTTAATCTGATTGTTATTTAAACTATCGAATTCGACGAATTTGTATTATTCATCTCATTGGTATAGTCTTATTACACAATATCGCTTTTCGATTTAATATTTTCAATATATTGTATGGTAGTGAATGTGTGGCAGTCACCAAGTCCTCACTCGCCAGACTCAGCCTGAAACTATGGGACCATGATCAGATGGATCCGCCACGTTAAATCAGACCAGATCCAATAGGTTTGGTCAAATACCTTGCGCGAGGCATTGGTAATCGTACTACTGGATGTTATTCTTAGGGATAACATACTACGTTAGTTTGGGTATGTTAAAACCAGCAGTGGGTCAATCAAAACATGTAGAGATCTGAAAGTGGTCAGTCAGAAGAAATAGGGACGCTAAAAGAAGACGTGGAGATAAACCATCAGGCATGACCGTATACGGTAGCAGATGATGAATTTGGACACCCAGTACGTGACAAGTGGATACGATGTATAAAGACCGTAAGACAACGTCAAATCCCCGATGAAGAGAACACAGACGGTAAAATAAGATAGTGAGTAGGTATTTGTGCGACATTCTCCCTGACGACCGTCTTCCTCACTAAAAGTGGAAGCGTCTAGGGATTCTTACATCCAAAATCGATCGATATCCCGGTCAGGGTAAATTATTTGGCGACGGTAGTTTTACAGGGAGGTGTAACGACCGTCATACATATAACGCCTGATATTGTCAAATGTAACATCTACCTGTTACTGACCAGGCTCAACGTCGTTTAACTTTGATCTAACGACAACCGGTGTGGTTACGTGATTATGTCGTATATTTATTAGTGTTACAGAGTTATTACTAAGTATTGGCTCCAATTAAATAGGTTCGCTATATCTTATATGAATAGAGAGTTTGCCTGTCAGTCAATTTATTTCCACGTCATAAATACATTGCGAAATTTCTTTAATTTCGAAGTATCAGAAATCTTAACTACTTTATAGAGTTTACAATATTACATTAATAGTAAATAATAAATTCTCAAAAATTAAAGCATATGTCATGAAACTGAAACCTTTAGATATTCAAATTGAGGTTCTACTAACTGAACTATTTGGACTTTCTTATTAATAGATCTTAAAAGATTACCTTAGCAAAATAATTATATATTACGTGTAACGTCATATATTTCTGATTTACGTTATTCCTACAAACATGTATTCACACATAAGCGATAATATATATATATATATATATATATATATATATATATATATATATATATATACATTATAAAGAATATATATATATATATATATATATATATATAACTCCTTCTACGATTATCTTATATTTTAGGACGAAGAAGTGTCGTGGCCTTCGTCAAGAAGGTATGTGCACTGAGTCGGGTTTACCTGCCACTGCACGGTGGCATGTATGCTACGCAGTTTAACAAGGCGATTCGACGAAAAAGGTTATTACACACATGGACATATAACTGATGTTATTTCTGTCTGACATTATTTCATAGTTGATCTAGTAATTGTGTTGTATTTAAAAAAAAGTATGCCTGTGATTTTATTCATGTCATCATCATGGATGGAAATTTTATCATGGTTTGAAGGTAAAACAATTTAGAAACACTCATAGACTAAAATTCAAAATGGTTGACAAACCTGTTTTGATAAAAACGGCTGGAATAAAATAACAATCTTGCTTTTCTCTAAAATTTTAAAATATTTTCACACAGTAACAAGTCTGCATAACATCAAACGTTTTGTTTGTCCTGATACAAAATTAACTTTTATACTTACTAATATCTACTGGGAATTACGTTTGAACTTGTTTCCTTTTGTATAAAGCATTTTTTTTAACCATTTTTATGTGTGTAATAAAATTCTAAAACAATTCAAATATGTTTTTGCAACTAAAAAATTAGTAAAACATTGAATGGAATTTAGAACATTTTAAAAATGTTATTCTAAGACAAGAAATACCAGCTCAAATAATTAAAATTGACAATATAAAAAATGTGTTTTATTTATTTTCAAATAGTTTGACATTTTTAATAACACTTACAAAACTAGTTACTCTATCACTTTTAAAGGTATTAATTATTTTACTAATTAGATTATTTACCGTTAGTGTTTTTTGTTTGTTTATTTAGTTATTGTGAGGTGTATATTCTTAATGAAAAGGGGGGAAGAGTCTTAATAACTGTTTTTCCTTGGTTTCTCTTGTCACACTCATCACTTTTAATTAATTGGAACACACACACACACACACACATATATATATATATATATATATATACAGGGTGGGCCAAAATAAGGGTCCTATCTTTAAATTTGAATAACTTGAATTTGAATAACTTCCACAAAATAAAAGTTAAACTCACCAAACTTTATGTGTGTGTAGACTGACCCTTCCGAGATTTTCTGAAATAAACAAAACAAATTTTAGCCGAAAAACACTTCTTAAAACTTACAAAAACTAAAGTATTGTTTTTTACACTGTTTTGAGCTTTTTAAGCAAAAATAATGTTTTCTAAATGAGGGTACGTTCCTTAGGGCTAATACGGCTCATGCTTGCTTCGGAAGGGGTCCTTTACTTATTCTAAAATAAAAATTAAAAAAATCAATAAATAAAAAAGTTATGAATTTTTAAAAATAGGACCCTTATTTATGCCCACCCTGTATATATATATATACATATATATATATATATATATATATATATATATATATATATATATATATATATATATATATATATAGATATATATGTATGTATAAATAACATTTAAATTTAAAACATATTGGGGAGTTGTACCCCTTGATGAAATGTTGTATATTTGTGAGTAATGATTCTGGCAAATGCTATGATAGACAGAGAATGGCCAACGATATTCTATCTCCTACACTTTTGATGACCATGTACCTAATTTGTTCAAGATGTCATTGCATTTTCATATTTTTAGCAATTAAATAATTGCAAGTGTCATATCTGTTCTGATACTATACTTACTTTATTTTATCCTAGGTAATTAAAGGTAGATAATGCATTCTTCTTGACTGAGGTGATCTTTATGTGTATCCCAATCTATAGTGAGCCTTTCAAGAGCTGTATTTTTCTCACATTAAAAAACAAATTCTCTCTAACGCTATTCCGCCATCGTGGAGAGTCAAATAAATATATATAGTAAATAAAAGTATATAAAACAACAACAATAACCAACTTATCTATTCATTTTGAATGCTTGTTTCTTTTTCAATCTATATTGAATAGAGTGCACTTTTAGTATAAATCAATCCTGTTCTGTTCGTTTTTTAAATGCAATTTTTAAAGATTTCTGATGCTTTTTTAAGCTCTTATTTCTTATCGATAATCTGACCGTTCGACAAATCTCGCTTGCTACTTACTAGAAGGACGTTACTTTTCAGTGACCAGCACTTACTTAGGAAGTTGTCAGTGTAGCGTACTATCTATTTTGTTGGCATGATATCATCTTCCCAGGCATAAACTCCTCTTTTTAGCATGAATGTTGTATATATTCGTTGATCTTGACATTACCATCCCGGGCTAGCAAAAATATTCGACCAGATGAATCGTATATTTACTAGTATTTTCTTTTAACGATTGCATTAGACGCATCTTTATTAGCCATGTAGTGATGCGGTATTGACTACTTCTTCGAGAAGGTATTTTCTAGTGAATATTGAATTCACAAGCGGTCCTCATTTTTTGTTCATCCCAAAAAGACAAGTTAGTTGCCACTGTAGACGTACGGGAATACTAGGAATTAGAGTGACAGTTTTGGGGGTCATCCTAGATAATGAGCTGTAAAGCGAGATGCTTGTTCACATTAGTTTTACATTTCTGCATGTCGATACAGTCGGGGAAATAGGGAGTAAGGAGGGAGTTGCAAAAGCCGCCAGTTTGAGGAAATGGTTATTGGAGTAGAAGGCTTTCCGGCATCTGGATACCTCCACAGTGAATCGATGAGATTTGATTCATTGTCGGGTTTTATTTATTGTCGGTAAGTGTGTTTACATCGCGAGGGCACCAAAGCAGCAAGTTCATCGGAGCATATTCTATTGACGTACTTGTAAAACAACCACAAGAATGAATCATGGTGGCGATGGGACAGGGGCTGGGGCTTGGTGGATAGTGATGGATCTATTAGATTATCGACATTTTGGGGAGTTTGTCTAAGAAAGAGAGACTAATAGATTGTGAGAACAATACTCCATGCATAGGCGGATTGCGGCATTGTATAGATATAGAGTGCTGTCGTTTTCTAGCTCGGTAGAGGAACTCTACTTTATTCGCACCAGCATTGACAATGTATTATTAGTATTTGTTTTAATTAATGTTACGTGTGGATGTAAGGCCGAGGAGTTTGAACGCTGGAATATCAGGTAGGGTTGTAGAGATTTCTTACAGTTGTCTAAAAAAGGAGCTTTGCTTTAGCAACATTAAATGTCACCATCCATTAATGACCCCATTCAACTACCAACTGGATGTCACTTTCTAATAGTTCGGCCATTACCTCGGATATGTGCGCGTCCGTTTTACAGACATGGCGAGAGTAGAGCGTGATATCATCAGCAAATATACCATCTCAGACACAATGTCACCAGAGAGATCGTGTATGCCCATCAGGAACAATAACGGCCTGAGGACTGACCCCTGGAGTACACTTGCATTACTGTCATGTTATTTGGATGAAAAGACATTGAATACAATCTGGATGTATTTTGGGGGGGGATAGGAAGGATCTAATTATATTAAATATTCGTCCAGTAATACCATATGAATTATTCTTTTATGAGAAGACGTTTATGCCAAAGCTTGCCAAATGTTTTGGAAATATTAAGCGCTATCGCCTTAGCTTTATCTTTCTTGCCCAGCGTATGGTGTATATGCCTTCAGAAGTTACTGTTTGATATCCGCAGTAGATCGTGCTTGCCTAAGTGCATACTGATAGTCAAAAAGAACTGTATCATTAACGTGGTATTAGACTATCGTTAGATTGATTAAGAATTCAAAGATTTTATCAGAACATCGAGAGTTAACTGGTGGAGTGATAAATCTAAGGGTCAGTTGTATCTAGAATTAGGGGCAATTCTTAAGCTATCAGGGAAGCAAGATACGGCAAGGCATTTGTTGTATCGTTTAGAAGGGAGAGGGATTTCGCTGTCATGCCACATATAGTGGTTAATCCGGGAATCTGTACAGAATTTCGAACAGTACCCTTTATTTAATCAATGGGAATTGCTTGCACCTGTTCCATCAGCCATGAAGTTTTAAGTAATTCGGTATTGCTGTCTTAGTCGCGCGTTTGCTGAGGATTGAACGTTCAACCTCCAGAAGACTGTCAGTACAAGCTGATTATTAATTAGCACTTCCGCACAGAAATTCTTACACTTGCTACAACATCAAGCTGTCTGAAAATACTGGCTTCTTGAGATGAAATGCACCAAACATTGGTGTTACTTTTATGCTATCCGTTTAAAAAAATCAATAAAGCTTTGCAAATTCAAAAAAAATAACAAGTGTCCTCTTCAAAACAAACAAACCAAACTAAATACTATACACATATATTAGAAAATCCGAAACGTGCTGACATGCCGTAAAAAACAACGAAAAAAACAAACACTATGAATAATTATTTAAACATATAAAGAACTTGAACTATAAAAACGTTTGCCAAAATGACTGGATTTGTCATTAAATAAACCTGAAAAACATGATATGCCGTGAAACAAAACAACAAAATCAAACATCATGACTAAATAGTTAACATATAAAGAACTTTAAGCATAAAAACGTTTACAAAAATAACCTGGTTCGGCATTAAATAACCTTAAAAGGGTTGATATGCCGTAAAACAAAACAACCCAACCATGAAGTTTAACATATAAAGAACTTTAAGCATGAAAACGTTTACAAAAATAACCTGATTCGGCATTAAATAACCCGAAAAGGGTTGATATACCGTAAAACAAAACAACCCAACCCAACACCATGAAGTTTAACATATAAAGAACTTTAAGCATGAAAACGTTTACAAAAATAACCTGATTCGGAATTAAATAACCCGAAAAGGGTTGATATGCCTTAAAACAAAACAACCCAACCCAACACCATGAAGTTTAACATATAAAGAACTTTAAGCATGAAAACGTTTAATAAATAATCTGATTCGGAATTAAATAACCCGAAAATGGTTGATATGCCGTAAAACAAAACAACACAACCCAACACCATAGAAGTTTAACATATAAAGAACTTTAAGCATGAAAACGTTTACAAAAATAGCCTGATTCGGCATTAAATAACCCGAAAAGGGTTGATATACCGTAAAACAAAACAACCCAACCTAACACCATGAAGTTTAACATATAAAGAACTTTAAGCATGAAAACGTTTACAAAAATAACCTGATTCGGAATTAAATAACCCGAAAAGGGTTGATATGCCGTAAAACAAAACAACCCAACCCAACACCATGAAGTTTAACATATAAAGAACTTTAAGCATAAAAACGTTTAGAAAAATAATCTGATTCGGCATTAAATAACCCGAAAAGGGTTGATATGCCGTAAAACAAAACAACCCAACCCAACACCATGAAGTTTAACATATAAAGACCTTTACGCATAACAACGTTTACAAAAATAATCTGATTCGGAATTAAATAACCCGAAAAGGGTTGATATGCCGTAAAACAAAACAACACAACCCAACACCATGAAGTTTAACATATAAAGAACTTTAAGCATGAAAACGTTTACAAAAATAACCTGATTCGGCATTAAATAACCCGAACATGGTTGATATGCCGTAAAACAAAACAACCCAACCCAACACCATGAAGTTTAACATATAAAGAACTTTAAGAATAAAACCGTTTACAAAAATAACCTGATTCGGCATTAAATTACCCGAAAAGGGTTGATATGCCGTAAAACAAAACAACCCAACCCAACACTATGAAGTTTAACATATAAAGACCTTTACGCATAACAACGTTTACAAAAATAATCTGATTCGGCATTAAATAACACGAAAAGGGTTGATATGCTGTAAAACAAAACAACACAACCCAACACCATGAAGTTTAACATATAAATAACTTTAAGCATAAAAACGTTTACAAAAATAACCTGATTCGGCATTAAATAACCCGAAAAGGGTTGATATGCCGTAAAACAAAACAACCCAACCCAACACCATGAAGTTTAACATATAAAGAACTTTAAGCATGAAAACATTTACAAAAATAACCTGATTCCGCATTAAATAACCCGAAAAGGGTTGATATGCTGTAAAACAAAACAACACAACCTAACACCATGAAGTTTAACATATAAAGAACTTTAAGCATTAAAACGTTTACAAACATAACCTGATTCGGCATTAAATAACCCGAAAAGGGTGTATATGCCGTAAATCAAAACAACACAACCCAACACCATGAAGTTTAACATATAAAGAACTTTAAGCATGAAAACATTTACAAAAATAACCTGATTCCGCATTAAATAACCCGAAAATGGTTGATATACCGTAAAACAAAACAACACAACCCAACACCATGAAGTTTAACATATAAATAACTTTAAGCATAAAAACGTTTACAAAAATAACCTGATTCGGCATTAAATAACCCGAAAAGGGTTGATATGCCGTAAAACAAAACAACCCAACCCAACACCATGAAGTTTAACATATAAAGAACTTTAAGCATGAAAACATTTACAAAAATAACCTTATTCCGCATTAAATAACCCGAAAATGGTTGATATGCCGTAAAACAAAACAACACAACCCAACACCATGAAGTTTAACATATAAATAACTTTAAGCATAAAAACGTTTACAAACATAACCTGATTCGGCATTAAATAACCCGAACATGGTTGATATGCCGTAAAACAAAACAACCCAACCATACACCATGAAGTTTAACATATAAAGAACTTTAAGCATGAAAACGTTTACAAAAATAACCTGATTCGGAATTAAATAACCCGAAAAGGGTTGATATGCCTTAAAACAAAACAACCCAACCCAACACCATGAAGTTTAACATATAAAGAACTTTAAGCATGAAAACGTTTACAAAAATAATCTGATTCGGAATTAAATAACCCGAAAATGGTTGATATGCCGTAAAACAAAACAACACAACCCAACACCATAGAAGTTTAACATATAAAGAACTTTAAGCATGAAAACGTTTACAAAAATAGCCTGATTCGGCATTAAATAACCCGAAAAGGGTTGATATACCGTAAAACAAAACAACCCAACCTAACACCATGAAGTTTAACATATAAAGAACTTTAAGCATGAAAACGTTTACAAAAATAACCTGATTCGGAATTAAATAACCCGAAAAGGGTTGATATGCCGTAAAACAAAACAACCCAACCCAACACCATGAAGTTTAACATATAAAGAACTTTAAGCATAAAAACGTTTAGAAAAATAATCTGATTCGGCATTAAATAACCCGAAAAGGGTTGATATGCCGTAAAACAAAACAACCCAACCCAACACCATGAAGTTTAACATATAAAGACCTTTACGCATAACAACGTTTACAAAAATAATCTGATTCGGAATTAAATAACCCGAAAAGGGTTGATATGCCGTAAAACAAAACAACACAACCCAACACCATGAAGTTTAACATATAAAGAACTTTAAGCATGAAAACGTTTACAAAAATAACCTGATTCGGCATTAAATAACCCGAACATGGTTGATATGCCGTAAAACAAAACAACCCAACCCAACACCATGAAGTTTAACATATAAAGAACTTTAAGAATAAAACCGTTTACAAAAATAACCTGATTCGGCATTAAATTACCCGAAAAGGGTTGATATGCCGTAAAACAAAACAACCCAACCCAACACTATGAAGTTTAACATATAAAGACCTTTACGCATAACAACGTTTACAAAAATAATCTGATTCGGCATTAAATAACATGAAAAGGGTTGATATGCTGTAAAACAAAACAACACAACCCAACACCATGAAGTTTAACATATAAATAACTTTAAGCATAAAAACGTTTACAAAAATAACCTGATTCGGCATTAAATAACCCGAAAAGGGTTGATATGCCGTAAAACAAAACAACCCAACCCAACACCATGAAGTTTAACATATAAAGAACTTTAAGCATGAAAACATTTACAAAAATAACCTGATTCCGCATTAAATAACCCGAAAAGGGTTGATATGCTGTAAAACAAAACAACACAACCTAACACCATGAAGTTTAACATATAAAGAACTTTAAGCATTAAAACGTTTACAAACATAACCTGATTCGGCATTAAATAACCCGAAAAGGGTGTATATGCCGTAAATCAAAACAACACAACCCAACACCATGAAGTTTAACATATAAAGAACTTTAAGCATGAAAACATTTACAAAAATAACCTGATTCCGCATTAAATAACCCGAAAATGGTTGATATACCGTAAAACAAAACAACACAACCCAACACCATGAAGTTTAACATATAAATAACTTTAAGCATAAAAACGTTTACAAAAATAACCTGATTCGGCATTAAATAACCCGAAAAGGGTTGATATGCCGTAAAACAAAACAACCCAACCCAACACCATGAAGTTTAACATATAAAGAACTTTAAGCATGAAAACATTTACAAAAATAACCTTATTCCGCATTAAATAACCCGAAAATGGTTGATATGCCGTAAAACAAAACAACACAACCCAACACCATGAAGTTTAACATATAAATAACTTTAAGCATAAAAACGTTTACAAACATAACCTGATTCGGCATTAAATAACCCGAACATGGTTGATATGCCGTAAAACAAAACAACCCAACCATACACCATGAAGTTTAACATATAAAGAACTTTAAGCATGAAAACATTTACAAAAATAACCTGATTCCGCATTAAATAACCCGAAAAGGGTGTATATGCCGTAAATAAAAACAACACAACCCAACACCATGAAGTTTAACATATAAATAACTTTAAGCATGTAAACATTTACAAAAATAACTTGATTCGGCATTAAATAACCCGAAAAGGGTTGATATGCTGTAAAAATAAACAACACAACCTAACACCATGAAGTTTAACATATATAGAACTTTAAGCATAAAAACGTTTACAAACATAACCTGATTCGGCATTAAATAACCCGAAAAGGGTTGATATGCCGTAAAACAAAACAACCCAACCCAACACCATGAAGTTTAACATATAAAGAACTTTAAGCATGAAAACGTTTACAAAAATAACCTGATTCCGCATTAAATAACCAGAAAAGGGTTGATATGCCGTAAAACAAAACAACACAACCCAACACCATGAAGTTTAACATATAAAGAACTTTAAGCATGAAAACATTTACAAACATAACCTGATTCCGCATTAAGTAAATCGAAAAGGGTTGATATGCCGTAAAACAAAACAACACAACCTAACACCATGAAGTTTAACATATAAAGAACTTTAAGCATAAAAACGTTTACAAACATAACCTGATTCGGCATTAAATAACCCGAAAAGGGTTGATATGCTGCAAAACAAAACAACCCAACCCAACACCATGAAGTTTAACATATGAAGAACTTTAAGCATAAAAACGTTTACAAAAATAACCTGATTCGGAATTAAATAACCCGAAAAGGGTTGATATGCCGTAAAACAAAACAACACAACCCAACACCATGAAGTTTAACATATAAATAACTTTAAGCATAAAAACGTTTACAAACATAACCTGATTCGGCATTAAATAACCCGAAAAGGGTTGATATGCCGTAAAACAAAACAACCCAACCCAACACCATGAAGTTTAACATATAAAGAACTTTAAGCATGAAAAGATTTACAAAAATAACCTGATTCCGCATTAAATAACCCGAAAAGGGTGTATATGCCGTAAATCAAAACAACACAACCCAACACCATGAAGTTTAACATATAAAGAACTTTAAGCATGTAAACATTTACAAAAATAACTTGATTCGGCATTAAATAACCCGAATAGGGTTGATATGCTGTAAAACAAAACAACACAACCTAACACCATGAAGTTTAACATATAAAGAACTTTAAGCATAAAATCGTTTACAAACATAACCTGATTCGGCATTAAATAACCCGAAAAGGGTTGATATGCCGTAAAACAAAACAACCCAACCCAACACCATGAAGTTTAACATATATAGAACTTTAAGCATGAAAACATTTACAAAAATAACCTGATTCCGCATTAAATAACCCGAAAAGGGTTGATATGCCGTAAAACAAAACAACCCAACCCAACACCATGAAGTTTAACATATAAAGAACTTTAAGCATGAAAACATTTACAAAAATAACCTGATTCCGCATTAAATAACCCGAAAAGGGTTGATATGCCGTAAAACAAAACAACACAACCCAACACCATGAAGTTTAACATATAAAGAACTTTAAGCATAAAAACGTTTACAAAAATTACCTGGTTCGGCATTAAATAACCTTAAAAGGGTTGATATGCCGTAAATCAAAACAACCCAACCCAACATCATGAAGTTTAACATATAAATAACTTTAAGCATGAAAACGTTTACAAAAATAACCTGATTCGGCATTAAATAACCCGAAAAGGGTTGATATGCCGTAAAACAAAACAACACAACCTAACACCATGAAGTTTAACATATAAAGAACTTTAAGCATAAAAACGTTTACAAACATAACCTGATTCGGCATTAAATAACCCGAAAAGGGTTGATATGCTGCAAAACAAAACAACCCAACCCAACACCATGAAGTTTAACATATGAAGAACTTTAAGCATAAAAACGTTTACAAAAATAACCTGATTCGGAATTAAATAACCAAACATAAATTCTATACAGATTCCAGAGTTGCATATGAAGCCTTACGAGTTTGACATTAATATATGTGTGAGTTTGACACGATGCACCTGAAGGAGCTCGGTAGTATAATCGACCGACACATAGTGAGTCTAACAAACAAGTTCAGAACAGTAGTCCGAATAATGCAAATAATTCGAAATATCAACATCTTACAAAACACGATATATAAGACTTGTATACCGAAATGATTAGGTTGTATGTTTAGTAGTTGACGTGCTAATAATACAATTTCGGGTTATTTAATGTTCATTGTATTTGCATAAAATCAGAAGTTTTATTGAATTTTCTATTTGTGTAATTCTATTGTTCTTTTATTAATTTAAAATCCGCATCCTTCTTTCGATCTACTTAATTATCTCCGCCTCTCTCTTTCTCTCTTTCGTCTGTTTCACACTCGCTTGCTTCATTGCACTAACATCCAATGTGTGTTACACCATGAAGACATCGATTAGGATGCATTGATTTCATTCATGCTTCGAATGTTTGAATCGCGCTCGACTGGTCTTTAAATAAATTTCAAAATGCATTCAATTAAAATAAAGCATCAAATAACGATAACCTCTTTAAATATGTATCTACGCTTGATGAATGTAATGCCATCTACCCGCATCGGAGAAGAATCAGTAAAATCAGAAAAAAAATACGTAAACACACTGAAGAGATAAAAAAGAAATCGTGTCAAAACGTATACATAAAAAGGGTAAACAAATGCATCATCTAAATAGTACTTATATATATATATATATATATATATATATATATATATATATATATATATGAATATAGAGATAGAAGAAAAAAGAGTGATAAATATGCGACGATTGTCCAAATTTATTTCAAATTTCAATTGTTCAATGCAAGGTGTATTCAGTAATAAACTAGTGTTTATTATTCTTTCCTTAAGCCAAGGCTTTTCAAAGATCGAAATCTTATCATCAGAGGAGAAATACAGATGGATAAGTTGGCTTTCGAAAAAACCAAAGTTCAAATATTTGAAAAATATGAAAATTATTATTAAAGGGATTTAAGTTAAAAAAAAACGCAGTGAATGAAAAGAAAAATTCCGTGAAAAATATATGCAGATTCTCCGGGAGGTAAATTTCGGTTGAAAAGAACTCAAATGAATTGTAGAATGTGAAGAGAACTCTTTGCGTGGGGGCAGTGTGGAGAAAGACGGACGCACTTAAAGGGGATTGATATACATACATATATATATATATATATATATATATATATATATATATATATATATATATATATATATATATAGAGAGAGAGAGAGAGAGAGAGAGAGAGAGAGAGTCAAGTTTAAATATATTGAAAAAATTACAAGAACACTGAAAAGGTTTTCAAAGCGCTCAATACAGAGTAGAGCTTTTTAAAAAGTGAATAAACATTGATGAGCCAGTCGGATCTAATTAATTCGTGTTTCAACCAATATGCGACTTCTCAAAACTGTCTAAAAGCAAATTAATTTATTTATGAAAGTTGTTTTGTAAAATGTGATATTTTTTTTATTTTAAAAGCGATATTTAACTTTAGACAGTCTTGAGAAGGCGCATATGCGTTGAACTACGAATTAATACGGGTTAACTGTCCAATTTGTTAGTATATTAAACATTAAACCACTTGCATAGTTCCAAATATATTGACTTTCTTACACAGGCGTGTCTAGTTTTATATTGTTTGTGAGCTAGTGGTCTTTATACATTTATTATGTGATTTACAGTTTCGTTTATTAGTCCACAGAATGTACGTTTATTTTTTTTGCTTCCATATAGTTTTTTGTGATCGTGGTGTTATGTTTTCTATGCATCATGAGCTTCTTTGCTCTTTTGATTGTCACTACCACTACTACTACTACTACTACTATTATTAGTATTACTACTACTACTACTACTACTACTACTACTATTATTATTATTACTACTACTACTACTACTACTACTACTACTACTACGACTACTATTATTATTATTACTACTAGTACTACTACTACAACTATTATTATTATTGTTGTTGTTATTATTATTATCATGGTTATTATTATGGTTATTATTATTATTATGGTGCTGATTATGGTTATTATTATTATTATGGCTATTAGTATGGTTATTATTATTATTATCATCATTATTATCATTATTATGATTGTTATGAATATTATTATTATTATTATTATTATTATTATTATTATTATTATCGACAACACACTCGAGATAGACACATATGTCATCATCAGTGATTGGTTATTGACAATAATCGGTAGTTGCTCCCTGGACGCCTAGTGACACATTTTCCCACATTTTCAGTATCGTCAACCTATTTCGATAACCATTGCCAATAACTTTGCGTTACGGAACATGCACTTACCTATAATTTGGCAACATTTTTAATTTTAACATAGAACATCCGATTTACCAACTTCATATGAATCTCCGTCAATCTGGCATTTCTCAATCAATCCGTGTAAACATTTCTATGTTTATATAGTCTCTCATTTTAAAAAACATTACCAACTTTCACCTGCATAGTAGAGTAACACATTATACCTTGGCGGAGAGTTGTGCTCTTCGAGTTATGTTGTAATTTAATGAGTTTGCAATTATCTAACTCAATGTCATCCTAAGGCACTTGAAAATTAGCACAAGTTATACCATGACACCGTGTGTTCAACAATTAAATCCAGACGTTTTAGATGCACACATGCAATATTTTTGCAGTTGCACCGGATCAAATTAAAAATAATTCTTGTGCTGGTAACATATAAGTCATTTCTTATATGCTGACACCATTGATCACATGTCATCACGAATTGATGAGACAATAAAAACGAGTTAATAACCATATATATTCATATTAGTATAATGCATAGAAAACCATTTTGCAGCCACTGTTGTTGGAGGTAATATATTTAATCCTCTGTTATTATGTTTGATGTATTTTTTGGGAAAACCGATGATAGCACAATTTGTTTACGTTGGCTTCTGACGTTTTTTCAGATATAATAATGTTTTTTCTGATGCCTAACACTAACAGACGACCTCAGCATCATGCTGTAAGTATTTTCCTTATTTTAATATATAACTGCCTTGCCTGCATTGGATAAGCATGAAGTTGTCTCACATTCAAGTAAAGCATTAAGAAATGTTTAACGTAAGCATATACTGGCGCCAAGGTCTGATTGCAAATAGTGTATATGTTAACACCGGTTTCAATAATATAATAACCTAAAACAAACATTGTTATGCATTTTTATAATAAACCATAATTGTAAAAGAGCAATCAGCATCCTTGGTTGAATAGCTTAAATGATAGCATGTCCCAGAGATGCCTGATTCTTCTCTGTAATGTTCCTGTTGCAATAATCTACATAAAGTAAGCTGCACTACTAGGGAGAACCTCAAAGATGTTCTCATAAGTAAGTTCATCAGTGGATGGATGCTTTTAGTTTGGAGTCATATATTTATTTCATTGTTTGCCTGTCATGAAGTTGGGACTGCACTATTAGCTATAGACTGTATCTTTGGCGCGTAAATAATTTACAGAATATATATTTTTTAAATACTGTATCACTTTACTCATAATTCCAGGATTTACATATGTTGTCTATAGTGTTCAGAAGATGATAACTCTGACATCTTTTCTTTCCTTGGTGTTTGATTGATGTACCACAAACAAGAAGTGATTCTTGAAATCAAAAGTATTTTGTCAAGATTGTAAACAACCATAAAACGCTGATATATCGACCCATTTTATGTTCAGGATTGTAAACAACCATACAACGCTGATATATCGACCCATTTTATGGTCAGGATTGTAAACAACCATAAAATGCTGATATATCGACCCATTTTATGGTCAGGAGTGTAAACAACCATAACACGCTGATATATCGACCCATGTTATGGTCAGGATTGTAAACAACCATAACACGCTGATATATCGACCCATGTTATGGTCAGGATTGTAAACAACCATAAAACGCTGATATATCGACCCATTTTATGGTCAGGATTGTAAACAACCATAAAACGCTGATATATCGACCCATGTTATGGTCAGGATTGTAAACAACCATAAAACGCTGATATATCGACCCATTTTATGGTCAGGATTGTAAACAACCATAAAACGCTGATATATCGACCCATTTTATGGTCAAGATTGTAAACAACCATAAAACGCTGATATATCGACCCATTTTATGGTCAGGATTGTAAACAACAATAAAACGCTGATACATCGACCCATTTTATTGTCAGGATTGTAAACAACCATAAAACGCTGATATATCGACCCATTTTATGGTCAGGATTGTAAACAACCATAAAACGCTGATATATCGACCCATTTTATGGTCAAGATTGTAAACAACTATAAAACGCTGATATATCGACCCATTTTATGGTCAGGATTGTAAACAACATTAAAACGCTGATATATCGACCCATTTTATGGTCAAGATTGTAAACAACCATAAAACGCTGATATATCGACCCATTTTATGGTCAGGATTGTAAACAACCATAAAACGCTGATACATCGACCCATTTTATGGTCAAGATTGTAAACAACATTAAAACGCTGATATATCGACCCATTTTATGGTCAGGATTGTAAACAACCATAAAACGCTGATATATCGACCCATTTTATGGTCAGGATTGTAAACAACATTAAAACGCTGATATATCGACCCATTTTATGGTCAGGATTGTAAACAACCATAAAACGCTGATATATCGACCCATTTTATGGTCAAGATTGTAAACAACGATAAAACGCTGATATATCGACCCATTTTATGGTCAGGATTGTAAACAACATTAAAACGCTGATATATCGACCCATTTTATGGTCAGGATTGTAAACAACCATAAAACGCTGATATATCGACCCATTTTATGGTCAGGATTGTAAACAACTAGAAAACGCTGATATATCGACCCATTTTATGGTCAGGATTGTAAACAACCATAAAACGCTGATATATCGACCCATTTTATTGTCAGGATTGTAAACAACCATAAAATGCTGATATATCGACCCATTTTATGTATTGCATCTGCTTCTATAATGTTACACTATCGTTTTCTACAGCTCTCATGAACATGTTGACATGTACGAAAACTACTTGCATATGTTCCACATACTGTGTAGATTTTAACACTAGCTTTTGGGGTAATTGTAACTCTATTCCTTAGAGTTGTAACACATAATACGTTATTTACAAAGTATGATTATCTTTCTAGTACTTGCATTAGACATTATTCAATGTCTAACAAAGAAAAATAGACAGTAAAACCCAGCAATATATAATAGACTACAAATGTATTCGTGTTACTTATCTAAACTTCCGACATATAATATATATTCTAACGAATTTTTTAAACATGGACCAATATGTGGGCGTTGTACATTCTTCATACTGTTTTAAATAAGTTGTATTTTGTATTTTAAAAAATGGTCACATTTTATTTTGTATCAAACACTTTGTTTGTTGTATGTAATCAACACTTTTACGCCGTAAAAATATATTGGTGCATGGAAAAACAATATGGCCACCAATGATTAAAACACTGAATTAAAATTCTATTCTCAAAACTTCCCAATGTAAATTAAAACTGTATTTCAGCACTCGAAACACATTTAAGACAATCAATACATTTGATCGAAAATTTTAGAAAAAATAGCAAAAATAAAACGAGATTGTTTCCATTTCTTTGTAATAAACACACGCTATTATCGCAGATCGATGATTGTGAAATGTTCATATTTCGCATCGGTAGATTCTTCTAGACTTTTAATATGTTCATATCGATACCTCATAAAAATGCATTGTGCTGAAACCCTTGTGTTGCAATTAGTTTGACTTTTTTCACTAGTTTGACTGGACTAATATATATATATATATATATATATATATATATATATTAGATGTGAAAGATGAGAATAAAAACATTGTAAAGAAACAATATTTATTAGAAACATCATAAGTTCAGAGCAAGGAGCCTCATAATCAATCGTTATATATATATATATATATATATATATATATATATATATATATATATATATACATATATATATATATATATATATATATATATATATATATATATATATATTTATATATATATATATATATATATATATATATATATATATATATATACGACGCAAATTCACTAGACCAACCTGGACATCTGCCAAATCCAATCCAATCACTGTGGAGGTCCCAAGATGCCGACGAGCTTTCTAGTCTAAAAGCTTATTTTCTCGTGCTGCTGGACTCTGGAACTACCTCCCTGCTCCCTGTCTTCCTGATGGTACTGGCATGCATGAATGTAAAACTAATGTAAACAGACATCTCGCTGCACAGCTCCCAATTAAGGTTGAAGCCCCATAAAAAAAAAACTCGCACACTTTTCTCAGTAGCCATTTATGTCTACAGTGGCGGTCTGTCTTGTTTGGGGTGAACTCTGTTTATTACTATATATATATATATATATATATATATATATATATATATATATATATATATATAGATAGATATTATAGGTGCATTCCATTGAACAAAGGGACAATTAATCCATTATTCTATCTTTTATGTTATGTTATTAGTCTTCTTATTTCGTCTAACGACCACAGCCATAGTTTACTTCTGTACTTCCAATCGTTATACCCTCATCTATTAGCGAATACCAATAATTTATCTATGCATTACAAGCGAACACAATTCTTTTCATCTGTTGATATGTTTTTTCTTAGTTAATGCTTTCTATAAATCCTACGCGCATTTCGCCGCAGAGTCACGAGAAAATACACAGATTTACATCTCATCTATGCAGCTCGTCAGGGGAGAAGTTCAATTCAATAGCAATAAGAAAACCCACCAATCCAAATACATAGGCAAATAGAGTAGAACAAGTTTAAAATGAGCTCGCGACAAAGGCAAAAATATATATGAAAAAGAAACGCACATAAGAGATGGTGACACAATCTACCCCTAAACAAATAATTTATCTGCAAAACTTTAAACGATACGTCAAACAGACTTTAACAGCATAATCTAACTGAGCGAGCAACAATTAGCTCTATTGCAAAAAAAAAATCCCTCATGGAGAAAATACTAGATCGGTGAATTATTAATATTGAAAATAAAAACTAAATAATAAAAAAAGAAATAACCATCTCAAAGCTCCCATATTCAAAATAAAGATAGATATGAAACCCTCATTGTTTCAAAAACGAAATTAAAAAAAAGTAATGTATTATGTAAATGAGGAAGCCCGTCTAGTGTCTAAACGACGTTTATTAAGGATATATAAGGCCGTTGAAATGTATAAATTTAAGTAAGATTCTTGTCACGTTTTCACTTCTAATCGCAGCCTCGTCTTGAAATTTCCTTCTTCTCTAATCTAATAATGTTATTTAATGTTATCTAATGTAAACTTAATTAATTAATAATAGTTTCCTAATTCTACAGGTATACAAATATTATGAACGCTGACTTGAAAAGCTTAATTAATTAAATGTTAATTACTCGAGCCCCCCTCCCCTCTCTCTTCTGTTTACAAAAATTCCCCAGGACGGACAGAAAGACAGACAGACAGACAGACAGACAGACAGAGAAGGTGCTCGTTTTTTTTCAGAAATTATAGATTCAAACATAATTTAATATAACTAAATTAATATAATAAACATTGAAAATAATTTCCCTATGATAATTAGATTTTATATTTATTTACTTTTTTCTGAAATAAAATTAAAAAATGATAGCTAATAATATTAAATTCTTAAATATTAAAAAAAAATATTCATTATATCAATACACAGAATAAAAAATATGAATTTATTCGCTCTAAAAAATAAGATTATTATTATTATTCCAAAGGTTTTTTTTTTCAATTTGAATTTATATATATGAGGGTAAAATGTTGGAAAAACAGAAGAAAACTATGGTTGTGGTGGTTTTACACAATATGAAGACTAAGAAATAAAAGAACTGATGAATGGTATAGATTGATTGTTCTTTTAGTCATTGGAATACATTTATAATATGGATATATATATATATATATATACATATATATATATATATACACATATATAAATATATATATATATATATACTTATCTGAATGATAAATATTTAACGTTTAATATGTATTAATGCAATATATATAAATATATATATATATACATATACATATATATATATATATATATATATATATATATATATATATATATATATATATATATAGAGAGAGAGAGAGAGAGAGAGAGAGAGAGAGAGAGAGAGAAGGAGAAAAGAAGTCCATGCACAGAGACAGACTTTGTTTAAACATCAAATATATCCTACTAAGAATATGTATAAAATTCTCCGGGGCAGACTATTGAACTGATCCCAAATCTCTACATGCTTCTTTTATAGCCAAATCTCGACGTGATATTCCCTTATGGAGATATAAGGCTATTCTAGTATATATATATATATATATATATATATATATATATATATATATATATATATATATATATATATATATATATATATATATATATATATATAAGTTAGTGAGAGAAGGGAAGAAAAGAGGAAGCGCGGAATTGGATTTCGTTTCGTACGGCGAAGTCTACATAAATTTGACCCATTTTCATGGTATTTAAAATGTCGACCACGTTTCGTTCCTGTTTACCGTACAATGGAGCTTAGTAATTTCATCAGCCTTTCTTTCACGGCTTCGTTTTCACGTACAATGGAGCTCCTATTTTTGGAACGCGGAAGAAAATAAACCTGTCAATCGCCAAATCTGGTATCAAAATGCAATTATACGGAAAGCGTATATTATTCTGGTGAACAAAATAACGTATATACAGATACTATCATTCCAGAAAATATTCAAAAGACAGTAAATATGATCAAGAACGAATCCTCTCTTTGATAACCATACCAGCTGAAATACGCAGCATTTTCTCGGATTGAATAAATAACATTGTGATATTTTGTGCAGAACTTATAACGTCACCTTATCTTTTTATTCTTTGTTATATATTTTTATATAGGGTGGGACCGAAGGATATACTAATTATTGCTCTGATAGTGTGATATTACGCCTTACCGATAGGTGTACAAATCCTATATACTCCGTGTCGCCGATTTTCTTGTCGACTTCGCCGTCATCATCACCTCTGTTGCTGTGAAACCAGATTGCATCTTGTGAGAATAATGACAGAGATGAGAACAGTGATTATGAATAATTGAAATTATACACATTTGCAATCCTCATCTCAAATCTTCCGAAAAATAATAGGAAATCACTATGTTTTATATTTGTTTACCATAATGACAACCTATAGAGCTCAATTATTTTTACGAACAACATATAGAGAGTCAGATTCAATTGCTCTAATGTTTTTGTTATACTTACTTATCTGTGTAGTTTAACGCAGACAATGCCTCAATTTTATAGCGGTCCAATGGTTAAACAGGAAATATTCTTTCTCTTTTCAGACTTGAAAGTGTGTATGCGTGCGTGCGAATCTGGGGGTTCGCACGCACGCATACACACTTACACGCAATATTACAGTGAACTAAAAAAAAAAACTAAAAAAAGCATGTCCGCTCAAGTTTAAAATAACTGTCGTTTTCTAACACCTAAATCTTGCATGTCTACTCACTCGGTCTGAATCAACAGACGTTTCCATTTCTCTATCTGTCTACCTATCTTTCTATCCATCGTTAACCTACACTCTTCATTGTATGTCTCTCTTTCCACTTTGTTTTATTTTATTTATTTATTTATTTATTTATTTGTTTTGTTTGATTTTAGATATTAGATTTTAACATTTTTGATTTTGAACGGTCCTAAACCACGTGACCCCCTACATTTTGAAATGTTAAATTTCTTTTCTTCTTATTCATTTTATCCCCACTTCGTTCTCTCCAAATATGATCTGAGGTTAAGATCGGATTCAAACTCTGTCTGATGAGATCTCAGTTTATAGTAACTGTTGATCGATTAACATCGACATGCCGGTATCTCAGATTTTGTACATGTCTGTGTAAATAACAATTATCATATATAAAGCTCTATTTTGATATTGAGCACTATTTATAAACCCGGTTTAAATTCTTTGGATTAACACCCTGTGGATGTTTTTTTTACCTGGATTATTACCATTATTATATATATATACAGGGTCAGCCAAAAGTAAGTGGACAGTAAAAAACATTTTCCTTCTTGATTTACACAGCTTTGAAGTCTACCTCTTACGCTTCGACAAACAAATGTGTTTACTGTCCACCTACTTTTGGCTCACCCTGTATTGGTGTATATATATATGTATGTGTGTATGTTTATATATATATATATATATATATATATATATATATATATATGTGTATGTTTATATATATATATATATATATATATATATATATATATGTATGTATATATATGTATATATATTTATATATGTGAGTATATATATATGTATATATCTATGTTAATGTATAGATATATATATATGTACATATGTATATATATATGTATATATGTATGTTTATATATATATATATATATATATATATATATATATATATATATATATATATATAGGTGTATGTTTGTATGTACGTATGCATTAAAAAAAATATATTTATTGGATACATATAAACAGGCGATCATTAGATAAAATAAATACCATGAAGAATATTACATCATTTTTTTTAATAAAGTAACTTTTTCTTTTCAATAACTTATATATATATATATATATATATATATATATATATATAATATATATATATAATATATATATATATAGTATGTATATATAATATATATATATTATATATATAATATATGTATATATATAAACATATATTATATATATATATATATATATATATATATATATATATATGTTAATCAACGATATTAAAACTGCATTTTCATCCGTATCTCATTGCAAATTAAAATGCACGATTCGATAACCGATTTTCCTTGTTAAGTGCCAAATCAAATCTCATTTTTTCCTCATATTAATCTCGGATTCCTCGCGTCCTCGTCGAGAAAAAAAAGAGTCGAAATTACTTAATATCCACTTTATTGGATGTGCTCTAAGTACCCTTTCTCGTACCTGGTGCGTTCGTCTGAATAGATCAGGAGTGTGGGGGGTAAGGTCCCAGTGTGAGCCAGGGCTTGGGTTGTTTAAGTGTTATGTGAGAATTGAAAAAGTGCGCGATTTCCGCATGCGATGATTACAATTTTAGTAATTCTCCGGATGAGAGGGTTCGCTAACCGATTTTATGTTTTCATGCTATTTTTTTTTCATTATATGATTTTTTAGTTATATGTTTTAACTTGTCCTTTTAACTCTGTACGAGGCTCAGTCGGTACGTTAGTCGGTCTGTATGTCTGTCACGCCTCAGTGTGTATTATTGTTACATGTTCACTTATCAATGGGTGTATAAACTATCATTCACTCTTGTTGTCGTTGTAAACTCATGTTCTATTTGTCGCTTAATAAACACGCTTAGACGCCGATGTTTATAGGAAATGGTTTAGTTAAAAGAAAACCAGTCGCATAACATATTATAGCGACAGGCCACTTTTGTACGTTTGAGAGAGAGACAGAGTAGAAGGGAGAGGGAGATACAATAATAGACAGATAGATAAACTGATCCCTCGTTCTTTGTATCACGTTGTTTTACAACTTTTCTCTTAGCCATGAGAATTGATAGAAACGGATGTGACGTCACATGGCTCAGAAAGAGAGAATGAATGAGTGAGAGAAGTAGTCATTTCGATTGGAAACCTAGAACTTTGAACCTCTTATTTTAAAATGTCCTGATAAGATATGATTAACAGTATTCATATTTCGGTCTCCCTTCCCGCCCACTTGTTTTACAAGTACTTCCACAGAATGTGCTCCGATGAACTTACTGCACTTGTACACCCCCCCCCCCCAACGTAAATACCCCGACAAACCCAACTAGCGGCAAAATCCGTACCCCTTCCCCCTTACTGTAGAAGTCCCCAGATGCCGGAAAACTTCCTTAAGTGTCACTACAAATGTTGCATTCTAACAAGACACTCGTTATGTAAGACACTTTAAAAAAAAAACGTTTGACTATTCTTAATCATTCAAGACTCAAGTTCATTTAGATTATTCATCACATAAACAGGAGGTTTGGTCAGCAGGTTCAGGCAGTTAAATTTGAGGCAATCTTCCTGCTTGGAAATGGTAGGTTCGTGGACGTAACGTAAGACGATCGATGCGACCCGAATCGCATCGATGGACAGCTACTTTTTGGAGTGGTAGAATTTCATCAACTGTCGAGTTTTCACGCTTTATTTATAATTCTCAATACGAATTTGATCTAATAGTATAAATTTAAAGGGCGTATGTACTATTTAGATTACTGCTCTTATTTTGATGTCATTCTGAAAAGCTTTCGGTTGATGTAACATCCGACTTTCTTCAGGCGCATCTTGTAAAAATCGGCATCTTTATGTCGAACTCGATAATTCGTAAAGAATTTAAGACGAACACCATTCTTTATTCCACTGAGTTTGCTAGCTTTTATTCCGTCCCCCAGAAACGGGTTGAAGCGTTATGTAATTTGTATCTGTAGTCTTAGTATAGCCTGTACAGAGGATTAACCTTTAAATCTTCAGAAGACTTTCACTTAGAACTGATTATTACTTAGCACGTATATCCGTTACGCAAAGGGCCCTTGCAGACGTTTCTGCTTCTGTATTATTTTAAGTCCGTACCGATTCGATATGTTTATTTTTAGATGAATATTAATAGTTTTTTATTTGGATTATTCAAAGTACTATTAACATCTTGGATGTTATTCTGACGATCATTCGACCGATGTCCCTCTACCTTTCTTGAAGTTCGGCAATCCTTATGTCGAACTCAGGAAGCTGTATGGAATTTCGAACACAACTCAATTTGTTTATCTCTTGTACTGTCAGCCATGACAGAGTAGATTTCTTATGTAATTCGTTATTGTATTCTTAGTATAGAACGTACTTATGATTTCACCTTCAACATACAGAAAGCCTGTCATTAGAACTGATTACACTTAACATTGGTATCTGTTGCGCCACGGGTCGTACGGGCGTCACTTACGAATATCCGCCATTGATAATTTATTATTTTATAACACGTGTGTCAGCATTTACACTAAGGCACCTAATGGCGTATCCCCTGGATTTCTGGAAGATGACGGTGGCTTAGTAGTTAAATCCATCTATTGACAACTTGAGTGTGCCATGCCCGAATCCAGTTCTTTTTACAGAAACATGTTCACTTTGGATGTTGGCAACCTTTACGTGGTATCTCCTGTAAGTACCCAATGCATTTCTAAAATAATTCAAACTAGAAACATATCGGCGAAACCAATTGTACTGACATAATCATTTGAATCATAGGAAATAGATGAATGAATGAATTGATTTTTGACACAATTTAAACAGCGACCAGACATATGTGAGATGCCTTCAAATATGTTTGCCGGAATCAATACGTTTCTAATAATGACCACTTTTGGCTCACGCGTTACCATCCTTATTTTTTTTTGGCGAGCATGAATACTATTTAAACGATTGTGTAATATTGTTAACGAAGAAAAAAGTGTTGGAAAAAGAAATATAAAACAAGTAACTGTTAACAAAGTCAATAAAATTAACTTTACTACCACCCTTTATATTTTGCGTTTTAAAATCCTTGAAAGCGTTTTTATATCAATCTAATATTTCGTTCAAATCCGATATTATTACGAACTGAATTAGATATGGCCGACTCCAGTGACTATGTGAACTTGAGCGTGACCCAACTCTCGTTAATACGTGTGTACAACTCTCTGCTACAACGATACAACACCTGAAAAAAAAACACTTTTAAAAAGTGTAAAAACTGAAAAGTGTACAGTTTTCTGTCTCGGTTCGTCCATCATACATTACAGAATCCAATACACAAAATACGCAAAATTATACTTTCTAACTGGATATACTATTAGATACATTTGAGTAACCTTAACAATGCACTCTTCTCATGTAGAAGTAACAACCTACGGCTCAACTTAACATTGCACCTAGGAAGTTAAATAACATCGAACACCGTGCAAATCTAATATAGGTCTAGCCGCAGGTTTCATCTGAATAACACAACGCTTTGAAGTTGCTACATATGAAAATGGCCGATCCCAATAACTATATGGAGGTTCGCGTGGTCAGTCCAACTGTCTTGAATCCATTTGTTTACAAGCCTTTCAAGCAACGATACACAATCTGAATATGACACTTTTAAACAGTGTTAAAGCTGAAAAGCTATGCAAGTCAAAAGTTGATTACATTTTCTTGTGTATAGTAATATTTATGTGTTGTAAATTTACGGTGTTCGCTCCTTTCTTTTTCTTGTTTTCTATACTTCACATTCTAACGTTCTATCTTCTTCTATTGAGAATGTTTTCTTTGGTAATCAGTCATGAGTTGTTTCTGTGCCGATATAGTATATCAGATGAAGAGTTTCTACACTAAATAAATATTAAATCGCATTGTTTTACTAATGAGTCATCACTTATCAAGCATACCACCCAACCTAGTGTAGCTTTAATGAGATGGATGTAAAATATTATAAAAAACAAAACCAATGGAGGAATTGAACCAAATATTATATATATAATTATTCCCGGACACGCATTTTGCCGTTACTACGTCTCCTCAGTGTGTCTGACTTCAGCAAGAGTTGAAACCCTAACCACAGAAGCTGAAGTTGGGAGTTTCATTATTTATTCATCGTGGATATCACTTATGTGTTTGCACTAAGGAACCTCATAATCCATCTCACTGTGTTTTTACCGCATTTTTACAATCGTCAATTATTATTATTGTTGTTTTTTATGTATTTATTACGAAAAGATTTGTTAAGTTTTTAGTTTGCATTTTCTTACTGAAACGTTTTTTTTGTCATAATTTCACATCAGTTGCCATCATTTTCTTTTTATTTACTTTACGTAACGCACCCTGTCGTACGGACATTTTTTATCCCGCTTTTTTTATTTGCGTGATATGATATGTTAGCAATCTTCCGGAAAAAAGGAATAAAAATTATTTTTTGTTTGTATGATTCTTAAGTTTTTGTTCTTATTTCTTTTTTATTTCTTTCACGTCAATATTTGATTGATTTCTCATTTCAGTTTTTTGTCAATCTTCATATATTAATTCGAAGCATTTTTTTTCGTTTTTTTCCTTCGGATTTCTTTCTTTTCCCTTTTCTCTTTTATTTTCTGTACTTTCTTTTATTTGTATTTGATTCCAACTGCTTGTTTGAGAATTCTTTGTCGTCTCTACTTGCGTGTTATTCTTTTTTCTCTGTTTTTCATTTCATCTATTTAGATATTTGTTTGCCGCTTATTTCTATCGTCTTGTGTTTTCTTTTTCTGTTGCAATCTTTCATTCTATCATTTTTTCTATATTTTTTTTTCCATTTTCTATCTTACTTGTTTCATTGTTTTTTTTTGTCGCATCTTTTTATATGTTCCTTTACCCTTTTCTATTCTTATCCTCTTTTATTATTTTCTCTTTTGGTCATACATTCCATCTTTCATATATCTGTGTTATTCCCTTTTTTCTCTATCAGTATTTCATTCCATAATTCTCCTATATTGCTTTGTCCCCTCTTTTTATTTGCCTTATTATTTTTTTCACCTCCCCGTCTTTGTATACGTGTTTATCTCTTTTTCTACAATCGTTTTACTTCTTACTTTATTTGATCTCTCTTTCTTTCTTTTTTTTTCTTCTTTCTTGTGATTGTGTTTCATTGGCGCCATTTGTTTTTTTATTTATTGCCAATCCCATTAATTAAGCATCGATAGAGTTATTAAAATTGTTCGCTTCTTATATTTTTCTCTTTCGTTTATTATTATGTTCTTACATATGAGTGTGTTCTTACACACACACACACACACACACACACATATATATATATGTATATGTATATATATATATATATATATATATATATATATATATATATATATATATATATATGTATCTTCTCTTGAAAGCAAATATTGTTGCATATAAGAGACAACTCATGTCTAGATATCATTTGGTAGATCGTTTCAATAGTCCGAATCAGGATCTTAGTTGCGGAGGGGAATTGGCTGATGAATTTGCCATAGTTTGGATCTGTTTCTCGTTCTCTCTCTCTCTCTCTCTCTCTCTCTCTCTCTCTATATATATATATATATATATATATATATATATATTTATATATATATGAACTATGAAACTAAAAGTATACTTTTTAGTACATAGAACCTATAGTGAAATGGGTTAAGCTCAATATACGAGATAGAGCGATTATAAAGATAGATGAAAGAAGAGGGATAAGCATGTACGAATTACACATTTATTTCAACTTCGATTGTTCAATGCAAGGTGTACTCGGTAAAAACATGTGTATAATTCTTTCCTTAATCCATGGCTTTTCAAAGATAAAAATCGTATCATCAGAGGAATTACATAGATAGATAAGTTGGCTGTGGAAAAGCCAAACTTCAAAATTTGAAAAATATATTAAGTAATGGAAAGTGAGAAAGTGCGTGTAAAAAGATTTGGGGTGTGTCCAGTCGGTAAATGTCCGTTGATGAGGTGTTCAGTGAAAGGAGATTTAAAGATGGAAAAGAAGGGTGTTCGTGTAGGCAGCATTGAAAAAGTTCAAGAATGAAGTAAATTCAATAGAAAGATGTGTAGTGCAATCATAGGCAATGAGTGACCGATCAATAGATAGACCGACCTACCTATATTTTTTATATCGATGTAGTAAAACCTCTGCAATCTACTACGGTTTAACCAGAAGCACTTATTGTGCTGAGTGTTCGTGTGTAAATATAGCGTGATTTATATTGTAAAATGCCCAAACGTGTTAATTTGAGTATTTGATAATTCGTGGTGTTATAATAAGAGTTTTCTTCTTCAAACGCTTTTTGACAAAGCAGTACTATGACAGTAAACATCAATATCTAAGCAAGTCTAAGTTTACACAACGTGTTTTAAGGGCAACTCTGTTAAAAACACACACACTTATGTATAGCTATATATTTCATAAATTTCATTAACCCGCGAACAATAGAAATTGGATGAATTTGATGAGAGAGCTATTTATTTGAGCAAATTGTCAAATAGATGCGTACTTCTTCATATCAAACCGCACAGCCCGTCCTGTGAACGGTTGATGGGTTCCGTTACGTTACCTAAAACACTAGACTCGATAAATACAAAGAGATTGAGAGGAAAGAAACCGAAAAAAAGAATAGAACAATTGGTGTTAAATAGGTAGGTAGGCCCTCCGTTCAGTCTAAGGAGACTATGGATACCCTTATAAGGGGCTGGCTGCGCGTGTAATTATGAAGCAAGGGTTGCGCAATCCCTATCAACTCCTCTCCTGAGTCGGCACTGCTTGATTCCAATGGCAAGCAGGTCAAGACGACTGGAAACAATGCCGAGATAAACAGAGAGCACATACAGCACCTGGTAGTCCCAAATGGTCACCCATTTAATACTGGCCAGGCTCAACGTCGCTTAACTTCGGTGATCTAACGGGAACCGGTGTGTCAACGTGATTTGTACCGTATGTTAAATAGGTAATTCGGTGAAAAGGGACTCATTATAGCATATCGTCTCGTTACAAGATAAATCTGATTGCTAATACAGGGTGGGCCAAAATAAGGGCCATATCTTTAAATTTGAATAACTTGAATTTGAATAACTTCCACAAAATAAAAGTTAAACTCACCAAACTTTATGTGTGTGTAGACTGACCCTTCCGAGATTTTTTGAAATAAACAAAACAAATTTTAGCCGAAAAACACTTCTTAAAACTTACAAAAACTAAAGTATTGTTTTTTACACTGTTTTGAGTTTTTTAAGCAAAAATAATGTTTTCTAAATGAGGGTACGTTCCTTAGGGCTAATACGGCTCATGCTTGCTTCGGAAGGGGTCCTTTACTTATTCTAAAAAAAAAAATTTAAAAAAATCAATAAATAAAAAAGTTATGAATTTTTAAAAATAGGACCCTTATTTTTGCCCACCCTATATATACATCGATTTTGAAATAGATTGAATAAAAACGAGGACGTGTAACATATATCGTGAAAGGCAGATGAACCATTAGTATTATATATAAAACTACAAGGGCCAATACGATACGCGAGGTCGCAATTGAAAATGATTAACTTAAGACACCTATATTTACAGCCGTGAAACCCATGTTAGTATTGGTCTTCATTTTTTTGACTAACAAGTTACCGCTTTTTAAGGCCACAAAGTCACTCATGCATAACAGTTGACGAGTTTGTCAAGTAGGCATTTAGAAAACATCGTGAGGATTAATAATCATGGCTGTAAATGGGTTACAAAACTAGTTGTTCAAGCAAATACTCTTTCTTTAGTAGAATATAGCACGTTTTTCTAGCCCGTTTTGGGGTCATTAGTATTCGTTGTGACGCCTGGATTAATGGGTGTAATATTATAGCCAATACATTACATGGTGTCAAACCTACATCATTGGTGCTGTGGCTACAATCCTGTGAACAATACAGTTTACAAACAACTATAATTAAAAAGTTAGCAGAGAAATTAGCCTAGGTAAGTTGGTGTTTTTATCTTCAGGAAGGTCAGACGTTCTTATTCTCTCGGTAAGAATCTCGTTTGAGCTCCTACTCCATTTCTCGAACATCGAGTAATGGTAGCAGTGCAGTAAAATCCTTTTTTGGGCAACTGACCACTTTTGGGATTTTAGGCCCCTTGTATTCCTTGTTTTAGTCGTTGCTTGTGGTGGAGTCTGGGTGCCAGGGTCTTTTTCATCAAGGCCTGGTGGCTGTCCCTGTCTTGTCTCTGACATGTCCATACTGACATTTTCAGAGGAAAAAAGGTTTGTACCATTGCATACCTCTTCCCGCCTGGTGCATAAACGAGTTGAGGGGCCCTTTTTATCCTGGGTGCCGGCCTGCCAGTTTGTAGATTTTGATTTATTCATCTTTTCATGTTTTTCTTCCTCTTTGTCCACGGCTTTTTATTGGTTATTCAAAGCTACCCTCAAAAAGAGGGGTCCCCTCATTCGCAATCAGAGGGACGCGCTGGATGGCCTGAGGAGACAGCACACCAGGTGTGTGTATGCATTTCTATGTGTGAAACAAAGCTAGGCCTGACCATCATCTCTATATACTTAAAACGATTGATATTGGCATTTCGTTTTGTAGATATAGTGTTAAGGCCTTGGGAGGAGATTTCCCAAGAAATTTGGCAATGAATCAAATGTTTGAGAGATATACAACATTTTTATGCTGTCTGTTCCTCTCTAACGTTATATCTTCAAAAATACGTAATTCAACTCTTTTATTTATTTTACACTGTCTTAGTATTATTATCTGATCAAAATATTTTTTCTGGAGAGTGTCAAACAAAATGTTACTTAAAACATGCGCATTTTTTCTCTTTCTGGATAAACATTATGCCCCCTCTTGATGTGATCCTTCCGTTTTTATACCACAGATCTGCATGCATATAACATAGACACACTCGCGTGGGTGGCGGTTTTGCGAATTCCCTTATGAATCGGCGTTGCACTTCAGTGGCGTTTTCGGTCTTCCAATAGCATTTCAGGACAAACTTTCTCTCTTTGAAACTAAGTTGATTTCCTGCCATGGCTTCATTAATTCAGAATATCTGAAACAAAAAAAAGAGTGAGTAAATTTATAATGGACATCAATTTGAACATTTGCGAACATGATTCTTCAGTTACATCTGTCTCATGTATTCGATGCTATTTCATTTCACTCTATGTTCATAAATAAAAGTTTCCTCGTCATTCTACGAGTGAGTACATTTTTTGAGACACCCTGTATATATATATATATATATATATATATATATATATATATATATATATATATATATATATATATATGGGATAAAATAATCCGACGTAATTGAAAATGAAAAAGGAGAGCGATAAACTATATGATGTATATATTCATCAACGTTTCGTCTTTATTATAGACTTCATCAGGATGAAGAAAAATGCAGAACAATCATACAGTTGTTAATTTTTAAAAGAACGAAATTGTCCAAGTTTTCTGTGGACAGGGTGGCGGCTTCGATTTATTAGTTCCCATATCTATTTTTGCTAGGGTGTCTGTATGGGTAAAAATATGCCACAGCCGAGCTTCCCCGATAGTGGATGTGGGGGTGGGAGGAAGAAGTCTGAATTAATTGTCAGATATATAAAGGGATAGAAAACAAGAAAAGAAATGCAATTATAATTGTTTATTATGTAAAATGGTGGAGTAGTTTTTCTATTTTGAAACGAAAACGAAAAGTGTTGGCATAAAGAGACAGTGAGACATCATACCTTTTTTAATGAATTATTATCTGAAAAAGAAATTGTCGCATCGTACTAGTTATATAAATTAAATAAAGTGCCTTACACACACCCACACCCATATATGTATATATATATATATATATATATATATATATATATATATGTATATATATATATATACATATATATATAATATATATATATATATATAGAGAGAGAGAGAGAGAGATACATAAGGAGAGTGAGATATATATATATATATATATATATAGAGAGAGAGAGAGAGATATATATATAGAGAGAGAGAGAGAGAGAGAGAGAGAGAGGTGGATATTAATATGCCGGAGAGATATTTACATACATAAATAGGCATAACTAGCGGGACCTATTCCCGTGTGTCGGCAGAAAAAATGTAGTTATAGTTTTTACATAGCATTTCAAGCTAGAACTTCTGTGTTTTTGATAATACCTGTGTTTACGCTTTAATATATAAAAGCATTGTGTTATAAATAAAGTGAAAAGGTTGTGTGTGTTACGCGAATATTGTATTATTAGTTAATTATACACAGAAAAAGTATAAAATAATCAAAATTTGTTTGAACGTATGTCAAATTGTAAAACAAACATTACGTATGAATATTATTTAGCCAAACATATGATAGCATGTCATGGAAATTTCCACCGGTAACCCGTAAAACAGTAAATAGGTACCTTACTAAGTAGACGCTACCGGTTTATGTGGTAGAGGCGGACGCAAATAAAAGGAGGTTCCTGGAAATATCTCGACCTTCCTGTATAGATTATTATATCGAGTTAAATTATAGAAACGGACGAAAAATAGCAATACAAGAAAGTGATTCTATGTTTCTAATTTTCTTTAGACTAGCATTGATAACATTTATTATTTGCATCATTCGGACTGCTATTCTCATCTTGGATGGCTTTCTCAGAAAGTTTCAATCGACATAGCTTCTTACTTTTGTCAGGTTCGTCTTGTAAATCTGGGAGAGCTTTGTTCACAATTGAGCTAACACAACGGATAAAAGTGATAAATAATCGGTTCTACGTATAGTTGACGGTTCAATTCTTAGTATGGGTGATACTTAATAGAAAATAATTATGTTCTAGGCGGTCATTGCTGATAAAACGAGAGCAATTACCCAGTTGTTAGAATAAAAGTTTCGGCTGTGTTTGATAAGATGAACCCGAAGAAGGTCGGAGGTTACATCGGTCGAACACTTTATCAAAATAATATCTAAGATTAGTACATTCGTGGCAATAATCCACATAAGAGGAAAGAAAATCAACAAAACAAACTTATTTCAAAAAAAAAAAACACGCATCCGTAATTGGTCTAAATCGATGTCTAAACAGATGTGTATATGCAGCTTTTGGATAAAAAGCTACATTCGTAAATAGAAGAAGGGAATATCATGTCACTTTAAATATACGATGATGACTCATCTTAAATTTCAGCACCAATTTAAATTTAGCCGACGGTCTCTCAGCACATCATCTAAATAGATTGTGGAATTATGGGGGTCGACCACTGTGAATGACAGACACGACCGGAAATTGCCGAAGTAGGCCGAGGGCCAAAACCGCACAACCGAAGTTTCCCGTGTGCATAGTGCTTTGTATAATGGCGCCCGATCTGGAAACTTGGCATGGAAAGGGTTGAAGCGAATTGTCTTTGACGATGGCACAAGCTGAACTGTGGCCAATATCTGTTAGAAAGGGCCGCGAAAGATGGAAAGAAATTCTTGCCAATGGAAGTCCTTAATAATTGAATTGATATCTACTCATCTTCCCAACTAAGGAAAGTATGGCATACAGCCTATTTTAAAGTGATGTACCCTGTGTTGTTAAGGATAACGACACACATTTTCGAAGTTGTCCAGGAACTCTAACTTATAATGGCGCCTAAAATACATCAGCTATTTTCTTTTATATACATACTAGACGTACCCTAAACACGTTAGGTCACAATGAATACCTGTATATTCAACTTTGATTTTATTAGAAAATTCCTAAATTGTGTCATGTTATTCTGGCATAAGTAAACAAATATGTATTCTACTTTCTATAGTTTACTTATAACTAATAATGAAGTACATATATTAATTATATTGCTATCTTATTCATTCGCATAAGTGGTTCAGTGTGTACAAAGATCTGATGTAAATTACTTTGCAAAAGAACGTTAATCGAAAAATATTTCTATAAGTCTGTGAAATCGTGAAGTTGCAGTAAATATAAGTATATTTCATGATCAGTTATTATTGATCAAGATATTTTTCCAATAATATATCGGGTCTTTTATTTATTCTTCATCTGCTCTTCGAATTTGTTTCTCTTACGGTTTGCCAATGTTCTTATTTATTGTTGTTATATATATATATATATATATATATATATATATATATATATATATATATATATATATATATATATTACTATTTCATGTATCCACATAACATTTTATAAGGAGATATATTTTTTATGTATTAGTTTTCAGTATTCACTTCAACAGTGCTCGATACGTAAGTAGAGCTAGGTAGTAAGCTATGAAAATATATTTATGGCTATTAAGCTACACAGAGGCTCCGGTGTTTCAGCTCCGAGGGAATCTGCATTTTAGCCTGAAGATTCCCCCCGGGGATGAAACGCTGGAGACTCTGTGTAGCTTGATTGCCATAAATATATTTTCATTGCTTACTAATGGTTTAAAAAATATGTCTACATACCCTTTCTATTCAAAGTGGCGTAACCTGGCTTACATACATAACGTGATTTTCTGACCCATAAGTGTATTACCATCAGACAAAGAGATCATTTATCTCTCGAAAGCTCTGATTAAAATACATTCTATTTATTTATACAGTACATATTGTTATGTTTTTTCAAACAAATATAATACTATTACGAAATAATGGTTGAAAAATATGTCTACACACCCTTTCTATTAAAATTGGCGTGACCTGGCTTACAGACATAATGTGATGTTATGACCCAGAAGTCCATTACCATCGGACGATAAAGAAAAAGCAAAGAGAAACACTTCTTAGACAATGAGAATTTTATTTCTCGAAAGCTCAGATCCAAATATATTTTATTTATTTTAACACTACACATTGTTATGGTTTTTTCAAACAAATATAATACTATTACGAAACAATGGTTTAAAAATATGTCTACATACCCTTTCTATTAAAATTGGCGTAACCTGGCTTACAGACATAATTTGATTTTATGACCCAGAAGTCCATCACCATCGGACGATAAAGAAAAAGCAAAGAGAAACACTTCTTTTACAAGGAGAATTTTATTTCTCGAAAGCTCAGATCCAAATAAATGTTATTTATTTGAACACTACACATTTTTATATTTTTTCCAAAAAATATGATATAATATATATATATATATATATATATATATATATATATATATATATATATATATATATATATAATGATAATAATCCAGGTAAATCATCCACAGGGTATTAATCCGAAGAATTTCAACCGGGTTTATAAAAAGTGCTCAATATCAAATAGAGCTTTATATAAAACTCAAATGGACAAATATGTGAAAGAGCAAACAAAATATCCTTAGAGAAATGAAATGATTAAATATTTAAGTGGAAATAACACCTAATATTAAACAAGTTAACTTCTTAGACGTAACATTTAACTTAAATAAAGAAACGTATAAACCGTTTACTAAAGATAATGCCAACCCAATCTATGTCCATCCACTCTCTAACCACTCCAAAACCATAATCCAACATATCCCCAGATCAATTGAAAAAAGAATCAGCAATAAATCCTCTAATGAAGCAATTTTTAACAAACATAAGGACTTTTACAATAAAGCGTAAAAACAAAGTGGATACAAAAACACCAAATCTAAAGTTCCCAACAACAAACACAAAAATAGAGGTAGAAAAAACTTATTGTGTTCACACCCCCATATGATCACATGGTTTAAACCAAACTCGGTAAAAGATTATTAGACTTAAATAATCTACACTTTCCTCCGAATAATATACTGCATAACATTTTTAATAAAAACGCGCTCAAATTAAGCTATAGCTGTGGTGAAAACTTAGAAAAAATAATAAAAAACATAACAATACAATTCTAAATGAAGAACCCTACTGAAATGTAAACAACAAAAACGAAGGCTTGCCACTGCACAAACCAAACAGAATGCCCCTTACAATAAAATTGCCAAATAACTCAATCAGTATTCCAAGCAACAATCTCTACTAAAGAAAATTCAACCCTGAAAAAATGTCATATATGTATGGCTGTAATACCTTTAAAGAAAGATATACCGGCCATAAATGTTCTTTTAATAACTCTACCTATCATAAAAGAACCTCACTTTCTATATATTACTGGGAAGTATCCAACAATAATAAATCACCAACAGTGACTTGGAACACCATCAGAAAAACTAGCACATGTTGTTCCCTAAACTCACCATGTTATCTTTGCCTAACCGAAAAACTTGAAATAATTAAATTTAGTGATAGAGGCAAACTTCTATACAAAAAAAAAACAAGAAACCTCAATTAATTGTAGGCATAATAGGTTACACCTTCTTAGTAATTCACTTATAACCCCTCAAGCTAATACTATCTCATAAAAAAGCCCTTCACCTATCCACTTACGGTAATTTGTCAACATAACTATTATTTTATACTATTCTTCTTCTTCTTCTTCTTCTTCTTCTTCTTCTTCTTCTTATTATTATTATTATTATTATTATTATTATTATTATCTTTTACAGTTTTTACTACAATCACTACTTATAGCCATCATGATATCTATTATTAGAATTCTCACCGATACTATTATTATTATCAGTTTTATAAATCAATAGTATTATCAACTTTATTACTATTATTTGTAATACTACTATTATTTTATTATAATCATTATCATCATTACTACAATTATTAAAATTATTGTTGTTACCATGGTTACCATTATTATAGCTATCACTATAATTTTTTACTATTATTAATATCATTAGTATTATCACAACAGATAATTTCTCTATTATTAAATAATTTATTTTTATTTTTATTATCATATTTACATGTACTATGATTAATATTAATTGCATCTTCGTTATTTTTCTTTATCTTATATTATTCCCTTATATGTTACCGATCAATTGCTTAATATTTTAGATTATTATTATTGATTATTATTATAATTATTTACATTTTTAAATTTTAATATTCGACATTTCTGCCCTATTATCGAGATTATTATTTTCATTAATACTAATGTTCTGTTTTCCATTATTATCATAATTATTGTGTGTAGCAGTTACAATGACAATATAACCACTTAATTATGATTGTCAATAATAGTAATATTACCATATTCATCGCAATCTGACTTTTACTTTTATTGTTATTATTAGTTTTAGTAACAATGGTAGTATTTATAATTTTATTATATTTTTATAACTATTATTATTATTATTATTATTATAATTATTATCATTATCAATATTATTATTATTATCATTATTTGTATTATTTACAATTATTTATTATTAATTTTTACTATCATTATAACTATAATTATGATTCGTGTGGTTACCATTATTATTGCTACTATTAATATAGCTATTATTATTACTATTTTTAATATGATCAGTATTCTTGCAACCATTAATTCTACTATTATTAATAAAATTATTCATATTATCATATTTACAACCATTATGTTTTATATTAGTGCTACCTACATCTATATTATTATTAATTTTAGTTTCATTATTTATTATTATTATTATTATTATTATTATTATTATTATTATTATTATTATTATTATTATTATTACCTTATCTCTTAATTGTTTTATTTTTTACCTGACTATTACTTTTATAATTAATTCTTAATTATTATTGACCGCTACTATTGTTATTGTTGTCGTTATTATTATTATTATTATTATTATTATTATTATTATGATTATTATTGTTATTATTATTATTATTATTATTATTATTATTATTAGTATTATTATTATTATTATTATTATTATTATTAGAATTATTATTAATAATAATACTTAATAATGGCGGTATTTAGTACTTTTAAATTATTACCGATATTATCATTAGTATTATTATTATTTTATATCATTTTTATTATTATCATCATCATTATTATTATTATTATTATTATTATTATTATTATTATTATTATTAGTATTACTACTAATTACGTAAACTTAAATAATTTACTAGTATATTTGTTTGATCTATTAATTAATTAATGATAATTTGATAAGCTCTAAAAAATAAAACAGTGTTAATATAGAATTAGTAACACAATTGATTAAACACCCCTGCCTCCCCCATCACACGCGTCTGCACGCCCATACACATATATGATACTCACAATTACAACTGATTTGAGAACACACACACATGTCTACCCACTCATGCAAATACAAGCTGCTACGAATTAGAGCTGATTTGAGAATACGTTGTTCGCCCAACCTGAAGTTACTGTCGATTTTTTTACACATTAACTTGCATGTATCTTCCCTCTCCTCTCACCACTCTCTGTCTGAATCAACAGATCATTTCTTTTTTTTCCATCTATCTACCTATGTTTTTTCTATTTATCTATCTTTCTATTTTCATTCTACTCTTTTTATTATATCTCTCTCTTTTTACTTTAGTTTATTTGTTCTATTTTGTTTTATTTTATACTTTAGATTTTAGATTTTAACTGTTTTTATTCCTAACGGTCCCAAACCACGTGACTCCCTTAATTTTGAATTTTTAAATGCCTTTTCTTCTTTTTTTTCTGTATTTCATTCTCTCACAATATGATCTAAGCTTAAGATCGGATTCTAACTCTCCCTGATGAGATCTAAGTTTATACAAACTGTTGATTGATAACATCGACATGACAGTGTCGCAGATTTTGTACATGTCCGTGTAAATAAATAATGTTACATATATATATATATATATATATATATATATATATATATATATATATATATATATATATATATACGTAAAATAATAACTGATCAAACACCTTCGAAGCATGTTTACAAACGAGATGTTATAATAAAAATCAAAACAGATTTGTAATATTAATGATATTTTTATTCTTTTTTTTCTTTTCATTTTGACCTTTTTCTTTTTACTAATAATTTACCTAGATTCGCTTCGCTGCTTCAGAGTATCGTAAGACTCCTCAGTTGTGTAAATAGATGTTTGTACGGATTTAAAATAGACATGTGAGTTCACTGATTTTTTAATATTTTTAATATGAGGTACGCGCATGCACGGTTGTTGTGTATTTGATAGGGAGTGTTCATACTTTTATAAGCATCTTTTTTAAGAATGTAAAATAATAAATGAGGCAAACGCGTTCAAACCATGTTTAGATGCGGCGTTTATCAATAAAAAAAACAAACAGATTTGTAATATTAATAATGATTTTTCTTTGTTTTCATTGTGGCTTTTTTTTCCTTTTTAATAATCATTTCACTTGATATCCTAGCTGTTTCAGAGTATCGTAAAACTCCTCAGTGGTATGGATAGTGGTATACATATACACTTATATATATATATATATATATATATATATATATATATATATATATATATATATATATATATATATATATATATATATATGTATATATATATATATACACATATATATATATATATATATACATATATATATATATATATATATATATATATATATATATATGTATATATGTATATATATACATATATATATATATATATATATATATATATATATATATATATATATATATGTATATATAGACATACATATTGTATGAAACTAAATTAAACCACAATTTAAAGCGAATCAGGTTATGTAAATGTAAAAAAAAAGTTAATAATTATTTTTGTATTCTCATTACTTAGTCTCTTAATTACTTTCACAAACATCGATGACTTATGTGACAAAACTTAATTCGCTATACACTTGTAATGTAGTTAAGTGTATGTTATCATATCTATCTATCTATCTATCTATTTATCTATCTATATATATATATATATATATATATATATATATATATATATATATATCAGTCTGTTCATCGTTATCTCATTATGGACATCTATAATAATCTCTATTTCTAACACACTAAATGTATATTTATATATCACATGTAAGACCCACACTATCAATATATATATTAATCAATTAACTCCACTTTATTATCTTCATATGCACGCTTGAACTTGGGTTGAGCACGGTTCTGAAGAAGACAAGGGTTCCCGAAATATTATATCCTACGGAGTTTCCACCAGACCATCGTCATACAGGTATTACATAACATTGTAACATCGTGTAGATAAATATATATATGTGTGTTTGTGAAAAAAAAATATGTGTATGTATACATTGTATAAAAGGGTGAAACTATTTAATTTGTTCCACCATTATATATCTTATTTGCTCCAACTTGTGTCTATCCGTCACCCTCTGCATGGATTGCCTTCTAAGTATCACATTTCTATATACGAATAAAAAATGCGTCAAGCAAAATACATACACCTCTCATATATATATATATATATATATATATATATATATATATATATATATATATATATATATGTATATATATATATATATATATATATATATATAGGATAATTTTATTTACACAGACATGTACAAAATCTGCGACACTGGCATGTAATCAAGAGAATTTTAACCGGGTTTATAAAAAGTGCTCAATATCAAAATAGAGCTTTATATATGATAATTTTATTTACACAGACATGTAAAAAATCTGGGACACTGGCATGTCGATGTTATCGATCAACAGTTACTATAAACTGCGATCTCATCAGGCAGAGTAAGAATCCGATCTTATTTGGAGGTTCTCTCCAAATATGATCTGAGGTTAAGATCGGATTCTAACTCTGCCTGATGAGATCTCAGTTTATCGTAACTGTTGATCGATAACATCGACATGCCAGTGTCGCAGATTTTTTAAATGTCTGTGTAAATAAAATTATCATATATAAAGCTCTATTTTGATATTGAGCACTTTTTATAAACCCGGTTAAAATTCTCTTGATTACCACCCTGTGGATATTTTTCACCTGGATTATTACCATTATTATATATATATATATATATATATATATATATATATATATATATATATATATATATATATATATCAATGCCTAGCATTTGTAAGTGTAATTGGTTTTCAACTAGGACCACTACTGAGTATGTGTAGCCAACATATTTGGTGTAAGTATGAAAATAATTCTTTATATAATATATAAATATATATATATACATATATATATATATATATATATACATAGGTTTGACTACCACGACTTTGTCGAGAAGATTGACGATGCATTTGGATGATACTAGCGCCATAGCCGAACACTTAACTAACGGCCACTGCTGCCCCTGATCAGAATTCAGACAACTCTTAGTAGAAAATACCAAAATCTTAGAATTTTGTACTAACAAAAAAAACTCCATATATTAGAACCCTTATATATAAAAACAAAAACAAACTTAAATAATCGAGTTCACTTTAATATGAGTAATAATATTCGAAAATGTTTATAGCTTCAAATATATTTTCGTACTTAGTACATAATTCCCGCCAAAAACCGTCTATAACACTAACACATGGTATATAGCTGATTAACCTCGATATACCGAAGATTGGCCCAAAAGTGGCCCGAAAGTACTTGGGAGACAAATCCTAATTATGGCAAATGACTCAGCACAATTCCCCTCCAAAACTAAGATCCTAATTCGAACTATTGAAAGGATCTACCAAAGGGTTTCTAGACATGAGTTGTCTCTTAAATTCAACAATAGATGCTTGCAAGAGAAGATGCTGCCTATATATATATATATATTTCGTCTCCAAATATGATCTGAGGTTAAGATCAGATTCTAACTCTGCCTGATGAGATCTCAGTTTATAGTAACTGTTGATCGATAACATCGACATGCCAGTGTTGCAGATTTTGTACATGTCTGTGTAAATAAAATTATCATATATATATATATATATATATATACGTGTGTGTGTTATGTAATCCGCACTCAATTCAAATACAATCATATACCTACCTATCTATTAATGTATCAATTAATCAATGATTGTTTAATATTCGACTTCATTTGTTAAACACATCGCACCGTTGTCTTCAATTCATGCAAACGTTCGTTGAGCCAGCCTTACCGAAACCAGCAATTCTTTTCTGCCATTAACATGCAATAATTATGAGTCATAATAATGTGCCGTCCAATGCCTTTACCGAATTAGCGCTCGTTCAGTGGCCCATATTTATTCATCGTGCAAAAACAGATAGAAGAATATACAAAAAAAAACATACAAAAATAACACAGACGAAATACTAAATAAATCAGAAAACACAACGAAAAGAAAATGGCAACATGGAAAGCAGCGACCAAAGACGTTTACATCGACGATAATTCTGTGCAATTAGAACTGCCTAGATAATTACGAACTTCGCAGGAATTTAGAGCCGGCTGAAAGGCGAATACTTTTTTTCCTTTTCTCTCAAAAATACTCACAGACAATCAATTTGGTAGAAAAAAGTAGTTCGGTACTTTGCGACGAACTCACATGAAATAAATCATGATTTCTGAAAGAAATAAAAGATTAAACGATCATTATTAATAGGACACGTAATTTCCTTAGTAAACATTGGATGTAAAACTATGATTAGTATATAAAGTATTCTGCAAACGTATGTGTGTATATATAAATAAATATATATAAATACACACACACACACACACACACACATATATATATATATATATATATATATATATATATATATATATTTATCTTCTCTATGTCCTCTGGCATCCATTTTGCTACCTTTTGGTAGATTCTCTGCAAAGACGGAGTTTTTCTTCTGGTGTTTATTATTCCTGACAAAGGTAAAGGCTTTTTTCCGAAATATTAAATAAATTATTTTTATTAATCCTCCGAATAACACGAAAACAGCTAACACCACACTTGCAGTTATTTAAGATTTTAAGAAAAAATAAATAGTAATCCCATTTAGTATTCGATTTGATATTGTTGTTCTTTCCAGCTTACATCCTATCCGGAATTTGCATTGCCCACAGCCTTTTAAAAACATACTACTAGTATTCCCAGAAATGTTACAAGCAAACTAGCATTCTCTATTATATATATATATATATATATATATATATATATATATATATATATATATAATGTGTGTATTTAGGCAGCATTATTTCATTTATGTAAACATTGTTTAACATAACATACTTCCCAGCTTGATTATATATTTTTATATTTTCAATTTGTCTCATGATTTTTTTTTTGTGTAAAAAAAAAGTTCCATATTAATGTGGCCGAAATGAGAACACCGGCACAGTGTTTAGGTAAAGGATATTTTTGAACAATGTACTTTTTTGGTGGACACGGTGGATGCTAAGACATGTCTACTACATATATGTATCTCCATCATTACATGAGGTTATGTTTAGTTTCAGAAAGATAAATGTAGTTTCTGAGGATGATTAGAGCGTGTAATAAAGACGCCTTGTTTTACGACAAAAGAACGTGTTGGGGAACGTAAAATAAGTGTCCTCTGGGGGGGGGATGCGAACAATATATTGTGAGATTTGGAAAATAAACTATAGTAATTTTAATGTTCGTAGGATATGCAGAGAAAACCAATTGAATGGATACGAAAACAAAAGCTAAAACAAGTAAATAGATTTTAAAAAATGGTGGGGATTGGACAGAATTTGATTATTTAAAGTGTGCAGCTAAACAGAAATTTGTTTTAATTGGACTTGGAAACTACCATGTCATAGTCAGCTGGGAAGTATCCCCTTTGTATTGTCTTCCACAGACTGGAATTTTTTTCGAAATAAACTGTACTCACGGAATTTTCGTTTAGTTTTAGGAACGAAGCAAGATAAATAGAAACTATTGACAGTGGTTGTAGCTAAACGAGTTTTTTGTTGTGAATGTTTTACAGACGTAAAGCATAGACTTGAGCTACGCCGATCATCTACCATAAAAATAACGATAGAGTAAAGAAAGATTAGCAACGTTTTTTCTTTGAGAAAGAGTTGTTCCCTCTGAAAAGAAAGCTGGGACAATCTACTTAAAATCTGAAAGTGGGTGTCTATGTACTAACGAGTCACTACTTATTAAGCCATGTATGGTATGCAAGGATGCAAGTTTATGTGTTAATTAAGAGGACAGGGAAACAACGACGTGAGGATTCGTAACAATGGTTGAAACTGGCCAGAAATAATTTTAGTTTAATGGACGGCTGAACAAGAATTGATTAACATTTGACTTAAAAACGTGGCTCAACATAATGTGTTTACATTAGACTTGAAAACTACCCTGTTATAACTAGCTTGGAAGCAGTCCCGTTGTATTGTGTTCCACAGACGAATGTTTTTTAGAAAGAAACTTTGGTCATGGAAGTTGTGTTTAGTCTTCGGAACATATAGAGAGAAAGGGAAATTATTGAGAGGTGTTGTAGCTAGACGAGTTATTGGTCTAAATGTTTTACAGAAGGAGCATAGATTGTTACTTCAGTCGAGCAGCTACCATGAAAATAAGTATCGACTAGAGGAAGACACGCAGCATTAAAAAACCTTGACACCTCCAAAGCATGTGGCTCTGATCTTATACCAGAAATATTAATAAATAAATACTCTAATCAACTGGCCTCTGTTCTTTCTAAACACTTCAACAAATGATAGCTAGAACAACTGCCTCTTTTGTACCAGTCTTAAAGAATCCTGGAGATAGAACTGCCCCTCAGAGGTACCGTCCAATCAGGCTATTCTCACTCTTCGCTAATATCCTTGAATCCTTAATAAATCTAGCGATAGTCCGTCACCTTGTTGATGCTAAACTTCTTTCTGGCCATCAGTATGGATGTAGGCAAACATGGTCTAGCGCATATATCTTAACGCTCATCCCTAAACGTAAATATCATACACTGGACAAAGTAGGTGAAGCTAGTGCGATAGCGCTTGCGATATCCAAAGCATTTGATAAGGTATGGCATAAAAGGCTTCTCATAAAAATCAATTCATATGGTATTACTGGACGAATATTTAACATAATGAAATACTCCCTAAGAGAAAAAAGTTCCAGGGTGTCCGCGATGGTCGTTCATCTAAACAATATAACATAAATGACATCCGTAATTATATTGTGTTGAGATGGGTATATTTGCTGACAACACTTCGCTCTACTTTCGTCATGTGGGTAAAACGGGCGCGCATATATCCGAGGGGATGGCTGAATCCTAAGAAAGTGACTTCCCCTCTGTAGTGGAATTAGGTCATAAATGGATGGTAAAACTAAATAGTGCCAATACAAAGCTCCTTTCCATCAACAACTACAAGAAACTTCTTCAATCGTCGATTGCCATGAAATACACCACCCTAGCTGAGAGTCCAACATTCAAACTTTTCGGTCTTACATTCACAGGTAGCATGAATTGGAACAAATATATAGAATACATTAGCAAGGATTCTGCAAAGAAAGTGGGCTCATTCTACCGTGCTAGAAAACTTCTCAAATCTGTCAGTATCCTATAAGTATACGATGCCACCATCTGCCCATGCATGGAGTATTGTTGTCACATCTTGGCTGGTACATGATCGACGTGTCACTCTGTCTTAAACAAGATTTTAAAAAGAATGGCTAATGTAATAGATCCCTCACTATCCATCAAATTTCAGCTCCTGTCCTATCGCAACACTGTTGCATCTTTGTGCGTGTTTTACATGTACTTCAATGAGATGTGCGCCGATGAACTTGCTACGTTCGTGCCCACCCGGCGTAAATGAACTCGACGAATCCAACTCTGAACTAAATGCCATCTATCACTGTGGAGGTCTTCAGATGACGGAGATCCTTTTGCTTCAATAGCTTTCCCTGTGTTGCCGGCCTATGGAACTCTCTCCTTGCTCCACTGACTGTACCGACATCCAAGAATTTTAAAACTAATATGAACAATCATCTCGCTGCACAGCTTCCAATTTACGATAACCCTAATACTTTCAACCTAATTGTCAGTAGTTCCTTACGTCTACAGTGGCAGCATGCCTTGTGTGTGGTGAACTTTGTTAAAAAACAGCCGTATCTGACTCTCATACAGATAGTGAGTTGCGTCAGGAGTGGGATACGTTCAGAAGAGTTAGAAAGATCCAACCATTTTTCTAGCGACCTAAGCAACAGTTTTGTAATACGCTTTTCATTTTAGGTTTGAAGTGAAGGTAAGTCCTGGGAGCTTATCAAAATAGTGGGATCTTGAAAGGAGACGGGTATTTATTACACTTGGGGAAAAGTGAGGATCCGAGCGTTGGCAGTTGATATAGAGAAACATGTTTTTAGATGCATTGCAAGTTACCAGTCACTCTTATCCCCATTGCAGAACATGCTCCAGATCGGAAAAGAGAGATAATATTGAGCATTAATTCTCTTTAGAGTGTTGCCATAGATGGTTGTGTCATTTTCATGAATACCAAGAAATTTACTTTGAATGAAAGTAGGAAATCATTGATAAATATCAGGAATCTAGTTTGGCCCAGAATAGATTCCTTAACCACGCTGGTATTGATACTCCGTGCCTCAGACTTTTGACTATCAACCGCTACTGTTTTAAACCTATACGAGAGAAAAGATTTGATGGTTACAAAATACATTTCCAGATATTCCTTAACTTGCTAACTTGTGAAGTAAACATTTCTGCTAAACCGTATTAAACGCCTTTGATATGTCAAGAGCGTTTCCCCTTGAGATGAAGCCTATGTCAATAGATTCACTGATCCTGTGGGATATTACAGTCAACACAGCAGCAGTTGATCTTGCAGGACGAAATCCATATTGTTAGTCATTCAGTAGATTGTGGTTTTAGGCAAGCGGTCGAGGGAAAGAAATTTCACAATCGAAACTATTATGGCACCTAATGACGTTAACATTCAAGGGGTTTTAGTCGGAAGTGTATTTTGCTTGATGGAATACAAGTTCAGAAAGTTCATAGTATAATATTTCCTGGAAGCTTTGTACACCGAGCACAGGACTGGAACACTGCGGTAATGCGACATTAGTATCAGCTTGGCAAGCAGTGTGTGATTTTGTAGTTATGAAATTATTATTTCACCCTGTTTAAGATGGAAAGGGTTAGTGGTTGGTGCACCAGCCAAAATGTGACAACAATACTTTGTACACGGTCGAATGCTGACTTTATAGATATATAAAATACTAGTAGTTATAAGTGTACTTAGTGAGATAACGGGAGTTTACCTTAGTTAAACAAGACATGGCAGCATCATATACTCATGTCTCTAGAGAATGCCAACAGAGGAAAGTGAACATTGGAGTCTCGGAAAGGTTATATAAGCATTAACAATAGATTGTTTTAAAGGTTTATTATAGGTGTTAATGGAAAAGTGATTCTATCCAGTTTATTGAATTATTGCTACTAAATTTAACGCTAAATGTGAATAGCTTACATTAATAAACAGGCATGCACACGTCGCTCGAATTAGTAAGCTCACTTTACAATACAAATTACTTATACGGATTTCTGAAGAGGATTAATGAATAAGTAATGAATCCTTTTCAAGGATTTGCCTGTCAGCCATCTTTGACGTCGTCTTGAAAACCGTACCTTTTAAGTCATAAGATTGTTATTAACTTTTTATATGTAATACATCACAGTTAACACTATTAAAAACCGTTAACCAATCCCCTAATGACAACTCTAAAAGCAAATTACATTTTTTTTTAAATGTGTCTTCATGAACGTAATATTGGAAAATCTCAATGGGGAAAGTTGAAGACTTTTAACGCGACTCCTAAGAAAGATTCCCTCTCTACGGACGTGTAGCATGTGGTGCAATGAGGAATAGTAGCCTGTTACCTTTATCACATTAAAGACAAAGTTTTGTTTCTGTCACTTTAGTACTCCTATAGTGTTCCACATCTATCAGCTAGTATTGATTCACAACTCATGAACCCGTATCCTTTAATGGTTATCTTTTGATAAGCGGTGGCATCGAAAGTAAAACTCAGAATTTAAATGTAGAAAAATAAAAAGACAAACGCCGAAATTTCTTAGTTTCTTCTCTCTCTCTCTCTCTCTCTCTCTCTCTCTCTCTCTCTCTCTCTCTCTCTCTCTCTCTTACTCTCTCCTATTAGATTACTACTTGTAATATATTCGTCTTCTCTATAATGGACTGTTCCAAGTGGTATAGTTATCTTTATTGTTTATAACTGTAAATTAACAGTGTGTGTGAGAGATAGAGAGAAGCAAAAGCTCTCAGATCTGTTTTGACCCAGTAGAAATAAATGAATCTTATCTTGAAGAAATTTTGTTTGAATAAGCTTGTACGACTGACGTTAACTCCAGATCTAAAATGGTAAGCGTCTATTCAGTTTTGGCTAAAGCCACTAACAATGGTGCTACCATCTCACCGCTCACGAAAGCCCCTGACTCCAGATGCAATTTATTACCTATATAGGATCCAGATACTTCAAACAGATGGACTACTTCTACAAGAGCTGGAGAGGTAACGTATAGAGTACGCTTTCATGCCTTGACTCAATGAAAAATGACTTCGAGATCTTTTTTCTCTACAACATGTTTCACACAAAAGATACGTAGATTGTCACTTTCTACTATATTGTTATTTTGTATTGTTGGTGTTTGATCGAGCATGAGTTCTTGTTTCTCCTTGTAACAGATTCACACAATGTAAAAGACTGTCCTTCATCCCTCCATGTGCCTAGCGTCAGACGAAATTTCAATGGACAGAACTTCTTTGCAAGGCCTTCCAACCTGTTCAACTCTTGTATCTTCAACTAATTTTAGTGAAGTAATGTTAGTTTAACCTCTCTATTAAGCACGGCTTTTCAAAGATCAAAATCGTATTATCTGATGATAAGAGTTTGATCTTTGAAAAGCCGTGCTTAAGGAATACAATTGAAAGAGAAGAGGCATAAATATTTTTATCAACTAAATGCTCCTTGTTCTGACCAACTGAAGATATCGATCTGTTTCCATTCACAGGTCTAACTATTTTTCATTGACTCACCTTATTTTTGCTCTATCCAGTATATTGAGCTTTCCTCATCTCACAATAGGTCTATTTCTCTCAAAAATTATCTTTTAGTTATAAACCTTCATATATATATATATATATATATATATATATATATATATATATATATATATATATATATATAATGTTGATTTTAAGTAAATAATATTGAATTATCTTTACTTACATACGGCATATTTTCAAGCTTTCACTCTAATCAGTGTAAGGAATTATAATCTCAGACAGTCGCAAGGCTCGAAGCCCTGCTACAGAATTAACCGAGATTCCGCAAACAAGCGCAATAACTATACGGGCACGAGTCATTACACCGCCAAGAAAAGAATTTAAGTTGTATTAATGCGAAGGGAGGCACATATAGTAAGAATTACTTGACTATTCAACCAACATTGTCAGAATATGTCTTATAGCTCCGTGTCAGTCTATTTTGAACTTCCCCGAACAATGCTCAACTTAAATCTTATTAAATGACGATATAGCAACATTAATTTTAAGTAATTAATATAAAATTAGCTTTACCTACGCACGCCAGCGTCTCAAGCTTTCCAACTCATCAGTGTAGGGAATTATAATTTCTGACGGTCGCAAGGCTCAACCCCCTGCTGCAGAATTACCCTAGACTCCGCAAGTATACGTCATAACCATACGGACACGATATATATATATATATATATATATATATATATATATATATATATATATATATATATATATATATATATATATATAATAATGGTAATAATCCAGGTGAAAAATATCCACAGGGTGGTAATCCAGAGAATTTTAACCGGGTTTATAAAAAGTGTTTATACATATATATATATATATATATATATATATATATATATATATATATATATATATATATATACATACATATATATATATATACATATACATATATATATCTATATATATATATATATATATATATATATATGAGAAAGTAATGATGAAAGTAATCTGTAGTTCTCAATATATAGCCGAGAAAATCAAATATATCAATAATTGCTTAAAAACATTGCAATACCCCATACATTTCATACTAAATGCTAAAAAGAAAGCCCTTCAAATAATCCCAAGAAACAATACAGAAAAATCTCAAACACCCAACAAGTCTCTAATTGACAGGCGTCTTCTCTTACCCACGCATTTCAATAATACAACGATTTGCAACAAACTTAATAAACTAGAAAGTCCGACAGTACACACCACATCACAAACCATAAAACACACATTAAACACGACGAGACATTTGCGAAAAAAACCCACATCACATGCAAGCATATATACCGTCCCATGTACCAATTGTCATCAAATTTACGTGGGGTAAAACTGAGCAGGAATTGAAGGAAAGCCTGAGCGAACACAAAAAGGATATAAAAAAACAGTAACTCTCTCGGTGAGTTTTTCCCACGGATTAAAACACGATCTTGAATTAAATTTTGTACACACCTAAATTATTAAACATATTTCTAACTAAGCTCGGGGAAGACAATTTGAAAAACACCCATTACAGACTCTAACACCATCAAACAACGAAATGGTGTATACAACGTATACCCTCTAATAAGCTAATTTATCATAGCCAAAAAAATGAAACGTAGACCACGGCACCATTTCTTTTTATCGTTCGCACTTGCACATATATTCAACTCCCCGCATATACACTTATGTGCTGACTTCTTCTTCACATATATATTTACTTACGTACTTATGAATCTCCTACTACAAATTAAGACTATTTAACGGCAAATAACAATTTTAACAAATAAACATAATTTACACATCCATACAAAATATAAATATTTCAACCCCTCTTCTTCCAATTTACCCTGAAACCACCAACACAATCCTTAACGAAACCATATTTTACTTATATCTACCCAAAAATTAAAATGATTTCCTTCCTCATCTCTAGCACACTTATATACATTCTTTCAAACACATATATGCGCAAACATTTTTGATGTAGCCACCTGGTCAGTCCCCCTCCCCCTCCCTTCCTCGGTGCTCAAAAATGTCACACCTCACCACATTAAACATATCACCACCCCCTTTCACCTCTTCCACACTTAGGTCATGTCAATTATATTCTCTCCAACTACTTTCAAAGTTGTCTTTACCTTTTTGAAGATTTTTCTCATCTAACATACCACTACCCATATTCGAAACACCAGTTCCCTCCTCCATCCTATTTCCGTAGTCTCTCAAAATGTATGCCAGAACACACCACAACAAAAATATCAGCCCCTCTCACCACTCCCACTCGAAGGTGATTTCAATTATATTATCAGTCTCCCCATTTAATAACCGCCTTAATCTTGTCAGCTTAAATTTTTTCGATATTAATTTGATTCTTTCTCAGCCGTTGACTCTCACATCCTGGACTTTCTGGGTTTCATATTAGCTACGGCTGCTATATCCATTCATCTGACTACCATGTAAACCCGAAACTTGTATGCACTTCCATGACATTTTTCTTAAAACTATCATCCCGAGGAAGTGTTACAATAAAGAGGAAATGTCAAGGAATACATAACCAAATATCTTTTGTTTTTTATTTTTTTTGTTTCCCATATATATATATATATATATATATATATATGGGGTAAGGTACACGATAAGTCATGAAAATGGAATGCCGTGGTAGACAAGATGTGTGAAAAAAGACAAACCGAAAACAAGTTAAAATGCAGGAGAACAACAAAAACGAGAGATTTGACCGGTTTCGTTCGTAGTAACAAACGTTTACCTGTTTTTCGTTTGTCTTTTTCACACAAACACACACACACATATATATATATATTTATATATATATATTTCTTAAAATTACTATGGTTTATATGACAGGTTATTGATATATATATATATATATATATATATATATATATATATATATATATATATATATATATATATATATATCCAGTAAATGTAACATGAACCTTAGTAGTTGTAAAAAAATCACATAAATAAATCCAAAAAGCCTACACACTCATGAAGTTTCACTAAATAATTAATATTTTGTGGATTTTTAATATTTTGTATATCATGGAACCTTGGTTACGAATATTGCTAGGTTCACCCACGCTGATGAGTCGTAAATGACGAAACACGTGTATGTGGATAATTTTATTTAACAAATTGTATATTATAATGAAGGGTCATTGCGCTTGAGATTTCGAAAACATTTGACAGTGTGTGATATTCTGGTCTCCTACACGAACCTCAAGGTGGTGGTATTGGTTAGGTCTTTTCTTCCCGATCGAAGCTTGAGAGTAACTTTTGACGGTGTTTCTTCTTTCTCTTTTCCCATCAATGCTGGTGTTACTCAGTGCTCTATTCTAGGCATAACACTGTTTTTTTCTCTATATACATGAGCTTCCAAAGAATTGTGTTCAGAAAATTAACATCTATGCTGACGATACCACTCTCTATTCTGGTGTTGCTTCTCGGTTATCTCCCTCGGATCAGTCGAAATATGCAGCTGATCTAGAAGTTGACTTGGGTTCAGTTGGTGATTGGGGTACGAAATTGCTCGTTTAATTTCTTCCAGTTTAGACTCAGCTCGTGTCTTTAAATCGAAGGCGTGCCTCTTTTCTTCCTGAGATTCTCATGGATGGTTCTGCTCTCGAGGAGAAATCGACTCTGAAACTTCTTGGTCTTGCTCCTTCATCAAAGTTCATACATTAGGTCTATTGCACTTTATGCTTCTCGTAAAGTCGGTTCTCTCTATCGCTCCAAACACTTTCTCTCACCTGATGCTATTTTCTATTTTTACAAATCTACAATCAGACCATGTATAGAGTACTTTTGTCATATTTGGGCTGGTAAATCTTTTCCCCATTTAAGGGTTTTTCATAACGTGCAGAACCTAATCTGTAATTTCATTGGCCCTAATTTTTCTTCTTATCTACACACTCTCCCACAGACGTGATATTGCTAGTCTCAGTCTTTTCTATAAATACCATTATGGCCTGTGTGCTTCAGAATTATGTGATCTATTCCCCGCTTCTTATGTTACAGCTCGTTGAACGTGTTGGTTTAGTGGTCGCCATCAATTCGCTGTTTTGATACCGCATTGTAATACGGCTTCCTATCCCAGTAGCTTTTTCCCAAGAACTGCAAGCTTGTGGAACTCTCTTCCTGCTGACTGTGTTCCATCCTACCTATTATCTTGGTATTTGCAAGACTAAGGTTAATAGGTATCTCTGTATTTGTGATACTCATATATGTTCTTGTTAGCTCCTTACATCAAGTAGCTTCATCCATTGTCTGGAGCTATTTATACAAAAAAAAAATGTGATTCGGGAAGGTCAGGACAATTTTGATAAATTAATGGAAAAGGTGTTCCCTGCATTTGCTGAGGTTTATGTGAAATAAAAAAAAAGAATTGGAGCAATTGTTTTACCGTATTAGGTTACTATTTACACCTTTGTGTTAATAAATAAATAAAGTTATATCTACGAGACTGGATATATGAAAAAGAATACGGCAAACTGTGAAATGAGATTCGTACCGGGCACGAACCTGTGCCTCAAAACAGAAACCCATAAGGCTCGCGTTGTCTTAGACTGTGTCAGGCGGACCTTCTGTTGTGTATAGATATTACCCGCGAAAACAGTAGGATAAACAAAACGAAGTATAATTCATAACATACTGTCGTAAATAATTGCCCAAATTATATATATATATATATATATATATATATATATATATATATAGAGAGAGAGAGAGAGAGATATTTGTGTGTGTATATATATATATATATATATATATATATATATATATACATACATATATATTTATATATATATATATATGTTTGTATATGCGTGTGTGTATATGGGTGTGTCTGCTAGTGCTTTTATGAGTGTGTGTTTATGTGTGCGTTTGCTGACTGGTCAATAAGTCATTAGTACGTGAGTCTCTTATAGTAGTGCGTGCAACTGCATAATACTTTGTCCTTTTACAAGTGTTGTCAATGAATTACAGTCGTCCAGCGCGATTTCAATACATTTCTTATTCGTCCGTTCTGAGCGCTTTTTCATTCTTACTTTTCAAACTACACGCGTTTATACATTTATTTGTAAACTAGAGGCAAGAACCGACGTTACTCGAGATGTAATGAGGATATATACAATGTATTTAATTATGCTCATGAAACAATATTACTCTATTTGTTTTTACTGCTCCCCTTTTCCCCTTTTCTTTCATTAATAAAGTAGGAAGAAGATTAAATGTAGGAAAACTAAGAATTTTGTTATATATAAATATATATATATATATATATATATATATATATATATATATATAGTGAGAGAGAGATAGAGAGAGAAAGAGAGAGTGAGCCAAATGTAGGTGGACAGTAAAAACATTTATTTAGAGATAACTTATACGTACAATTACATGTAATAAAACAATTATATCAATGAAAATACAATGTTAATTATTAACGCAAGTGTTCAAACTGTCTTCCTTTTGGTTTACACAGCTTTGAAGTCTGCTTCTTACGCATCGACAAAAAATGTTTTTTACTGTCCACCTACTTTTGGCTCAGCCTGTATATATATATATATATATATATATATATATATATATATATATATGTATATATATATATATATATATATATATATATATATATATATATATATATATATATATATCGTTAAAATGTTTATTCAAACCGTATATACGTATTTTAAACTGTAATAGGCTGCTATTCCCATAGGTCACTTACATCTAGTAGCAAGTAGATATTCGGTACAGATAGAGTAACGTAAGGATTCAGGACCATATACCATTTGTCTTCCCAGGAGAATGGTATACATGGGGTATACATTTTTCCATAAAAAATTGGCTGTATTTGAAGTGTTAAGATAGTTATGGCTTCATATCCACCTTAGTGTTTCACTCAGTGAGCCGTGACCATTCCTATTGTTTACCTTAGTAAAGTATACAGAAGATTACACATTTAGATTGATTACATGTATATTCTTTAACCTTATCTCCTATATGGAGCACACAAACATCACACAGCGACATTGAGTGTTATACATATAGAGATCTGATATGTGTTTCTTCAGTTCTTCAACTTATAACTAGCTGATGTATTCATCTATTTTACATCAATATGGTCAAATGGGGAAGATTCTTGCAAAATAAAACCGTTTGGACTTCGGCTAGGAGGGCAGTGTTGTATCTGTTTTGATACTACTCTTCGTCCTTTTACTCTTCAGGCACTGTTAAAAATCCTTCTAGATTGAGGCAATCTTTAGAAGTTATTTTTATATCCAAAGTTTTATTTACCTCCCCACGAGGTTAGGCACAAGGCCAGTTTCATTTTACTCCCACAAGGTAAGACGTGACCGAAGGTCAGGTCGGGAAAGTGGGACTTGAAAAACCAGCACCGGAGAAAGTGAGCACTCTGGCCATTAAAACTTGCCTGAGCAGCCCTGTCGCCATTCCCCGGTAGGGGCGCCTCAGGCAGTAAGCAATAAACTTACTCCTCCCCAAAGAGGGGAGGCAAAGCCTGGGAGGATGAACCTTCTAGAACTGCGCAGAACAGACCCATAGACCGGCGTAAATCAAGCCCCGAAAGCCAAGACAATACCGGTCTATGGAAGGGGGGGCAGTATTCATCGGAACAGCTACTACACTTTGATATTAGCCAAAAGATCCAATGGATATTTTAAGTATTGGCGCTACAGCTTGTTTTACATACATTCTGCCCAGTGACATGGTTTTTTTAATGTTATTTGACTAAACCAGTTACTCCTACTGCAACTTTCAGAAACAATGTTGTGTTCAAGTAATTATGAGATTCTGCTGTTTGTTAAGTTTTCGCGCTCGTCTCTATTCAAAGACCATAGTCATCGTTTACCCGTATCTATTTAAATTGGAACGACTTTTTCAAAGTATTTTTCGGATTTTATTTCTATTTTAGTAGTCCCACCTAACGTCTGATCGTTGTGACCGGACTACAAGTGAAAACACACCTAGTAAACTCGCACACATGTGTGTGTGTGCGTGCGTGTGTGTGTATGCACATGAGAGTAAGTAAATTACTACCTTGTCGTTGTTTCATTATAAATATTTTAGTATAAAAACCAGCAGAAATTACTTTCGAAAGTGCGAGTGAAAAAAAGGTGTCTTAGTTTTTACACCTGCTTAGATAGTAGACACAGTACTAGCAACCATTCGCTATTTCAGTGTGTATGTTATCGTTAATGTTTTATTTGGAAAGTATCCATTTCAGTTCGAATGAGACGATATCATATTTTTTTAGTTGCTATTGTTTTTGTCAGAGATATGGCGTAAATCTTCCGAAATTATCATTTGTGATTGTTTATAATGTTTCTATTATTTTTAAGAGGCAGGTGGAGGTGGGGCGTCAGCTTACAAATTAATAAAATAACATTTTCTCCATCATTGTTTTCTATTGTATCAAGTCCGGCTACAGGCCCTAGTACATGCCATAGTGGGTGAGAGAGATAGTGTGTGCGCTCGTGCGTGTGTACGTTCATGAGATGGATTAAACACTTTGTTGCTATTTAATGATCATCATTTACATATTTACACGAGCAGAAAGTACTTTCGAGAGTGCGCGTAGAAAAAAAGTGACATTTTAGTGTTCACACCCGCATAAGTGAGACTGAGGGCTGTAATCAGATCGCCAGTGAGAACAAGTCCGCACTTTCAATCGGACGTGTGTGAGATAGATAAAGCACTCGTTACAGTTGGGCGAATGTTGAAATATATTCTTGAGTTTTATATCTATTTTCTATTTTATTTCGTATAATGTTGTATACTGTCGCATATAAATTTTCAATATACGTACACACTAGCACACACGGTCATATATATATATATATATATATATATATATATATATATATATATATATATATATATATATATAACTTCTAACGAAATGAACCTTTTAAATTGAACCTCTTAGCTTAAATATAGTAAATATGTATCGAATATTATTACTTTTAAATTTAATCGTAAAATTAATGTTACTTAATTATATAATTATAAATATGTGTTTTAATTCATGTTTACAATCACATATCATAAAATAGCTTACTATATATGATAGAACGATTGTATATTTAATACATACGTTGCTGATTTTTGTTTCTGGTCATCATTGTGACTCTGTCCATCATTACAAACTCCTCGGTCTGACATTCACAGGCAACCTTAATTGACACTTTCAATCGGACGTGTGTGAGAGGCAGGTAGAGTCTGCTGTTTTAGTATTTGTAAATTGAAGTGCGTAAATTAGTTGTTAGTATTTTAGCATAATTGCTAGAGTGGTCACGTAAATTAGTTGTTGGTATGTTAGTATTATTACTAGAGTGGGCACGTGTAAATAACACGGTGTCTTCTACATCAATCAGTATACTTTACTGTAAATAATAATATTAATTTTGCTAAAATAAATAGCTTGATCAATACTATTACGAAACACGTTCACTTTCTTTTTGTTAATGATAATTGTATTGCATATCAACCACCCCACCGATTGTCATGCAAAATAACACTCTGCCTAAGAGTTATCATTAAAACTCCCCAGCCTGACATTCATAGACATTAATTTGGTACAAATCGATGGAAAATATTGCAAACGCTGCTGCAAACAAAAAGAGGTCCCTCGACCGCACTTAGAAACCTACTCACACCTGCCAGTATCCTATATTTCTACAAAGCTATACTTCGCCCATGCATAGGGTATTGTTGCAACATCTGGGCTGGTGCATCTACAGTTAATCTCTCTATATTAGACAGGGTCCAACATAGAGTCAATAATCTAATAGACCCCGCGCAGTCAACCAACACCAACCCCTATCACATCGCCGCAATGTTGCATCCCTGTGCTTGTTTTACAAGTTCTTTAATGGAATGTGCTCTTACGAATTGTGGCAATTGTTGCCCCTCGACCGAAATACCCCCGCTTACTCGACAAGCAGCAGAATCACACCCTTAATTGTAGAGGTCTCCAGATGCGGGAAAGTGTTATACTGTAATAGTTGCGTCCTTAGCATTACTAGACTTTGTAATTCCCTTCCATTTTACTGCTTTTCTTACTGTACAAACGTGCAGTAATTTTATTGTAATGCGAACGTACGTCTCGCTGTGTAACTCCCTACTAAGAGGGTCCCTGTATGCATAGCCTCTAATAGTAGTCCCTTACGTCTATGTGACAACGTTCCTCGGTTTGTGGTAATAAGATATATATATATATATATATATATATATATATATATATATATATATATATATATTCTTGAAATACATATTATACAACGAATATATCTCTTCTTTAATTATTTATTTATTGATATTCTTTATTAATTTATTTAGAATTGTAATAACGTGTTGCAATACCCATTCCTTTGAAGGTCCGGTAGCATCAAACAAAACACAAGCATAGAGACAAGGACGTGCTCGAGAACCTATGATTGGTTATACTTTACCACCAGCTAGTGTAAGTAGGGTATACACATATATATAATTACATATTTCTTTGTTAGCAAAAGTCTTTTGGCATTATTTTTCTTTCCCTTGTCTTGCAAAGTAACCTCTGTATTTACCTTGACGGCGGTTGATTTTCAAATCTACTAAACGCAGGTTATTTTCACAAAAACCTGGCATAGTTATTTACCTTGCAACCTAGAGGGAAACACGACACTACGTTCTGTAGCAGTCTCCTCCTGCCGTCTAAGTAAGGCTTGTGATCCCAACGACAGTAAGGTTGTGATGGGGGTACCTCTGTTCGGGGCTGACTAACGACAAGTTTTTCTCTATATCCTTCCAACTCGATCTCTGCTACTTAAGCGCCCCTTCTTACTTCGTTTAAAACTTCCGTTTTAATTTATGACTTTGCAGGCATGGTGCCTTGTTCTGGTTTCGTGCAGCTGACTCTTTTAAAGGTTACCGAATCATGTTTTTATTACGATGTCATACTCAGAAATGAACTCGTCGACCTCACATATTTGGGTTCGTTCAAAGGTCACCGATTCATTTCCGTTGTTCTTTTAGCATTATTGAGAATCTATCTATTCTTCAGCTTTTCTTCATTATAGCGGAGGCATGCTCTTAGCATCCCCGTGACGTCTGATGCGTTATTACTTAACATGTCTACATCATTACTTTACAAATGTAATTATTTTTAAAACAATAAATACCCCTTGTTTTCTTATCATACACTTATGTTTATATTCCTCAACTAGTTTTTTGAAACGTATTTATTTAAGCTAGTCGTTTACAGTCAACTGTGCGATATAATTTGATTTGTGTACAATTCATTTAAAAATGTGTGTAGTCATTTTTGTTTACATTAGCGGCATCAGAATAATCAGTAATCAACGTATTTGCTGATCGGACGATCTTAGTTTTTTTTTTAAAGGTAGGTGATTGTTGATAACGTACGTACCGAGATGAAATTACTAGTATATAGATTTTAGTATAAACATCAGTAGAAAGTACTTTTCAGGGATGTAGTGGCAACAATTCAGCCTATTAAGCATTGTGAATTTTTTGTTCGAATATATACGTGTATATGTTTATATGTGTGTGAATGATTGCGAGTGTGTATGTTGTTAGTAGAATGGCTGTCACGTTTTGAATTATTACTAGAAGGACGTCTCGACGATACTCGGGATTGAATGACTATCACAATGTACTTTTTAACTATGCCCATACCACTGTATTGATTGCTTTATTTTTATTGCTCCCCTATTCCCGTTTCGCCCTCTTAATATTGTCAGAAAAAGCTGAAATGTCAAAAAAAACTCTCTGAATTAGTGTCATATACAGGGTGGGCACAAAATAAGGGTCCTATCTTTAAATTTGAATAACTTGAATTTGAATAACTTCCACAAAATAAAAGTTAAACTCACCAAACTTTATGTGTGTGTAGACTGACCCATTCCGAGATCTTTTAAAATAAACAAAACAAATTTTAGCCGAAAAACATTTCTTAAAACTTACAAAAACTAAAGTATTGTTTTTTACACTGTTTTGAGTTTTTTAAGCAACAATAATGTTTTCTAAATGAGGGTACGTTCCTTAGGGCTAATACGGCTCATGCTTGCTTCGGAAAGGGTCGTTTACTAATTCTAAAAAAAAAATTAAAAAAATCAATAAATAAAAAAGTTATGAATTTTTAAAAATAGGACCCTTATTTTTGCCCACCCTGTATATATATATATATATATATATATATATATATATATATATATATATATATATATATATGTGTGTGTGTTAATTTCATTGATATCGGATATAAGCATTTAATTTTTTAAAGAGCGGGTCAGGTAGATAGTCGACATATAGATAGTATCGTAAATATTCGGGACCACTTTCATTGTGCTCCCCGGAGAATTGATAAAAAGAAGTAAATGTTATCACTATAAGATGGATTTAAAGTGTTATGGGGTGTATCTCTGCATAGCCATTTTAATGTTGCATTTATACGATTTGCAACATTACCGTTGTCTGCCCGGTAAAATGTACACGTTAATACACTTTTAGATTTTATATAGATTCCCAAACATTTTCAATAGAAAACATTCAAAAGTCAAACACACATACCCACACACATTGAATCTTATGTATATATATATATATATATATATATATATATATATATATGTATATAGTAGATAATGGTAGTTTGCTTGAAGCATTGCTGGGTATAGTAGTAGTAAGTTTTTGTAAGGCTGTGGGCAATGCAAGTTCCGGGTAAGATGCAAGTTGCAAGGAACAAAAACAATAACAATAAATCGAATACGAAATATGACTTACAATTTATTTTTCCTTTTTTTCTAAAATCTTACATAACAGCAAGAGTGTTTTTAGCTGTTCGTGTGATGTCCGAGTGATTAAAAATCTCTATTTGATATTTCGGGAAAATACATCCCTTTGTCAAAAATAATTTAACCAGAAGAAAGTTTTTTTTCTTCGTCGACTGTGTAGAGAATACTACAAAACAAAATGGCTGCCATATATATTTATATATATATATATATATATATATATATATATAGAGAGAGAGAGAGAGAGAGAGAGAGAGAGAGAGAGAGGGAAAGCGAGACACACAGACAGACAGATATGCAGATAGGCAGACAGGCAGACAGGCAGACAGGCAGACGTACACAGTTGTGTAAAGAAAAATTTGCATTTCAGAGGTTCCTACTAATTCTTGTGTGTTTTTTTTCTAAATTTCGTACTTTTTATATCATCACTATATATTTCTTCATTTATTCTATCTGTATTCTGTTTATATTTAGATATTCTTTTCTTTAGTTTTTTGTGTTTTTGCTTTCATTTTTAACATTTACTCAGCTTTAGTTTAGAGCAGTTGATGTCATGGGATGTTTTGCCTCAATGCAATCAATGAACACATTTGACTAATGTGTTATATGTGCCCGTTCTCGCCAATACACTTGCACTCTTTAGTGTAAACAATCATATAGACCTATTCATATAGACTAATGTCACTTATATATCCATGAATGAATAAATAAATAAATAAATAAATAATAATAATAATAATAATAATAATAATAATAATAATATTTCACCATTAAGACTACCGTGTGATATGGTAATTGGCATATAAAATAACATTGATTATAACAATAATAATAATAATACTATCCAAACACTACAGCCAAGAACTATTCTGTAATATGGAAGCTAGTAATGAAATTATATAGGAATTAAAGTTGCATTGGAAAAAATGTATATATATATATACATATATATATACATACATATATATATACATATATATATATGGATATATATATATATATATATATATATATATATATATATATATATATATATATATATATATATATATATATGGATATATATATATATATATATATATATATTTAAAAGCGTAGATACTTTTTGTACCAGGTAGACAAGTAGATAAGAGGAAGGAAACCTAGCCATGCAGATCTAAATACCCAATAGATAGTCTACAGAAGCTATTAATCATTTTAAACCAAAGAAAAAAAAAAAGGAAAATGCAGTTTAAATTCCCAGAGAAACTAAATCCAAGATATTGCAGATTTAGCCTTCGTTGGAAAATTCATGAATAAAAAATAAAAAAATAAATAAGGGGATTCAAGTATCTAACAGTGAAACAGAAACAGGGGACCTTAACTTAAGCGTGAAATATTAAAACGAGGGCATCAGCTATTTACCATGTAAATATATATATATAGACAGAGAGAGAGAGAGAGAGAGAGAGAGAGAGATACAGAGAGAGAGAGGGTGAGATAGATAGATTGTATTTCTAGAGTTACGAATTTCTTAACAAAAAATAAGTAGCCATATTGAACTCATAAAAGCCTGTAATTTCTAAATATTTCGGACAATCCCTAGTCACTTTTAAAAAAATATATTTTGTGATAAATATCATCATGCCATTTTCTAAATAACGGGGCATTAGGCACATTTAAAAGTTTCTTATTTGTATTTAATTAGCGTCTTATTAAAATGTTAACTTGAGCACAAAGATCATACAATCTCTACTTAGATGACACTCTCCTATTTTCATGTTTAGAATTTCTACTTTTTTTATGTTTACCGTATCGTTTGTGAAGTATATGAATCTATAATATAATTAGTTTTGTTAAGTACAATTTATAAATTCATAGATAAACTAAAATATTTATCAGTCTGCAAAACATTATATCTTTTAAGTAAAATATTTATATCTACTTATAAATATGTGCCCTAATTATGTCACATATTTTAGTTACTCTGGGGGCATAGTATATTTAGGATTGGTAGTTTTGTTTTACGGCATATCAACCCTTTTTGGGTTATTTAATGCCGAATCTGGTCATTATAGTGAAAGTTTTTATGCTTCAAGTTCTTTATATCTTCAAATGTTTAATCATGGTTTTTGGTTTGGTAGTTTTGTTTTACGGCATATCAACCCTTTTTGGATTATTTAATGCCGAATCTGGTCATTATAGTGAAAGTTTTTATGCTTCAAGTTCTTTATATCTTCAAATGTTTAATCAGGGTTTTTGGTTTGGTAGTTTTGTTTTACGGCATATCAACCCTTTTTGGATTATTTAATGCCGAATCTGGTCATTATAGTGAAAGTTTTTATGCTTCAAGTTCTTTATATCTTCAAATGTTTAATCAGGGTTTTTGGTTTGGTAGTTTTGTTTTACGGCATATGAACCCTTTTTGGGTTATTTAATGTCGAATCTGGTCTTGTTTTCTTCTCTTTTTTGTTTATTTCCCCTTTTAATATCTGTTTCTATTTAACCCATAGTTGGGACCCTAACAGGTACTACCACTCCGGGTCAGGGTGGACCTGGGAGCAATGGTAATTAAGAGGAGGCTCCACATTCCCCAAAGTCCGTAAGCCGGATCTCACCATCGGATGTAGTTTAAGGTCATATCCAGGACCGGGAGTAGGGTAGGAAAAATAAAAATAAAAAAGGGGAACGAACATATACAATGCTGTCCCGAAGAAAAAGATGATGTTGTGATGATAGTATCATTACGAATGAACATATGCCACACAACTTCCGAAAATGAAGAGGTAATACATGAAAGGATTATTTCATGACAACAGAAAAGATAGTGCATTACCCCCCCTAAAACAAGGAAGTGATTTTTGAGAGGATTGTATTTTTACAACAGAACATATACTGTATTATACACCTTCAAAAAAGAAGATAATGCCTGGGGAGATGCTGTTATGACTACAAAAGGTATACACCCCTATGTAGGTTCTTAAAAAGATGAGGTAATGTATGGGTGGATGATCACAAATAATATTCTATCTATGTTGGCTTGCTGTGCTCCACGATTACTTTTTTTTAAACGTCATTGCATTTGCTAGGTGGACAAATCCAGAACGAAATAACTTTCCCATCACATATCAGTTGAGGCCCACTACACACGCATCAGCAAAGTGATACTATAAAAGTAATAGTTAAAGAGGGTTTCCAAAAATGTAGGTCACATTTACATATACTGGTAAAATTGTCGTTTCGCAACCAAAATGCCAGACAATGAATTGCAGTTTTCTGATTTTTTCCGACATCACAAATGAGTAAGTGAAGTTAAATGAATTGTTTTAACCATATTTAAAAACTGAATTTCAATTAAAATAATTTAAGGTAAATTTTAAATTTGTCCAAACCAATTTATTTGGGGTTATTTACTCATTTGTGAGATTAGAAAACGGTAGACGATTTATTGTCCGCCATTTTGGCTGGGAAAATATTTAACGAAGGTACTACTATAATCTGCAGAAATACTATGGTAAACGTAATTTAGCATGAAAAAACTAGTAATATAGTTTCGGCTTAAGACGGACGGATACGAAATCTTTTTTAGTAATAGCTATTAAACACGTTGGACTTAGTGTTGTTTACATGTTTTATTTTAATATTGATCTCCATAGCCTCTGATTGCGTACATATGTGGACGGGAATTTCTTGACTATTACGATTAATTTGATATTATCTGATGTATTTCCTTTTTGGAATAAATGTTTTGCTACTTGGGACTATTTAGGACTAGAGTTATTTTTTCCGATATGTGATTATTTAATTTGAGTCTAAAAGCTTGTTTGGTTTCACAAATGTATCAGTAATTTGACCATTTTATGTGCAAATGATGTAATATATCAGTTTTTTCATTATTATTCAATGAAGTGAAAATGTAACAAGTGCTTCTCTATCGGAGTATCGTCTTTGTGTTTCTGGACAGGAGTGTCAGATAGTAGAGGGGCAGAAAGTATTAGGTCTCTCTAAAAAGGAGGTAGGAGTTGTAGTAGAAGTCGGAAGTGACGTCATGTCTGTTGGATGCGTTTTCGATCTCTTTTGTTCCTGACTCACGAACTGAGCAGAGGTGAGGAAACGCCGGTCCGTTCACTGCCAGTAAGCAGGAAGGTCGGCGTACTAGCCCAAAATATCCTGGCAATAGCTTTCTCTAGCCTGTCTTTTACTCTCTCTCTCTCTCGTGCAAAAGAACCACACAATATTTGTCATCTGTTTATGTTGAATAAACTTCTAAACCTATCCCCTGGATCTACGTGTTGTAACTCACGGTCGAAGGACAGAATCCAATATATACCGTTCACCAATGAAGTAATGTGGGTACGCACTCGCAAAGTTTAGCAAGTATGCTACATACGCACTATCTTTAAAATACATTCTCTCAAACCACCCATTCTCTTAAGCGATCAATTATAGCATTATGTGGCTATCAAATCCTCGCGAATTATTTACCATTGATCATATAACATAGATAGTGTCTATTTATCCGATATCTAGAAATAACTTTACTGCCTTAACAGTTTTACGTGTTAGATGTTTACAAAAACAGAGTTTCGATGAGTATTTGTTTCAATAGCCTATACTTCGCAAACGAAGCGTTTCCAGACCTATTTCTACGTATAAGATTAACTTCTAAACTGATAAACCGTTTATTATGAATTTTGGAGTAGCGCGGCCATGCCTACCATTTTTGTGAAATGTTAACAATAGTTATTATATATATTCCACAATATATATATATATATATATATATATATATATATATATATATATATATATAATGAAATATATATATATATATATAACTTCTTTGTAAAATGGTAGGAAAAATCCCAGCAGAGTGCTCGATTAATTAAGAATTAAAGTTAAAAATTAAGAGCATAATATTTATTTATTCTGGTACAGAAAAATTAGTACAACATTCGTACCGTCGGTTTCAAGCACGGAAGGTCTTACCCATCCGGCTCTCTTCAGCTTCTGTTGTCATGTCAGAGATGACAACAGAAGCTGAAGAGAGCCGGATGGGTAAGACCTTCCGTGCTTTAAACCGACGGTACGAATGTTGTACTAATTTTTCTGTACCAGAATAAATAAATATATATATATATATATATATATATATATATATATATATACAGTAATATGTATATGTGTGTACGTTACTATGTGTGAGTGTGCATTGGTAGATATGTGTGTGACATTATTAGAGTGTCGCTTTCTCGTCCTATATGAGGAAGAATAAGAACATTTTCAATCATTACGAGCAAATCGTCGGTATAAACACACAATCACAATGCAGAATGTCTTTGTGTATCTAAGTAATATTTGCCCCTTCGCCCTACAACTTCCTTTTCCTTTCATTCCTTCCTACTTTAAACTATCTCTTACGTGTTTCGCTCTCTCTCCTCTCTCTCTCTCTCTCTCTCTCTCTCTCTCTCTCTATATATATATATATATATATATATATATATATATATATATCTGTCTCTCTATATCTCGTTTGCTGTTTCTCTCTCTCTTGCTGACCTCTTTATGTCTATGATTCTCTCCATATCGCTCGCGCTCTCTACACACACACACACACACACACACACATATATATATATATATATATATATATATATATATGAAGATATATATATATATATGTATATATGACGATACTATAGATATATATATATGTATGTATATATATATATATATATATATGTATATATATATATATAAATGTATATATACACATATACTATTAATAAACACTATATGTTTGTATGTGACTATCTTACCGTACTTCTCTGTAGTTTTATCTTTCTTTCTTTGTTTAAAAATATACTGGTATGAACCGGAGTTGTTTGTCATATATATATATATATATATATATATATATATATATATATATATATACATATATATATATATATATATATATATATATAAAAATATATATATATATATCTGTATATATATGTATATATATATATATATATATATATATATATATATATATATATACATATATATACACTATTGAATCAGAATTTAACGATGAACGATTCATCGAGAAAAAAAACTATTTTGAAAATAGAAAGCTCAATATTTTGAATAGAGCAATCCATTCAGAAAATGAAGGATGTAAATTAAAGTTGTACAAACAAAATACGTATAATTGATGAGAAGAAGGTTTCTTTGAAAATCCATGAATTAAAATAATGAGACCCCGCCTACCTTTCAACTTTTTAAAAATATTTTTATGTGTGTGGGTTGGTGTGTAGGGGGGTGTATACGGAAAATAGAATGATGAACATAACATCTGTACCAATACAATATATATTAATATAAAATATGTCCACTGTTTTGAAGCACCGATGTTTTGATAAATGTGTAACTGCTAGAGATAAAACTCAATGCATATTTATTTTCGAACATACTTATGTATATAAAATTCTTTTTTAAGTCGAAAAGCAGAATTTAAAATAAATACATATGTTTAAAAAAACATCTGCATTAAGTATGGTCTTTAGCTGTTATGATTTTTTTAATGGGTCTTCAAAACTTCTTATACACACATGTCTACACCGCGGCCATTAAACAAGAAACTTCAGTAACAACAGACGTACGCAACCAAGTGGAAACATGTCACGTGAGAAAAAAATGATGAAAAATATGTCTGTACTTTTTCTAATGAAGACGTTTTTTTAAGTAGAAAATTGGAATTTTAAATAAATATAGTGTGTTTATTCAACAAAATTCTGCATTGAGTCTGATCTCTAACCGTTATATATGTACATATAGATATATGGCACAATACGGTGACACACCGGTTCCCGTTAGATCACCGAAGTTAAGCGGTGTCGAGCCTTGCCAGTACTAAATGGGTGACCGTTTAGGAATACCAGGTACTGTATGTGCTCTCTCGGCATCTCGGCATTGTTTCCAGTCGTCTTGTACTACTACTTGCCATTGGAATCAAGCAATGCCGACTCAGGAGAACGGTTGTTGTGGATTGCGCAACCCTTGCAATTACAAATTCACGCGCGGGCAGCCCCAGGCGGGGCACTCATACGTCGAAATCGACGGGAGAGTTCATCATATATAACATACTCCGTAGCTTAATAATTATCTTTGCCAATAAAGTGTTGATCGAAATATTAATCATAAATATTTTTAATTTTCTTTTAACATTCAAAATGTGTTTCCCTTTAAAAAGAGAGGGGGCAATATATTTTCCCAACTATTAGGAACAAAAAACAATTCTAAGTTGTAAATAAACTTTTTGTAAATTTCGTCTCATTCTACGAATTATAATATCCGCACTGTAACATGTACCGCATTTTTCGTTTCATAATTATTTTGGTTACCTAAATTTTAATCGAAATGTTAAGCTCGAATATTTTTAATGTCCTTTCCACATTTAAAATAGTCTTCCCATTAAAAAGGGGGATTGATTTCTTATTTTCATCACCCTCTTTTCTTCCTCCCTTTTTTTTCACGATTACCATTACATTTTAACATCGTGGCCTTTTAACCTAACATTATCTTACCCCCCCCTTTCTCTTCTTTCTCACAAGCGACTAATTATCTACATGAATGTCTTTTTTTTTCTCTATTTTTTCTTTCATTTTCTTCTCTCTCTCTCTTTGAAGACGGTGTGCAACGTTTTTTGCTCATCATTCAGTTCCGATATATTGCTGTACACTCGTTTGAGGAGACCCATCTTGGTCGAAATACTTTATAATGCGGATAGCCCTAATGTGTATTTAGTGTATTTCCTTGAAATATATATATATATATATATATATATATATATATATATATATATATATTAACTTAGTATTACCTACAGACGCCAGCGTTTCAAGCTTATTGGTCTCATAAATGTAAAATGCCAATTATAGATGGTTTGAAAGCGCGAACCCAGTTCACAGAATCAGCCCAGACTCCGCAAGCTATCGTTCTATCCTAACAACCACCGGGAATTATCAGGTTATAAAAGCGACAATAAAGTTATGTGTGTGCCTAAAGAAAGCTGGCAGCAGACATGAGACTATCGAGAGGGTTCAACGAACGTTTTTGGAACACGCTTTACAAATTTAGAATATCAAGTTTAAAGCTACAGGTAAAGTAAAAAGAGAATATAACAGTTTTTGAGATAACTTCAGGTTTGTTTATTGTAAAGAGTCTCTACTTGGTCAATATTGTATCCAATGAAGTCTTACATCTATATTATATAGAAAATTTCGATGACCGTCGACAGAAAGTCTAATTTTATTTTTTTAATAATTTGGTGCATGGGATTGATACTTTTTTGATAATAAAAACTATCACGTACATTTTTATTATGATAAGATATTTCTGGAGCTGTCAACGTTTCTATGGAATAACGTAGGAAATCCTATATATGGAGAAGTAAAACACAAATAATAATTTGACACACCATGATTTACTTTACAGGGACCTTTTTTCACTAATGACTCACAACTTATCGAGTCCTAAATGCAACTTGAGGGTAAGGGTTAATGCGTTTGTGAGAAAACATTATGATGATTGGCAACGATTGTTGCAAATTGGCCAGACTTGTATGATCTAAACTAACAGTTCAACAAAAATGTGTTTATATTGGACTTGAATAAAAACGCCTATAATGTAGTCAGCTGGAAAGCAGACCCGCGGTATTGAGTTCCACAGAGGGGTTGTTCTAGGAAAAGTGCTTTGCTCATGAAAACTCCATTTAGTTCTATGTTCAAAAATGGGAAAAAGTGAATTATTGACAGTGGTTTCAGTAAGGTGAGTTTTTGGTGTTAATTTGTTTTCCCCACTTTTTACCTGTGTGGCACATCTTGTTGCACTGATATTTATCTTAATCCAACGATCTGAAAATGTGACACAATGTCAGAAGGTGGAGATTGAGAAGGCAGCTCAGAAGGGGACGGGCACTCTTGTCAACTAAAAATACATGAGTGCCCTCGTCTGCATTCTATAGAAGAGGCGACTCAGGCAGTTATCAATGAATTAACCCCTTCTCGGAAAGTGAAAATACTGCCTGGGGGGGGGGGTTCTAAGACTACACAGGAACATCCTTTAATGTGGCAGAACAAGGCCACCTGCTTCCAAAATGGCCCACCCTTTTTCACGGATTGACTGTCGAGGACTGAACCTCGAATTTCTATGCTTGTCAACTAAATTGATTTAATATAATAATTTGCTGAAGTGTGAAGCAAGTACATCTCAACTAGTTTTTTTTAAAAAACTATGTGTCCATTCTGTAAGGTTAATTTATCCTGAATAAACTATAGGTTTTGTCGTTTGCCCAATAAGACACCTAGCCGAATTTCGGACGGAACATCTATATTAAAGACCAATACGTGTTTGGTATATAAATAATATTAAATCTGTTCCATCACAAAACTCAGCGTGTAAAACACGTGCCTGTTTCGCGCTACGTGCGAAACCATTACAAATAGTGAATAGATTGGAGAAAGCAAGTAACGCATCAGACAAACTCCGCGCCACAAATGAATTCGGAAAGAAATCCTCAACTCTAAATAAATACGCAACGGTGTTATTTTTTAGGTAATCCGATATGATAATAATAATAATTGATATATGAATAAATTATTAACTGACATAATTCTATGCGCTTATATGTGTACACATGTGCAATGATGCGTGTTTAGTTGGCTGAATAGTTGCAATGCATGAAGACGACAGACCTGTAATTAGAAAAATATTTAGCTAAGAGAAAAGAGATCATCTAAGAACTCACTTTAAAATCATGTCTTTATAGATACAAAGTAACATGATGTAATCAAAACCCACTTGAGATTTTCCAAAAGCAATGTTAATACAAGATGCTGGACATCATGTTTAGTCAGTTATCTATCTCCATTTAATTATCGCTGATAATTTCAAGTGACCTCGCGGTATTATCTAAATGATATAGAGCATGCGAAGTATTGGTTGACTCTGTGAACTTGGTTTTGCGCCCTGTGGCCGTGTGAAATTATAACTTCCTACACTGATGAGAGCAAACACTTAACACGCCTGTGTATGCAGGTAATACTAATTGAATATGTATTTACAAATATTGTTATAGACCCCCTTTAAGAAATTAAAGTTGGGCACTGTTCAGAGATATAAAAACCGACTGTAACTTAGCTATAAGCAAGGTTCCGATAACGTTCGCTGAACTCTCTGGAGTGTCTTTTGTTTACTGTCCGCAGTATGTAAGAATGAATATAATTTAATTTATCTTGTATCACGTAAACATTTCCGATGGCCTTGGCGACAGAGCGATAGCGTGCGTAGTCTGGGTTGACTCTGTGAACCGCGTTCGCGCCCTGTGCCCGTCTAAAACTATCACATCCTACACTGATGAGAGCTAACTCTTGAAATGCCGTCGTATGTAGTTAATACCAATTTAATATTATTTTAAATAGTGTTATATATATATATATATATATATATATATAGAGAGAGAGAGAGAGAGAGAGAGAGAGAGAGAGAGAGAGAGGGGGCGAGAGGGGGAGCGAGAGAGAGAGAGAGAGAGAGAGGGGTTAAGAGAGATTAGTTAGATTTCTAGGGGTCTTACATACAGATAACCCTTTGGTTCTTTAGCTGATGGACTGTTTGTGGTCGGTATGACTTATGTTTTGTTTCGGTCCTTCTCAGCTCTGATTGCAAGCCTTTGGTTCAGTGAATAATTATCATAGAGACCTCTAAAAATAAAACATATTTACTTGTTTTAAACTGGAGTTGTTGATTTGTTTGGATGAAGAATCCTTTCGTTACAACAGTGACATAGACCTCATCGTTGACACTGTGACCTCTTTCGGAATCGTACAACGAATTTCGACGAAGCAAACAAGTAGACAATCGCTACCTGTGCATTAAATGCACGCAAACGCACGTTTACTTATGGATATTAGTGAGAACACTAGCGAGGCATGTGTGTACACTCGCAATTAATACCATTAGCAAACACGAATCATGCCTCCTAACATGGGGTACGTCTAGAAGAGTATGCTATATTACGACCTTTCGGCTTTATTAACAAGTCCACTTTTGTCGAAGATCTATTATCCTGTCTGACCCCGTGTATCCGTATTTCATTAAATTTTGACGGGTATTGTACTTGAATATCTCCACGAATATTGGATTTATTTGAGAAGAATTGACACCTGAGATAATCATTTTCTGACAGACATTCATTATCAGAACAATTATCGAGAAAATCTAATTGACGTCAATCCACCGCGTGTTATAATTGAATCAAATATTGCTGGTTACGTTTATATAGTACGCAGTGACTTATATGTTACTAAATTAGCCAATAAGTGATATATTATATGCGTACTTACTACCGTTAATTCACGGGTGTGGATATGTTATTGGCAGGTTTATGGTAAGAAAACGACAGCTATAATGTGTTAATTTAGCTAAATGTTATTTACCTAATTCGTAGATATCTAATTGCTTAGATAAGAGTTGTTTATCTGCAACTACGCTAGAGAAGAGACGTAAAAGCGCTCAGTATATCTAAATATTTTTACAGTGATTAAAATTGGATCAGGTTACCGCGTGAACTCTTGGTCACATCAAAGAAAACCTACAGAAAGTAAAACTTGAATAAGCTTTTAATTAACAAAACCTGTGACGAAAGAACGAAAAAACGAATGAACGAACGCACGCACTCCTTTTTGTCAATTATTTTATCTGCAAACATTTTCACTTCATCGCCTTTGAATAATTCCACTTTGAAATAACAACGTTTCAACTATGTTAGTCGGTGCTGGCTTCTGGGCGCAATGCTTGTGTTCGTTGTCGTACCATTTTAAGCAAGAGGGTCTCTTAATATTCAAATCATGTATCAGCCTATACCTCTTACTGCAGTCATGCGCCGTTCAGTTCTGGCAAATTGCTGTCAGACATCGTGGATGCTTTTAATGAAATAGTGTAAGTGCAAACATTTATCATTACACGAACCACATCTTTATAAAATACCGCCTTCAGCAGACACTAATTATCGCAAAGTAGAATGAACAAACAACCAAAACAAACTGTAACTTTACGGCATGCAAGTCGTTTAACGAACTGACATCATAGTAAGATATGAGCTTAAAATAGCATTGATTTGTCACACAAACACATCATTTGTATAACCGGATGCGTCTCACCACGTTGTACCATACATCTGTCTACAATCGTCTGTTTGAGATAGACACTGCTCTTTCTTCTCACCGAAGACACACCACATTTTCCAATGTTGCTACGAGCGGCGGTTATCACCGGGGACATTGTGCAAATCATTATTTGTATCGTCTCTACGAATAATGTACATACATGTATATGGAAGTAGTATTATAAAAAGTAATCTAGTAATATAAGTAGTAGCACCAACATAATTTAATTTTAAATGTCTCTTACATTACATGATGTAGCTAAGAAATGAAGTGTCTAATGTGACCCTATATGCACTTTCTTCAGTGATATCAATAAAGTGTATACACCTTGTGTACCAAGATCATTTACTCTCAGATGATACTGAAATAAAAAAAACGATAGATTTGCATCAGTGAATGTATTTGATGTGAATATTATTATTATTATTATTACTATTATTATTATTATTGTTGTTGTTGTTGTTGTTGTATACGAATTATATTTTTACATCCATTAGTTATAACGCTCTCAATGGACATGCGTTACACCCCGACTCAGCAGTATTATTAACAGAGCTTTCTTTTACATACAATCCGAATCACATAGTCTCATTGCCAGCGATCCATTCTGAGCCGAACTTGATCCTGAGCTTCGTAGACAATCTTACAAATGATATGTTGAGTTCATTCGTTGACATTGATTCAGATGACTTTTAATGTATGGTAACACTTCGAAAGCTTTCATGGTCAATCTCTTTCTGTATGTCTGTCTGTCTGTTTGTTGCTCTCTCTCTCTCTCTCTTACTCTCTCTCTCTCACTCTCCTTTCTGACTTGAATCACATGGGGCAGTTAGATTGTTGCTTTTAACGCCTCTTAAACCAATATTCTCTCTTTTAACCACCAGCGCCCGGATTCTCATATTTCTTACAGTCTATATGAATTGTGCTCTCTTCGAGGTAAACACTATTTGTATGGGTTCCCAAGACTGACTTTAACTTGAGACCTCATATTAAAGACTTACACTAAACCTGTTGCTAAAGTTGCTGGAAAAGGGATTAATTATTCTTATCCGTGACACAATCTCTTACTTGAGCAAGATAGTCCTATGATATAGCGCTGCTGTCTAATTTGGTGAGATGATGCTCGAAAAAAACTTTTTCCTGTCTTGACAGAGTACAACATCAACTTGTTAATGTAGTAGGGGCTGATCGTTTTTCGTCCCCGCAGCATTTTAACAAAACTGTATCGTTATGCTAATAGTTATTGTTCGACTGAGATTCAATATCTTGTACACTCCTGTAAAACATTCACAACAGACACTCGTTTAGCTAAAACGACAGAAAAGATTTTCCCTTTTTAATCTCTTTACCGAAAAACAAAACGAAACTTCTATGAACCAGATACCATCAGTCATCTTCTCAACCGACTACAACATTGACGCGTCAAGTATAATGTAAACCAATATTTGCATAATCAATTCATCTTAAGTAATATTCTGATCATAACGCCATATATTTTCGTCCTGTCTTTAAGGCGACAATCGCCTAACTAAAAATTGTTAAAGCGTTACCCCTGATTAATTATTTAGAATTTAAATTAAAATAAGCTTTCAGTATTAATTAAGATTTTATATATTTGCAATGTCATTACTTAAAAAATTGTATATATATATATATATATATATATATATATATATATGTAATAAAACTTCGGGTGCAAAATTCGATAAATCCGATCTTTATAAAAATTAGCTTCGCGTGTAATCGAGTGTTGATAATTTTGTAATTTATTATAATATGTTGTTGTTCGTATAGGCTATTTCTTCTTAATTAATATTTATAATTTTTTCTCATTCATATTATATATAATTAACATTTCAGCATTCTGTATAGCTTCTAATATAATTACACTTTATTTCTGTATACATTCTAAAAGAAAGTAAACTGCGACCAAAAGTATCTACATTCTTCGTGTTCACTCTTTGATTGATGCCCGACTTTGGATTCAAGGCAGGCATATTTATGATACTCATAAGGCCGTTAAGCTGCAGTAAAATGCTAGGATAAGTACAATGAATTGTTATTCCTGCATCCCGAAACAGTTTTTCATGGTAAACAACTGATGATCCCTTAAAATAGGGTTAGAAACTAACTAATATAATTTCGTGTGGTTTTTATGTCTTACCAGATTCCAGGTCAATAATTCATCTAGTCTGGTTAAGTATCCAGCTAAGTGCTGTACCTTGACGGTAACATCACCCGACAAAAGTATATAATTCTTCGTATTAGCCAATGTATACCGGTATCGAGGAGATCTTATTTGGGTATCGAATACTTTGTTATTTTTAATATTTGGTCAGGGTTTAATTGTAGGAGGAAGTATCTTTATGCCAAGCAGTTATTTCCTACTTTTGTACAGAGAGACCGAACACACTCGAGGATGGTGTCTAGTAGGTATATCGAACTCTCTAAATATTTTTTTTATTTTCCTTATCTTTCTGTTTTATGCTGGAAATGGGGAATCCTACCGGATACCAGACATTCACCGGCTATTTCAGACACTCCGGCCTAGAGATCTTTTTTAAGATTCTAACCGTTCCTTTAAGTGCAGTTGTTTGTATTTCTCTTGCACTCGGTTCACCTGGTATCCTCGCCAGATAGCTTTTTAAAGTATGTTCATTAGTCCTGCTGCTTTTATAATTACTGGTATAATGGAGATGTTCTTAAGATTCCAGTTTCTTTTCATGTCGTACATAAGACCTTGATATTTCGTAATCTTTTCCCTTTCTGCTCTGTTCAATCCTGCATCATTAGGGACACTGACTTCGACTAGGGTTGCTACTTTCTCTCTTTTGCCCTATATTACGATGTCAGGTTTAACAGCTCCGTTTTGTCGAAATATAGTATGCGAACGTATGTGCCTTTCAAAACGTTTGCAACTGCACGCGTGCCCGAAGTAAGGTGTTAATTAGATAACTTCTTATTATCACTATGCAAACCTTCCTAATCAGATGTGCTAATTAAATGTTGGCACCTACATTTTATTCCCAATAAAGATGAAGGACTCCTTTAAATGATGTACCAGCAAGAAGTGTACGTTTATAAACACACCACTATGTAGGCACTTGAACTTAATTACACCAAACTGACATCCGTACACATACACATACATACATCGCAATACACCCACTACTCCACATACAACTTCTACACACATTACACCCCCCACTCTTCACCTCAAATCCTCTTTCCTCTATTGATTACTTTTTACGATTTTCTGTATGAAAAGGCTTTGTTTTCCGTTCAATAAAGCTTATTTACACCAAATGAATATGGTCGTATGAAGCAACCGAAATATTTTTGATTTGCTTTAGCGAGTTCATGTCCTTAATTTTACTTGTTTGTTTCATGAGTATCCACTATTCAATAAAGGTATATTCAACATCCAAATACACAAAAACACGTTTAGCCGCTGACGATAAAGACGAAACTCTACAAGTTTGATTGTTTCGCTTGAAGAAAAATTAGAAGCTATATTTTCAAAATTTATTGATTCAATCTGTGTATTAAGCGATCAAAATTACCATTTTTATTTGTGTAAAGCTCCAGTGAGGCTCGTCGTACTGAGCGAAATTATTAGAATTAAGATCACGATGAAAAAAAAATTGATTTTTAATAAAAAAATATCTGCATCAAACACAGGTTTCTTATAAGGCATTTGGCCTCTTTCTTTGACTTTTAAATTAAATGATATGCTTAAAAAATATACTTTCCCAAATGTATAGCTACTAGCGACTATGCACGATTTAAGTTCAAATTTAAAAGATACATTACACTGTAAGTCTGCACAACATCGGATGCAACTTCAACAAGAGCAAGAAAGACTCGTACGAACAAAAATGAGGTTAATATATTTTTTAAGCTTTTATGAGGCTCGTTGCACCGAGCGGAATTATTAGAAATAGTTCAAGATGAAAAAACAATAGTTTTAAAAGCCGAATTTTAAAAAAGTAATAGTCTTTAATGTAGAGCCTTGTTTGGAATTGAGAAGTTTGTTGTAATTTCTGCAATAAGCAAGTTCCGTCTGTAGGTTAAAAGAACTGTAATATAAAGAAAAGTATGTATATATATATATATATATATATATATATATATATATATATATATATATATATATATATATATTAGTACTTCATGTATCCACATAAAATATTATAAGGAGATATCATTTTTATGTATCAGTTTTCAGTATTTACTTCAACAGTGCTCGATACGTAAGTAGAGCTAGGTAGTAAGCAATGAAAATATATATGGCAATCAAGCTACACTGAGGCTCCCGTGTTTCATCCCCGGGGGGAATCGTCAGGCTAAATGACGATTCCCCCCGGGGATGAAACACGGGAGCCTCTGTGTAGCTTGATTGCCATATATATTTTCATTGCTTACTATATATATATATATATATATATATATATATATATATATATATATATATATATACACACATGTATATAAACACACACGCACACACACACATATATATCTATATCTATATCTATCTATCTATCTATCTATATATATATATATATATATATATATATATATATATATATATATATATCAAAGGGAGGCGCGAGAGCGCTCTATCCCTTAATAGACTACAAAAAGTAGCCTATGCTGGAAATCTCATTTCTTTGATGAGTCATAACTAAAAAAACCAACAAACTTTATCAGTTAAAACTTTGCACAACATTTTATTTGATAGGTTCTATAAGTGTGTAGAATTTCAGCATCATTAGTCAGGGCAACCCAGAGATCCAGAAAGTTCAATCATGAAATCATGTTATCCGTGTGTACGTACGTACGTACGTACGTTCGTATGTGCCACCTTGTATCTCATCAACTATTCGATGGATTCAGTTGATTTTTGGCAGAGATAGAGGTTCTAGGGTCTAGTTGATTGCATTTCAATTTCAGTTAACGGTATACCTTTGTTTTCCAGAAAATTTTAAAAAAAACTTAAAAATGACCATTGTATTGAGGCATAGCCTTTACAAAAGTAGTGACATTCCATGATAAATGACAGTATACTGAAATCATATGCCCTTAATAGGGTTAAGATAACAATTCATATATACAAAATGTACAAAAGCAAAGACATTCCCAAATGTTTACGCTTTTATTGTCATTAAGGGTATGCAAGCACAACAAGGCAATGTATTTTACTGGTAGGTTTTTTTCTTCAGCGCACCTCACACACTTCATCAACTCATGCATAACGCTTGATACTGTAGTGATATGATAATTAAATGGTTTAGTTGATATGTAGTTATACCCTTAATTAATGACAATAAAAGTGTGAAAATTTTGTATAATTAGTTTAAATGAATTTTCATCTTAACCCTATTAAGGGCATATAATTTCAGTATAATGGCATTCATCTTGGAATATATATATATATATATATATATATATATATATATATATATATATATATATATGTAGAGATAGAATGAAAAAAGAGTGATAAATATTCGACGATTGTCCAAATTTATTTCAAATTTCAATTGTTCAATGAAAGGTGTATACAGTAATAAACTAGTGTTATTATAATAAACACTAGTTTATTACTGAATACACCTTGCATTGAACAATTGAAATTTGAAATAAATTTGGACAATCGTCGCATATTTATCACTCTTTTTTCTTCTATCTCTATAATTGCTCTATCTCGTATATTGAGCTAAACCTTTTCACAATAGGTTTTATCTACTAAAAGTTTTACTTTTGGTTTATATTTGATCCTATATATATATATGTATGTATATATATATATATATATATATATATATGTATATATATATATATATAAGTGCATAATCTACATAGATAACAACTACATGTGTATATACATACATACTAGTATTGTATGTATATATATATACACACATATATATATATATATATATATATATTTGTTGTTGTTGTTTTAGTAGTGTCATTGTGTTCACCCGTAATTAGGTCAGATGCTGCTGCATTAGTGGCCACATATGTTGAGGTTCCCATGCGATTTAATGGGAGAAATATTGCCCGGAAGGATATAAATATATCCACCTTTTATAAATGGGCTTTTCGTCGTAACAGCTTACAATCTCACGCACTCGCTCACATACACGCGCATGAGAAAACGCACGTGCGACTGCATCCATATGTGAAATGAGAACCGAACCGTTTGCCGCATTTTTAATAAGTCTGTCTTTCAATGTGCATAGGGATATGCGCCATATGACTCGCAGGTTTAATGTGCGTGCGTCAATATCGCCATAGTGTGGCATACTTAGGAGTATTTATTTACTCCTCTCCAGGAATTAGGCACAAGAGTAGCTAACACATTAGTTTACGGAACAATGTAAGAATCAAACAGTGCAGTAAGGTATGTCATTGTGTACTTGTGTGATATTATTTGCATGCACATTCTCGGGTTCGAAAGCTACATATTCAGTATGTGGAACAAAACAACGGGCTACTTTTGAGTGGACATATAAATCTATCTATATTAATAAACCCCCACCGAAAAGCGGTGACAGATCGAACTAGTATTCTGTAGATAACTCTCTCTTTCTCTCACTCTCTCTCTCTCTCTCTCTCTCTCTCTCTATATATATATATAGTTATATATATATACATATAAGTATGTATATATATGTATATATATACACATATATATGTATATATATCTATGTATATATATGTATATATATATGTATATATATGTATATATATGTCTATATATATGTGTGTATATACATGTATATATACATATATATATATATATGTATATAGATATGTATATATATATGTATATATATACGTATATATATGTATATAGATATGTATATATATATGTATATATATACGTATATATATGTATATATATATATTTATATATACACACACATATATATATATAGAGAGAGAGAAAGAGTAAGAGAGAGAGAGAGAGAGTAAGAGAGAGAGAGAGAGATTTTTCATTTAGAAGATATTGTATTCAGTGAAGACCGGGATTAGGCCAATAGAAATAAGCTCGATAATACTCGATTACAGGGGGCAGAGCACTTATATGTGTTTTTCTGAAAGTTTACCAAAACATTTCGTTCACGAAATCATTCATCAACACAAAATACTTTTTTCCTTTCAAAGTGTATTTATTTATTCATCAGATTTATAAAATTAAAGAGTTTTGTCCCTACACGTGTTTCTCTACGAAGCAGGTCCTTGCTATGCAGATCATCGGGTGAATTATGTACCTGGAACCATAAGACAATTTTTTCACGCATAATAGGGTAAGGCCACGTTCCCATGATGCAATAACAATGTAAATAAGTCAGGAATTGGCTCGTATGTGTCTAAGACCCGATATTTATAACATACTAAGGTGAGAGTCTCCTGTTCAGCATCACATAGAAATTAGGAATACATACGAAGAAGTAAGATACAACGCGTAACACCAAATTAAGTGTAAAACAAATATCTATTTACATGCAAAATAAAAGACAAAATGATACAAAGGAACCAAAGTAATATTGCAAAGGAATGGTATTATATGTAAGTTTTCAAGCAACGAGCAAAATCTTTGAACAAAATCATATCCAGACAATTCAATGGAGAACATTGGTTATAGTTTACATTGACGGATTGTACAACACGCTCTCCCCAACAGAGTTGAACAGTTCAACAGTCCAGGAATGACACTTTGCACTTCCCAAGGGAGTGGGAGCGTTCAATCAACTAAGATTCAACAGTAATCATTGGATGTAGAAGTCAAATGCAGGTACTAAAGTGTAAGTCCAATAGAAATCAAGAATGTGGGTTGTGGTTTGAGACTCGGCCGGTTAGACTTAATCCTACTCGGCGAGAAGGTAAAATGTTCTTGACAGCGACATGGGGGATAGAATCGTCTCGAAAGCTTTTTAGAGTTAACGTTCGGTTAATCACGTAGTCCGCCCTAAGTGATATAGTTTTCTCATCCCTATTTCCTTCATTTTTTTCTGACTTTTCTTGTTCTTCTCTTTCTTTTTCATCAGCTATGGCGATGAGGCGGCGAGAATAAACCGCAAATATCTCCGATCAGCACTCAGTCACTAACCGACTGCCTGACTGCCAAAAGTGCGCTTTTTTTTCGTATATATATATTCATATATATATATATATATATATATATATATATATATATATATATATATATATATATATATATATATATACGGGCACCGATTTTGTAGGCAGTTTGACGTAAGCGTTTTGACAAGATTCTGAATTACCTTGCAAACGTGACATACACTTTTCCTACTCTGGTAATGGTTACAATAGAGGAAGGTCGATTGAATTATTCTAAAAAATATTCTAAAAATTATATGGGGTACAGGTAAAATTTAAAAATATAACATGATAAAAATTGATTCTGATCGTTTTAACAATATTTATAAAATATAGTTTTTTCTTATCATAATTTTAATTCAGCTACACGTCCTTAGTGACACTTTTACTCCTAAATATATATATATATATATATATATATATATATATATATATATATATATATATAGAGAGAGAGAGAGAGAGAGAGAGAGCGATAGATAGAGAGAGACATAGAAAGATATATAGATAGATAGATAGATATAGATATATAGATATATATATTGATAGGTAAATATATATAAATATATGTATATATATATATATATATATATATATATATATATTAACGGATATATATAAATATATGTATATATATATATATATATTTACGGCAATGATCAACATATGTATAGTATATATATATATATATATATATATATATATATATATATATATATATATATATATATATATATATATATATATATATACTATACATAGGTTGAGCACTGCCGTTAATTATATCGTGTGTTACTATTTAGCGTAATGCACAACACTTTTTAAATAAGACATGAAGCACCGTTAAGTAGCGGTCAATATCTGTATACAAGCATTGTTGATACAGTGCCGGTCTGGTAGTCTAGTAGTTAGAGCTGCCAACTATCAACTAGATAGCTGTATGGTCTATCCTCGGCGTTGTATGTCGCTAGGCTAGCAGCACTAAAGAGCTGTGATACAGCGAAACACTATGTCTGTAGATGATGATCAATACATATCAAGTGCAGTATGTTTACATATATATTTATGTTTGTATTCACAGGATTAATTTAAATATATGTGAAGCAATCCAGTGAAAAGAGTGCGCGCTTCTCCTACGCTGCGGACAGAAAGATCTACTGATAACGTTTACAGGTTTAAACGACCCTATATATATATATATATATATATATATATATATATATATATATATATAGTAGAGAATGGTAAGATGCAAGTTTTAAGGGACAAAAACAATAAATCCAATACGAAATATGACTTACTATACTTATTTCTCTAAAATCTTACATAACAGCGAGTGTTTTTAGCTGTTTGTTTGATGTCCGGGTGATTAAAAAACATTACTTAATATTTCAGGAAAAGAGACTTCCCTTTGTCAAAAATAATTAAACCAGTAGAAAAATGTCTCCGACTGTGCAGAGAAGCTTACAAAACAAAAATTATATATATATATATATATATATATATATATATATATATAAATATAAGTGTTTTAATGTTCATATTTTTTTTAAAGCATCTATTGTTAAATTTAAGACGGAATAGGTAAATAAATACCTTTTGAAGCATTAAGATGCGATATCAATTTTTTTTATAAAAAAGAAAAATAATAAATCGAAACCGATTTTTTTTTTGTTATTATAAACTAGCATTTTTTTATAGATGTTTTAAAAAAAATGTTACCTATTCCTTCTTATATATATATATATATATATATATATATATATATATATATATATATATATATATATATATATATGATGTTAATGCTTTAACGGTTTAGTTGATATATGAACATTTTATTCTGACCATGTGACCCTTTACGTTTGTTTAACTATTCTTCCATCTTTTTTCATATTTATTCAATAAAAACAGTTACAGAAACCGACATGATTCACAAGCATGATGTGATCGTAGTATACTAAAACTATGATCGAACCATCTTTTTTTCATGCGTTAGTGTTAATAATACGTTTATTATAAATATATAGCTGTATTTATTGTTTAGCACTCTGATATTGTTTACCCTGTGGATACAAACTTAACTAGTTTCCAAGATGGCGAATTGAGAATCGGCTAACGCTGTGTCAGATGTTGGGCTGGATTTATCTCTGTCATCATTAAAGTGAGTTTCTTCACAATTTAACTTTGTAAAATGTCTTTCTCATCTTTCTTCCTATTTGTTTTGCAATAATGTGCTTGTCTTTTTAGTATTGAATGATTGTCTCTGAAGAGCAGCAACCTTGATGGACAAAAAAACATGTTATTCTTATCGGGTTGTAAAATGCGCGTAAAACGGAAGAGAAACCCATGTAGGCAATCGCCGAAATAAACAAATAAAAATTAAATGAAAAAATTATGATTGTAGACTTTTTTTGTCATTAGAATGCATCACACCACTATATATGATCTGAATGAAAACATCATTGAGCTTCTTCTTGTACATATTGTTTTGTACTATAACTGATATATACCTTAATATACAGGGTGATTCTTAAGTCACTTAGCTATTTAAAATGATTATCATATAAAGCACAAACATACTATTAACTCTTGATAATTGTTATCCTACTCTCTAATTACTGCTATTTCTTATTTTATATGTGTTCGTTTATATATTTGTTTCTATATTTATTTCCTTTTATTTATTTAAATTTGTGTAAATCTTCATATGCGCTTTTTTTTTCAGGCAGTATGTCATTTACAATTGAAGAGCGAATTTTTATTGTAATTCATATGGCCAAATTTGATGAATCTCCCACACTTGTTGAAAGGCAATGGAAACGTGATGTGAACAGAAAGCCTCCTTCGCACAACACCATGCTACAACAAATATGCTACAAAGAGTCGTAAATTCCTTGCAGAAAAGAATGGAGCTATGCATGAAGAACGAAGGTGGAAATTTTGAAAATTTGCTGTAAATTTAAACTCCCATAAATGAATTTGTTTAATAAACTTTGTTTTGAATAAGCGTATTTTTTAAGTGAAGTGACTTATGAATCACCCTGAATATATATATATATATATATATATATATATATATATATATATATATATATATATATATATATGTGTGTGTGTATTTGTTTTTATCTAAATACGTATATGTTTTAACATTTATGGGAATCTTCAATGTGGAAAAGAATTATTCGCACCAGTCGCCGCACTCGAACCCTGGAACACGCGTCATATTTCAAACATAAATGCTAACATCTTTGCTCACACGGCCACTTTCAACAACCGAGAGGTTTATTTTAATTGAAGGTAGCTGTCGTAAAGAGTTCGACTTTTAAAAGGAGCATCGCATTGAAGCCCCAATGACTGTTGATTTAATACTATTCTCTAAACATATATATATATATATATATATATATATATATATATATATATATATGTCTCGTTTAAAGATATTCTATTAAATATAACGAATAATTAATGCCTACATATTTATGTGTTGATCCTTTCTAATTTCCGTTTGTGTTTTCTGTTTTTTAGAGGAAAGTGGTAGATATATTTGCCGTATTTGCTAAAATCTCTAGTAAATTCAGATCCATTGAGATTTTAAAGACATTTTGGCGTGAATCACATAAAGATTATAGTATTAATGAGGTACTAGTGTTTCTGTTATAAGGATTTTAGTATGTTTTAACTGTTATTGTTATAAATTTAGTCGAGATATTGCTTTTTTTCTTATATACATATGTATATATATATATATATATATATATATATATATATATATATATATATATATATATATATATATATATATAATTAGCTTGTTACAAATATCCAAGGGGTATAAATCCGAAGGAAGTTTAAACCGGGTTCATGGGAGTGCTCAACTAAATATATATATATATATATATATATATATATATATATATATATATATATTTATATACATATATATATATATATTTACATTATATATATATATATATTTATATACATATATATATATATTTATATTATATTTATATTTATATTATATATATATATATATTTATATT
>OY744553.1:32461091-32468591 GCA_963556195.1 Sepiola atlantica
AATAATTAAATAAAAATAAGCATTTGCAGCTAAATGCATGCACATAAACAACGTCTTGTTTTGCTGTTTGACAGTTCTATTTCGTCTATTTGCTTTTGACACCATTTTTGTTTTCAACTATGATGCACCTTTGTCAAAATGTATATTATTCGGGAAAGTCCACAGGTCGACAGCGCTACTGTTCATCGTCAACTACAAATAGTTGTATGGAGGCAAGTTGTTGTCAGCAAAGAACACATTTGAAACAATTACAACATTCAAAACAATTTAAAACAATTAAAACATTTAAAAAATTTAAGAAAATATTTAAGAAAACATTTTAAACATTTAAGAAAACATTTAAAACAGTTTTGCATTTTAAACATTTAAATATTTAAAATTTAAACATTAAAACATTTAGACATTTTAAACATTTAAGAAAACATTTAAAACAATTTAAAACATTTAAAACAATTAAAACATTTAAAACGTTTAAAAGAACCTCATAAAAGAATAACAGTTTTATTAGATACGTCTCACACTAAAGAGTGTCTTTCAATGTCGCTATCTTTATTACACGTGAGTTGGGAAGGAATCACAAACTCAGTATCACGTTGACCAGTGTGCTTGACTGGCTCGAATTTTAGTTAACCCCAGTTGACAGCCACTATATCTGGTCATAGCGCTCTCATCTTTAAGAGTATTCCTATCTTCATGTTTCTATGCTGTAGCGGATCTCAATAAAAATACCTTATTTCCACTTTCGCCATTTTCCCATTCTACAGACGTATATTTGTTATGAACATCCTATCTTTTTTCTTTTGTTTTATTTTACTTTTGTGCACTAAAAACAAAGCACATTGCCACTGGGAATAAAGAGGCTACTGTTATAAAGAGCAAAATTGTTATGGATCATTCTTAGTGGTGAGTTGTGATGCAATATATTTGTTCACATTACATTTACATGTTTGTATGTTAGTATGGTCGGAGTATTCAAGAGCAGGAAGAGAATTGTTAAGGCAATCAGTTCGAGGAAATAAGATATTAGATTAGGAAGTGTTCCGGTATCTTAGGACACTTTCAGTGAAAAGGGTGATATTTTGCAGCTTCTCAGTATTGTTTAGTGTATTCACGGTAAGGGCGTACAAGTAGAGTAAGTTCATCGGAGCCAATTCTTTGCAGAACTTGTAAAAAAGGCACAGCGAAACAAAAGTGCGGTGATGGGACAGGGGCTAAAGCTTTATAGACAGCGTGGAACCTATTAGGTTAGAGACACTTGTTTGCTCTCTGACAAGAGTGAGAGACGAGTGGCTGGATAAGCATCCTATATATTTCAACAATACTCCATCTATGGGCGAATTGTTGCTTTATAGAGATATAGTATACTGTTATGTATGAACAGTTTTCTAGCACTGCAGTGGGAACATCATACCACTCACATTGACCTTTCATAACCTCAAACCTCCCATTATTATTTATTTTTCAGTTTAATCTTGAATGCGTCGAAAGAATTTCAATATGATGAAGATGCAATGAACACATCCACACAAAAATACATATTTAATACGTAAACTGTAGACCTATTTATTTATTCATGAGAATAATATTTTTCTATGAAATAAATCCGATAAAAATCAACTTCTCACTTCGCATATCTTCAATTGTATCTTCTCCGGCGTCAAAATAAGTTACATATATATATATATATATATATATATATATATATATATATGAAGAGCTGTGATACAGCGAAACACTCTGCATGTGGATGACTATATATATATATATATATATATATATATATATATATATATATATATATATATATATATATATGCTTTCCCCCTGCCTTCCCGGTTAAGTGTATCTTAATTTACATTAATGTCCGTGCTTATTGCCATTAGCCGTGTGGTCCTGAAAGGTTGTCTCGTGATTCTAGACTGAATCTACGAATTGCGTTCGATTATATGCAACTGCTTGCAACAACCACTCATGCACTGATGGGGGTAAAATTCCCGAAACTATATAGTATGTAGGCAAAAAACACTTTAATATTTAATATTAAGATTTAAAGTTAAAACCAATTTTAAACATGAAATAGTTTTGAAAGTAGACCACTGTGAAATTAAGAAAAGGTTGTTGTTATTTGCGACAAAGTAAGGTTCGGGTAGGCGTTGAACATTGTGGAAAGCAATAACTCTTTTCTTTTGCCATCCCGGGTAAGTGAACCTTAATTTCAATTACTGTGTTCTGATTGGCGTTAGCTGTGTGGTCCTGAGCGTTGGTCTCGTTATTCTAGCCTGAATACGACTGCCTGCAATTACAACTCTTTCAGTGATGAAGGTGAAAATCCTGAAACGATACTGTGTGTAAGTAAAAAACACTTTAATAAAAAAGATTTACAGTATATATATATATATATATATATATATATATATATGTATGTATATATGTGTGTGTATATATATATATATATATATAAAGAAGGAGATGCCGATAGATATATTGATATATATAAATATGTGTGTGTATGTATATATGTCCGCATATGTGTTTCTCATTTTTTTTTCATATCGCATCATTTATTATGCATGAAAAGCAATATTAACATAAATAACTATTATTAATCAAGAAAATGTACCGAAGCCGGATGCGCACTCTACTAATTGAGCAACATCCTCTGCCCCACCTAGAAATGAAATGCTATTTTATGAATGATGAAAGGAATGTTAGAACACGCATGCGTACGGCGCTGTGTTTTCAGAAACGCGAGGAAAAGCCTCGCATATATGGGCTACTTTTCGATTCATATGCAAACTGGGATCAATAATACTGCTGCCTGCTACTTAAGGGTGAAGTTTATGAATGAGTGCGTGTGTTTGTGGGTGTGTATGTGTGGAAAATACAGAGAGAAAGAGAGAGGTATTTTAAAAAGAAACACATTTATGAATGGGAAAATGAATTAAATATATTTGATCTCAAAGTTCTATTTTGCCTGTAATAAAACAAGAATGTATACGTTTATGAGTATAGATAGATATGTGAAAATATATATGCGAGAATATATATGTATATATATATATATAAATACATATATGAAGATAATATTACATATATATATATATATATTTATATATATATATATATATAAATAGAGAGTATTGTCAGAGTCAGATATATAAAAGTGTATATATATGCATATATCGTATCACACAGACACACACACAAACACACACACAGACATATATATATATATATATATATATATATATATATATATATATATATATATATACACATTTTGACCCCTTTCAGACTCGAGGGGCAATTGATATTCTTTCTAAGAGTGTAATTGTGAACTAAGGGTTGGTTGCGCACTCTACAGAACTCTCCTGAGTCGACATTGCCTCTCCAATAGCAAGGCTAATGACAAATAAAACCTGAAAAATGGCGAACTAAACGTGAGTACATACAGCATCTGGTATTTCCAAATGGTTACAAACTTTACTAGTGGCCAGGTCAACGTCGCTTTACTTCGGTGATCTAACAAAAACCAGTGTGTCAACATAGTGATTGTGTATGTATATAAATAAATAAATATATATATATATATATATATATATATATATATATATATATATATATATATAGCGCGGTTAGGCGCCCTGAAGAACTGTGATGTAGCAAAACAGTCTGTATGTGTATAACTATAGTAAGCAACCTTTCTTGGTAGAGCTTGTTTGTAGGATATCACCAACTGCCATTAGCTTTAAGACATAGCTCATTGGGTAAAACTAATTCTGGCTCCCAGCACGCGTCGTCTGATAGCGCAGGCTCGATGATTAAGTTTCCATCCCGGCTTAAGGCACGAATGGACAAGCCGCACTGAAGAGCTGTGATGCAGCGAAACAGTCTGTATGTGGATGAATATATATATATATATATATATATATATATATATATATATATATATATATATATGTATATATATATATATATATATACAGCCCAGAATTATAAAATAAAATAAAATGAAGTATTTCCAAACTGTTTTGGAAACGATCGTACGCCATAATAGACTTGATGTTCTAAGTCTTGGAACAATAGTAACGGTTTAATTCATTAACTGTTTATATATATATATACATATATATATATATATATATATATATATATATATATATATCATTGATGATTGGTGGTCTATGAAGCATTAAGAACGATGTTGATGTTTTTTTAATTGTTTTTATTTTGATATTTCGACTAGTCCTCCTGTCTTTGTCAAAAAATGATCTGAAATAAAGAAAACTGAGGATCGTTGAGCAAACTGTAATGTTTAACTGCGACGCGTTCGTTGTGTATCATGACGCATGCGATGGTCCACGGATAACGTTTCTTCGGGTTAGCAAAGAGAACCGTTGTCTTTTTGAAAAAAACGAACTTATACAAACAGACGCGTATAAGTTGTTTTTAATGCTCTATACACCACCAATCATCTATAAAATACTTCTCTAGGAGCATACGTAGAATAACAATCACATTATATTTATATATATATATATATATATATATATATATATATATATATATATATATACATTCCTTTTAAATTACTCTTGAAAATAGCTAAGATGACACTTTGGTGATTGTTGCATTAGCAGAAGTTATTATCCTAAATAGGCTTCCCACCCACCGCATCTTAACCCCTTGTATTCTTTTGTCTTTGGAGTGTTCTCAAAGATAGTGTGTATCGAAACAGTATTCAGACTTAACTCAAAAGGCCAAATCAAGACAGTGTCTAGGTAACAGTTTGTCAGATTTTTTGAACATTTTGAACGTCGTACCCAGATGTGGTTTAACGGAGTGCTTCATATTGTTAGCATATACATATAACAAAAGCTGTTGGAAATGCATGACCGAAAGTTGGTGGACAAGGCAAGCATAGATTGAAGTATCTACGTAGCAGACATGCTTGTGTTTGCAGAAACTATATTAAATTTCCTTTATCGATTCCATGTGTATTTGGGAGGATTTTCATATGATTATTATCAGATCTAAGAACCTGAGTCATATGATGATTAGTTATTAATCCCTCCTGAAATGTATCAGCAAAGAGGAAACGTGTTACCAGATAAAATATAAAAATCGGTTAATTCGGACAAAACATTTTTCTAGAAACACGTCAGAATAAAAGACTTACAAAGTAGAATGCTATATGTAGCTTTTATTAACGAAGGTATATCGTAAAAAATAGCATACATCTGTTTTCACTATATGTAGTATATCCCATCAGTGTTTTTTTTTTATTTGCGGTCATCTTATATGTAGTATTATATATTAGATTATATACACAGACCAGCAAGCGAAGGCTGATAGTAGTATAGTACTTGATGAGCTCAGTTCAAAATGGCTAGATTGCCAGCTATGTTCAATTGTAAGAATTCCGCAGAGTGCACAGATTGAAACATTTTGAAAACAAACAGTGTGAAATAAAAAAAACAACAAGTAAACAGCATATAAAGTTGCCTTCATTAGATGATTTTGAAGCGATCTGGTATACTGGTAACCAAATGCATAAAAGTGTATGTAACCCCTCTCCAAATACAGGAGCAGGTGGCAGGCGGCGTTTGAAAAAGGCAGCACACTAGAAGAAACGCACTCTGGCCTACACAAATTCTGAAGAAGGATCGTCAGAATTTTACGGGAGAGGCGCATCAGAAGCTTAGTAATAAACTACACTTCTCAAAAAGAGAAGGTAATGCCTTGAAATTGAAAAGAACAATATCTCAGCCCGACAGTAACAGGCATTGTCGAAAACGTATCCTCGACTCGTATTAAAAACACCTCTTCAAGCTGTACAAGGAAAGGATATAACCTGACCCAAAACATAAAAAAACTTCAGACGAAAAGAGAGAAAATGTCCGTCTGACGTAGGAATATGCGTAGAAACACATTCGAAAAACGATGTATGTGTTTTTTCATATATCATTAAAAACAAAGGGTTCATGAAATAAGACAGGGCGGTTCAGTATGTTTATCTGAGGTTAAAGTGCGGGCTCAGTCTCATTATTACCAGTTTTAATCATAAAGCTCTACTTTGGCCTTTTGGCTAAGATCAAATTGTAGTATCTGTTACAATGGATACTGCGCTCCATAGACTGGTATTGTCTTGGTCTTCGGGACTTGATTTACGCCGGTCTGTGGGTCTGTCCTGTGTATTTCTAGGAGGTCAACCTTCCCAGGCTTCGCCTCGTTTCTTTGGGGAGGAGTAAGTTTATTGCTTACTGCCTGAGGCGCCCCTACCGGGGAATGCCGACGGGGCTGCCCAGGCAATTTATAAACCCAACTTTCCCGACCCGACCTTGGGTCACATCTTACTTGTGGGAGTAAGATAAAAAAAATGGCCTTGTGCTTAACTCCTTGAGAAGAGTAAATCAATACTCGATAGCGCTCTTTATACACGTCAATGAAAGGCCCCGTTCTAGTATCATACAATATGAATATCAGCCTCCGTTGAGACCACCACAAAACTGAACGCACATACATATTTTCTTACACAGCTAATAGTGCGCGTACAAATACCTTCGTTTATCTGTACTTGTTAACTTACATGTTGACATTGAATGGCCACAAGACACAATGCTTGAGTGTCTTAGATCTCTCTGTACAGGGGTTTGTCAGGACATCCTGGCATAAAGATTCCTCATCCTACAAGTAAAGCCTGACCAAATATTCAATATAACACATTATTTGAAACCATAGGAAGATCCGCTCGGAGAGTAATGTTGCATCTTCTACAAGTTATGTTGTCTATAGTAACAACACTAAGCGGAATACTGCACAAGACTAGATAAATGCTAGTACTTTTTCACACACATTTTGTCAGGTGTTATTTATTGCTTTACACTCGTATAGTAAGGGAGTAGTTGAGTAATTATACCGTGTGGGGAATATCGTACCATTACGGGATTCCACATACTAATATATATATATATATATATATATATATATATATATATATATATATATATATATATATTAGTATGCGCACATTACTACATTGCTAAACCTTTTTCCTAGAAGGCATATTCATTAGTAATAATAAGTGCAATAGTTTAAGATTTTATCAGGTAAATACATATAACATACAATTAACGCGCACATCGAACCGTCTCATATATATATATATATATACCCGAGGCATTTCGTCAGGTGCTATGTATTGCTTTCCACTCGTATAGCGAGGGAGTAGTTGAGTAGTTATACGGGGAATATCGTAACAATACCGGATTAAACATACTAATATATATATATATATATATATATATATATATATATTAGTATGCGCATATTACTAAACCTTTTTCCTATAAGTAATACGTTCAATAGTTTAAGAGTTTATCAAGCCAATACATATAGCTAACAATTAACGCGCACATCGAGCCTCCTCATAGTGTGTTACAAATAATAATACATGTGATGCTGTGTGATTCTTTTCTCTAATAGTTCTTTTGGAAGTAA
>OY744553.1:32476091-32483591 GCA_963556195.1 Sepiola atlantica
GAGAAACAGATAGATAGAAAGAGAAAGAGAATATGATTGAATGTGAGAGATCATAAAGCGTGTGGGAGATGCCATGGAGGTTATCAAATATATAGAGTTATATGCATGCACTAATTATGCGTGTGTAAGAAATATGATATGATTACATCTCAGTAAGTTATAGAGCGTGTGAGAGATGGTTAAGATGGCTATCAGAGAGGTACACATATATTCATGCACTAAATATGCGTTTATAAGCGAGATATACTATGATTATAGCTAAAAGTGTTATAGAGCGTGTAAGAGATGACAAGAATGGTTTAATAGAGAAACACATATATGCATGCACTAAATATTCGTTTGTAACAGAGATATATAGAGATAATATGATTTTATCTGAGAGAGTTATAGATCGTGTGAGAGATTGTCAGGGGGCTATCAAAGAGGCACTAATATATGCATGCACTAGATATGCGTTTGTAAGAGAAAAAGAGAGAGAGAATATGATTAAATGTCAGAGAATTTAAGAGCGTGGTAGAGATAAGCAAATGTGTGATTATGAGAAAGGCACATATATATGTATTCAGTTAATATGCGTTTGTAAGAGAGAGTGAATATGATTTTATCTGAGAAAGGTATAGAGTGTGTAAGAGATGGCAAGGGGGCTATATGAGAGAAATATATATATGCATGGTCTAAATACGCGTTTGTAAGATAGAAAGAGAATATGATTTAATCTGAGAAAAGTATAGATCGTGTAAGAGATTGCAAGGGGGCTATGTGAGAGAAAGAGATATATGCACGGTCTAAATACGTGTTTGTAAGAAAGAGTGAATATGATTTAATCTGAGAGAGGTGTAGATCGTTTAAGAGATGGCAAGGGGGCTATATGAGAGAAATATATATATGCATGGTCTAAATACGCGTTTGTAAGAGAGAAAGAGAATATGATTTTATCTGAGAGAGTTTTAAAGCGTGTGAGAGATGGCAAGGGGCTATCAGAGAGACACATATATATGCATGCACTTAATATACGTTTGTAACCTAAATGCACCTTTTGATATTTGTTTAAGACCTCTTGTATCTCAGAACGTGTGAACTCTTCCGTTGGCTTTAAATGTATCTTAATTTCAGTCATGTATGTGGCGATTTCCGTTGGCCTAATAAATTGGGGCGTAGGATCGTGATTCCTTTCGGAATCTTCGAACTGCGTTCAGACCCGTCTGACCGCCTGACACCAACAATTACTTCTTGCACTGATGAGGACGTCAGTCCAACACAACTGTAATTGTACGTAAATACACTTCATATTTAACACAAAAATATCCATATATATATGCTGTTATGAAACAATAATTTTGTAAAAATTAAAAATAAATAATCCATATAGCGATCTATCCATCTCTCCTCTCTTTGTCTTTCTCTCTTTCTCTCTCTCTCCCTATATATATTATTTCATGTATCCACATAAAATGTTATAAAGAGATATAATATTTTATGTAACAATCTTCTCTATTTTCTTAAACAGTGCCTACTGCGCGAGTAGAGCTAGGTAGTAGGTTAGAAAACTATATACATGGCAATTAAGCTACACATAGGCTTCTGCGTTTTATCCCCGTAGAGAATCATCAGGCTAAAATAAACATTATAGCCTGACAATTTTCTACCGGGGATGAAACGCGGAAGACTCCTAGAAGTTTTTCAAGATAAGCACTATTTTTTGCGTCGGGCTAATGACAAAATAAATCTGGTGAGTGGAAGTCGCGGCTGATCTCTAATACAAACATCAAAATAAAAAGGGGGCAGGATTCATTTATATTAATCTAATCAACCACAATTGTTTTTTAAGTTTGGTTTTTGCACCATTTTTTGTTTGGTTTGAACATCTATCAGGACTTCAGCTTACAAAAAATATTGGCGACTGCGATCGTGCTATTTACGTTCGATGACATTCCAGGCTAACCTTACTTTCTTATTAAGATTTTACTTAGTATCTAATTTTTTAATTATTATTTATCAACTGTAGGTTTAACAATATTTTATCAACTGCGATGTTCAATGTTTTTGTTGAGAGTTTATCGTGCAATCATGAAATGTGTGAAGAAGGCAGTTCACTATCCCTACATTTCTACAACTTACTTAATGGCCCAAAAACATCAATAATTAAATGAGAGCTAATTTAGAAAGCCAAGCTTGTGGATCTCTTTAATCGACTTAATGAGATGCTTGAAACTATAAGATTTAAAGACAGGGACAAATAACTCAATATTAGAACTTAAACAGCAATTACGTGCAAGCAGTTCAAAAAACATACACTGAGCAGATATAGGTTAGGTAGAATGCATTATAACAACTCCAGTTTAAACCCCCTATATGTTTCTTTTTATTTCATTCTACTTCATTCTTATTTAATTTTATTGTTTACCCTATATGAGTTGACTGTTTTAATTGTTTTAGCTTTTATCTAAATCTATTATCTTTAATTCCTAATTTTTACTTATTTTATGTAAGCTGTTGTCGCTCTGATTGAGGGGACTGTAAACCATATATTAAAATTAAATATTTATGATATATCAATGTTAAATTTAAACTTCATCTTTAAGCTGTGTGCATATAAATTTGTATAATTATTTAGGGATTAAGTAAATTTGTAATACCAGCTAAATATATATTGGCAAGGTGTATTAGATTAATACATACTCGGGGTTAAATCTACCCAAATTTAGAAACTTGATACACGGCCACTTACTGGGTTAACTGGCTATATATATATATATATATATATATATATATATATATATATATATATATATATATATATATATATATATATATATATATATATATATATATATATATATATATATACATAAGTGCGTGCGTACAACCTTTCTAAGATGTATGTACAGGTAGATTTGTAGAGTGACTTTACCGATTGATGTGGTAAATTTACTGTTATTTTATTTATTTATATTATTGATTATTGTTTTCTCGTATAGTGAGTCCGAATTTTTTTTAGGGAATATCTAAATCATTTTCACAAGAATTTAAAAATAATTTTGTATATTTAGATTATTTGAGAATCCATTCGCAAGGTTAGTTACAGTAATATAATTAAAAGCGGGTAGATTGCATAGAAGTAATCGATATGTACAGATGTTTGTAAGGAAGTATAGATAAAAGATGAGTTATACGTTCATGTGTGCATATGTGTGAGTGTATGTATGTATATGTGTATATATATATATATATATATATATATATATATATATATATATATATATATATATATGTACATTGAGAGAGAATGAGAGTAAAAGAGTATATGAAAAATCAATAGACAAACTCAAATAAACTAGTTGGATCTGGACTCATAGTCTAGTAAATGTGGTTCGTAATCTGACGGGCACATTAAAGGGAACAAGATATCTAAAATACTTACCAATAAATCAGAATTATTAAATATAAAACAGCCGATAGAAAATATAATTAAACAAGAAAGAATGGGGCGAGTGTAGGAATATATGAGTGTATATATGTGATATATGGTGGGTACATGTGATTTGCGGAAAGATATATATATATCAAAGTGATAAGTGATTTAACTTTTCAATAGTCGTCTTTCTTTATCCAATGCTAAAAGCGAAACATACCATACAATAGATGTGTATATATCAGACTGCAGCTGAAACATGTATGCACATATGTAGCAAATAATGTTTGTATAAATCAAGTTCTGTCTGTTATTGAATACTATTCTATGAGCACTGGAGATTCATCTAGGAAACAAAAACAATAAAAAATAGCTTTCTCTTTATATATATATATATATATATATATATATATATATATATATATGAATATAACAGTGTATTCGAGCGAAATTTGACTTTTTGTATTATTTCATTTCAGAAGTTTTAACAAATTACATAGCGCTTGAAATGAGTCTACTTGTGTTAATTACTATTTATAAATATGTAAGTATGTATATATATATATATATATATATATATATGTGTGTGGGTGTGTGTATGCGTGTGTGCATGTACGAGCTAGCTCCCGTTCCAAGTATTGAGCCTAGTATAACGAACGCATACTTCTTTTGGGCTGGTCATCTTATTCGTCTTACTAATGACAGATTGCTCAAGCAGGTTATTTATGGTGAATTAATTCGGAATACTCGCACACGGCAAAAACCGCGTAAGCGATTCAAAGATTGTATCAAAACCGATTTGAAGTGCTTTTGAATTTATGTTACAAAACTGGAAGGATGGCTGCAGATAGGTCCAGGTGGAGTGGAGGAAAGTGCATTTAGAAAGGCAGCAATATTTTTTTTAAAGATTAGGATTAAAAAACACTAGCAGCAGGAAGGTTCAAGAGGAGGAGACGTACCGTGACACATCCAGCACATAAAGCACATCTGGAACAGCGAACATGTCAAACATGCAATATGGTAACTATGTCACGTGCTGGTTTCTTTGAACCACCAATGAATGCATATGCTGCAAAATAAAGCACTGATAAGAGATGGCTTCAATTATCAGATCATTACAACACCGGTCACCTATGTAGTATGGTCTGTAAAAGTATATCAGGCCTAAAGAGCAGTATCCGCGCTGCTCACTGGGAGGTTTTGGTCTAATATCATTCTGATACGACAAATAGTGGTCACTATATATATATATATATATATATATATATATATATATATATATATATATATATATATATATATATATATATATATATATATATATATATAAAATATTTGTTGTTGTTTATTATATATGTACGTATACGTTTCGTCCCTTTTCAATCAGGACTCATCAGCATAGAGATATGACTATTCACTACAGGTCGTACGATTCGAAACCCTGGATAACAAGTATTTTTCAACTTGCATCCAACGTCTTTAACCGCGCGCCCAATATTTGAATAGCCGACAAACAATGATAATTTAACACATTTAAAGCGGCACGATATCCAGGCATTCTACTTCTATTAAAGAAGAAATGATGCATTATAAAGCAAGTGACGTCATGCTGTGTTTGTACTACCATTAAGATGGCTCTACTTATTTTACGAGGAGCGACAAATATAAAATATTTGTTGTTGTTTATTATCTATGTACGTATACGTTTCGTCCCTTTTCAATCAGGACTCATCAGCATAGAGATATGACTATTCACTACCGGTCGTACGATTCGAAACCCTGGATAACAAGTATTTTTCAACTTGCATCCAACGTCTTTAACCGCGCGCCCAATATTTGAATAGCCGACAAACAATGATAATTTAACACATTTAAAGCGGCACGATATCCAGGCATTCTACTTCTATTAAAGAAGGAATGATGCATTATAAAGCAAGTGACGTCATGCTGTGTTTGTACTACCATTAAGAGGGCTCTACTTATTTTACGAGGAGCGACAAATATAAAATATTTGTTGTTGTTTATTATCTATGTACGTATACGTTTCGTCCCTTTTCAATCAGGACTCATCAGCATAGAGATATGACTATTCACTACCGGCCGTACGATTCGAAACCCTGGATATATATATATAGCGTGTTCGTGAAAAATGATGGTTGTATTCTTTCATTTCAGAAGCTTTGACTTATCTGATAGCGCATTAGTGTGTAATTAGTTGGTTAGACCTCTGGAAACTTCTGGAATATTGGAAGAGGGTGATTCAAAAAATCGTAAATAGTAGCTGCAGCTCAGTACTCTTTGAATATCTCGAAGACCGTTTGGCGTTAACATGAGAATTACGACGGAGATTTAGAACCAATGGATTGCAATAACTCTCACAGCAGGCGTTATGACTTTTACCACACAGCGAAATTAATTAAACAGCTGTATAAAAATTCTGAAAGATTCAGGCAAAACAATGCTACCCTTGGCGAAGGATATGGACATCGACGAGTAGACTATGAAGAAAGATATAAACTATTATCTGTTGTGAACTAAAATACAACGCAAGCGATGCGAGAAAACAAATGCCGTTGATTTCAACCCCCTTACCTTCTATGTGGTGTTGGATAGTCTCTTGTTATTTCTGTAAAAAGGATACTTTCGTGGGAAACACACTGGCTGAAAACCACGGCAAATCAAGAAACGACACGCAAGTAACGAACGCGAGATTTCAGACCCTATACAAGGAGCGGTGAAGGCTACATCTCTCTATCTGTTCTCTCCCGTTTCAGCCGACAGTACACACACGGAGGTAGTTGTCTACTCACCTCCCCTAGGCTTGATCGATGAGGGGGAATACCATAAATGAGATATGTAACAATCTGTAATTTCTCCTCATGAACAAAGAACTCAGATCCAAACACACACACACACACCCCATAGCAACAAATAGACCTACGCAACTTTCCCCGCTTGTACGCGCTCATTCATTAAGATGCTTCGTCTATGTACTCTAACACGCATATACACATTAGGAAATATATGCATACATTTCTCAAATCTCGTGTACACACAGTGAACTTTTTCTACCAAAACCACGAGTTACATAAACCAAATATGAACAATTTAATGAACGCTTTCTTCACACGAACTGATATTTAAATTCATGTAAGACTAGTTATATAAATGTTTGTCATTATAACAACATCTTCTCAATATCATGCACACAACCATGTTGTCTGTAATTAAATCCACCTCTCCCATGCATTTCCTTCTTTAATATGGATGCATGTTGATTAGACAAATGTTCCATCATTCGTTATAATAGAACGTATGCCCTTCCCCATTTTAAATATTAAATGGGCGGAGTGGTTCCTGACTAAAACAAAACTGACACTACTGTGGCCCAAAAATAATAATGCCAACGCCAAGGATAACGCCCTCCACCTTATTGGTCCCACGTGCGTTGGTATGACATGTCGCTTTATTACCATCCTCTCCCAACATCACGTTAGGGCTATCGATCTTAGCTGCTACTTATACAGGAATTGCAAAATACCGACAGTACACACTTCCAATATTCAAAAGAGAACCGTCTTATAAAAGCCAAGATAGTAATGAATAAAATCAATCAACTCGAGGAGCCGAGAATGTTCTTAGTATTCTAAATCGAAATGTTCTGTCACGACCACTTGCAGAGCACGTATAGAAAACAAGCCACCGTCGTACATTTAACACGATGTTCCAGGTGTTATAAAAACTCAGGTGTTTTAGTGTGTTTCTACTCTAGGCTACATCCTGTTGCCGACATCTTTGAAAACGGAGCCAGACTTACACAGATGTCCATTGCAAGTTGCTGTCGAATGCTGTGTTATAGGGTGGCAAAGAAAAACATTCCCTGTGGCAACGAGAATCAGCACCGTGCACACTTCCGGGGAAAACAAGCGCGTTCAGTCTAGGAATATGCACCATTCCACCAGTCCTTACATTTGGTCTTTCAATACACCTAAACCTTATCCCATTGACTATTGTTTGTGCGACGCAATCAATAAAGAGATTACCCGTACCTCTTGAGACAGAAAAAGACAAGCAGATTGTCAGAGTTA
>OY744553.1:32493591-32513591 GCA_963556195.1 Sepiola atlantica
GCTGTGGCGACAAAGATGTCGACTTCAAGACACATGTGCTCGAGTCTAGCGTTCGAATCGTGCCACTATCGTTAAAGGTATGTTCACGCTAATAAGTATTTTTAAATAACACGTTATAAATATATCGAATTTCTATCTCTGGTTTGATGAAGAATATCGTCATTTTATGACAACTCCGTTGTGCAGGGCTATCCTCACTTATTTCATTCTGGGAGTCAAGAATAAATATTACGTCAACAAGTGTGCAATGTGACACACAATATAAAATGATCCATCAAAGGTTGTTGGTATTTTCGATATTCGGGATATCAGTCGCCTCCTAGTGTCCGTCTCTCAATTGAATTATTACATAATATTTCATGGCTATTTTTCACTATTCACATTAAGAACTACAGCTTGACTAATACGATTTTCATCAAATGCAATGTCCTCCTATGCGCATGTTTACACTATCCAATACATAAATTCTGTCGATTTAGAGCGCATCTTTTGATTCTGAAAAAAAAAAAACTTACGGTTATTCATTTGAACATTTTGATATCAGAAAGTGAATATCAATGTAATTAAAATTATCGTTTTCATGAAATTTTACAATAACATCATGGGGTCTTTATTCTCACCAGACAACCAAGAATAGCAAAAGAAAAACGTGTAAGCTAATATGTTATAAGACACATTTCTTGTTAATTACTTTTTCAGCCATTTCATTGGCTGTGTTCTTCGATGATTTATCGCTTAATAAAATGAGCCATAACAGTTGTCTAACCAGTTTAAAGGAAACTCACACAAATGATAGTTTACACTCGTAACGATTATCTTACAAATACATAGATGTTTCTTTTTTCTAACCTAAAAAAGACGACCAACATGATCAACAGTTAATATACTAATACATTATTTTTAACCTCTTACAAATTTAAACAATACACGGGCAGGTATAAAACAAACGGGTTGCACTTTTCATGATACGGAAAGCAAAACCTTACACACGTCCAAAATCATAGCGAGTTAACGACAGCTTAAAAGAAACACTCGTGCCTACATAGATATTGCAACTAACGGTTAACCTTCACATAGACATTTCGCTGTACTTAATTTATGTTTGTCATGTTGGACAAAAGGTAACGGTTAATCAGCAGTTTAGAGGCAGGTTGATAGTTCAATCAATCAATTTCTGGTTACCTTATTAACGTGACTTCAGTAAATGATTTAAATGAATTACATGGCGCTATTTTCTGTGTCTATTTATAACATAATACAAACCCTACATTAACCTAATACTATGGGAAGTTCTCTTTATTTGAGTTTAAATGTTTGGGGATTTTCCTCAAGTTATGTAAAAATAATATAAACTTACACTTTCTCACTCTTTATCCCTCTCCTCATCTTCTCTCTCTTCCTCTCCCCTCTGCCCCTCTCCATATCTCTCTATCCCCATCTATCCCCTTCTCCCTCTCCCTCCCTCCTCTCTCTCTCTCTCTCTCTCTCTCTCTCTATATATATATATATATATATATATATATATGTATATATATATAAACGAAACCTCATCTGTGTGGATATTCATGAATGTACTAATGGTAGCTGTATTCGAACACTGGAATAAAAGTAACGTGTGACTAAAACCCTAAAACCCAACATCCTAACACTCAACCAACTATACGAAAGAGAAAGGATATATGTGTGTATGCATACATACATATATATATATATATATATATATATATATATATATATATATATATATATGTATATATATATGTATGTATATATATATATATGTATATATATATATATATATGTATATATATATGTATGTGTATGTATATATATATATATATATATATGTATATATATATGTATGTATATATATATATATATATATATATGTATATATATATGTATGTATATATATATATATATATATATGTATATATATATGTATGTATATATATATATATATATATATATATATATATATATAGAGAGAGAGAGAGAGAGAGAGAGAGAGAGGGAGAGAGTAAGATAATACTTTAAAGATATAAATAATATATTTAACCAGTAAACTATGAGGAAAAAAAGCAAAGCTCAATATAGTGTATAGAGCAGAGGAGAAGATTTTCTCTGAAAACTCATGAGTTAAGGACGCAATATCACTCCTTGTTGTTGAACTTTAATAAAATGTGATTAATTTCTCATTTTAATATTTTATTCAATTAATATATATATATATATATATATATATATATATATATATATATATATATAATTATTTGATAATACATATTTAATTATTATCTAAATATTATACGTTCTCACCTTGCGCAATCTTAAGTGTACAAATAATTGTTCAAATCGGTCTCTCGATTCGAACCCCGGAACACCGGAGCACTTAAGTAGTTTGACCAATAAGACTAGCAGCAAAATCCCACCCATTAATAGTGTAAGTATTTAGATGTTTTAAGCTTTCTACTCAAATTACTTTTTTCCCTGCGCTTTTGGACTTCCGTCCTTGTTTCCTGATTTTTTTTCCGACACTATCAGCAACAAGAAATTACTAGAAAACTCCACAATATAGGTGCTCTCAATAAATCTGAACTCTATTAAAGTAGCCCCTTACGTCACAGTAGCAACATCACTTGTTTAGAGTGTATAAAAATAAAATAGATTAAGATTACACACCCGGTATTATAGTATGTGAAGTCGAAATATGAGTGTTGCACACTTTTGAGAAAGACTGATAATAAGCTTCGTGTCATAGCGACATGATGAGCGATACCCCGAGCCATATTCTCATATTACGATCAATCTATAATTACATCTAAGATAATCAGAATAAAGCAATACTCAAAATGGTGTATTCTTCCACGCACAGCAATCAGCAAGGTAAATTATTTCAATAGCTGCAAATTTCCTTTGTAGTTTTTAGCCAATGGCATCTTACAAAAATTCAAACTATTTAACACCTTTTTTTTCACGAAAAGTGCGAAGGTTTCTTAGACAATTTCCCGAAACAAACAATTCAAAGCTTTGTTCAAACGAAATTTAAAATCTCGATTCATATGAAATTAGGTATATATATATATATATATATATATATATATATATATATATATTTATGTACATGATTTACTCCTATGATAATCAACCGATCATTATGAATTTGGGAACTCTAATGCCGCACATAAAAGTTGGTAATGTAAGCTATATGTGATTTAATTAATTTTCATGCAAAGCAAGCAAAGTATTGGCGAAATTCCTACGTGAAAATTTAGACACCTTTGATGTTTGTGAAAGTTTAACAATATGTATTGGACATCAGTTAATAAATATGAATTTGAATATTTTGAAAGGATTTTCAGATGCTTAGTATGGTCACAACCTATTTGGAAATTAAAATATTTCAGATTTGCATTAACGTATTTAGCACAAAGTGATGTAAAATTTCCTGAATTTCAATATAAAGCCACTAGAAAAATATACATCACAAGACAGGGAAAATAAAAATCCCCAAGCGTAAAAGTTTGCACAAATGTATGCCCTTAACGGGGGAATAAAATCAATGTATGATGCTACAAAGTCTCTAGAATCCTTATTCCAATTTTAATCAAAAACCATTACACGATTTTGCTCCTAGAAAGTGTATAAAATTAATATTTGTTCCTTAAGAGTCTTAAGAAGAAATTGAAATTAACGAAATATTGCGCAATTTGTCTCGAATGACTGTGGATGTAATTTATTACAAATGTGATGCATTTGAATTTTCAAATCGGGGGTGTGTTCCCATATTTACGATACCCCTAAAGAAACTGACAAATAAAGACTATTTATTAATTTATGTGTAATACTTATCGGTAAAAATTCATAAAATCTGATCTATCTGAATTTTCATAAAAAACTTTGGATAAAACTAAATTATTCTAGATGTACTACATTTAGCCTCCTTACGACTTGCATATGTCGTCTAAAATTCATAATTATCCATTAATTAGTTTAGGAGTGAATCCTGTATATGCAAATCTATAAACATAGACCCATACCAAAGTTTAGATAGAGAGAGATCAATAAAGATAAAAGAGACATATTCGTATTATTTATTTAAAAATATATTAAACTGAAAATAACAATGACTTTTTTCAGAAGAGTAATTTTTCTTAGTCTTGTAAACCTGGTAGACAGTTATTATTTAAAGGTAACTATTATTATTATCAGATAAATGAATAAAAAACAAAACCATGGAATTTCTACGGGGCCAGTTTATGTTAACGTTATTGTAATTAAAGTAAACAACAAAAAGTATATTTTTAGCAATCAATGCAGTAGTGTTGACTTGTCTTTTTTATTATTATTTAGAGATAAATGAATAAAAAACATTACCATGGAATTTCTACGGGCCAGTTTATGTTAACGTTATTGTAATTAAAGTAAACAACAAAGAGTATATTTTTAGCAATCAATGCAGTAGTGTTGACTTGTCTTTTTTATTATTATTAACAGATAAATGAATAAAACACATAACCATGGAGTTTCTACGGGCCAGTTTATGTTAACGTTATTGTAATTAAAGTAAACAACAAAGAGTATATTTTTAGCAATCAATGCAGTAGTGTTGACTTGTCTTTTTTATTATTATTAACAGATAAATGAATAAAACACATAACCATGGAGTTTCTACGGGCCAGTTTATGTTAACGTTATTGTAATTAAAGTAAACAACAAAGAGTATATTTTTAGCAATCAATGCAGTAGTGTTGACTTGTCTTTTTTATTATTATTAACAGATAAATGAATAAAACACATAACCATGGAGTTTCTACGGGCCAGTTTATGTTAACGTTATTGTAATTAAAGTAAACAACAAAGAGTATATTTTTAGCAATCAATGCAGTAGTGTTGACTTGTCTTTTTTATTATTATTAACAGATAAATGAATAAAACACATAACCATGGAGTTTCTACGGGCCAGTTTATGTTAACGTTATTGTAATTAAAGTAAACAACAAAGAGTATATTTTTAGCAATCAATGCAGTAGTGTTGACTTGTCTTTTTTATTATTATTAACAGATAAATGAATAAAACACATAACCATGGAGTTTCTACGGGCCAGTTTATGTTAACGTTATTGTAATTAAAGTAAACAACAAAGAGTATATTTTTAGCAATCAATGCAGTAGTGTTGACTTGTCTTTTTTATTATTATTAACAGATAAATGAATAAAACACATAACCATGGAGTTTCTACGGGCCAATTTATGTTAACGTTATTGTAATTAAAGTAAACAACAAAGAGTATATTTTTAGCAATCAATGCAGTAGTGTTGACTTGTCTTTTTTATTATTATTAACAGATAAATGAATAAAACACATAACCATGGAGTTTCTACGGGCCAGTTTATGTTAACGTTATTGTAATTAAAGTAAACAACAAAGAGTATATTTTTAGCAATCAATGCAGTAGTGTTGACTTGTCTTTTTTATTATTATTAACAGATAAATGAATAAAACACATAACCATGGAGTTTCTACGGGCCAGTTTATGTTAACGTTATTGTAATTAAAGTAAACAACAAAGAGTATATTTTTAGCAATCAATGCAGTAGTGTTGACTTGTCTTTTTTATTATTATTAACAGATAAATGAATAAAACACATAACCATGGAGTTTCTACGGGCCAGTTTATGTTAACGTTATTGTAATTAAAGTAAACAACAAAGAGTATATTTTTAGCAATCAATGCAGTAGTGTTGACTTGTCTTTTTTATTATTATTAACAGATAAATGAATAAAACACATAACCATGGAGTTTCTACGGGCCAGTTTATGTTAACGTTATTGTAATTAAAGTAAACAACAAAGAGTATATTTTTAGCAATCGATGCAGTAGTGTTGACTTCTCTTTTTACTATTTGAAGCCAATCCTTCCTGCGGGTATCATCAGCCAAAGTCTCGAAGTGGGTCACGTATACTTACTTCAATTGGTTGCTGTCACTTAATTTATGCTTTTTCGGACTGCAATCGTGATTATATGTCATCCCAATCAAGAAACACAAACCCTTGGGTATTTTAAACATATCTCCTTATTCAAATTCTCCAAAATAACAGAGTAAAGAGGTAACGAGAGATGAACTGTTCACATAAGTTCGTCTTCACAATACGCATTGAGTTTCTTTCTTTTATTAGTTACATAGCCACGATTGTGAATGTGACAGATATTGTTTATTGAATGGGACAAATCACAGTAGCCGCCGAGCACATATACATGCCTTTTAAATTCTTTATTCAATATTGATTCGATTAGAACATGGTCATTCGTAATAGATGTTTGTGCTGGGCGTAAATCAGGGCGTTGTGAGATACGTCCATTTAATCTACGCTTTTAGGTATTAAATAATTGATTTTAAACTTGAGCGTAGGTGCTGAATAAACCGATCGGCTGTCGCTTATATATATTTATAAAGATGCATAGACGTATGTAAAATAAAGTTAGGCCATCGAACAGCTGCGTTTAGCGGTGATAAGGTTATTTAGAACCGATGCGTTATGATCCAAAAATTATATTTCAAACTCAAGTTTTACTTTGGTTAATTGCATAATAAATTTTTCATAGCATTACAATAAAAGTGGTTGTTTTATTTTTTTATAACAACCTAAATCATTTGGCATCTGATTTCACCAACATAAACTCACTTTAACTATCATGTGTGCATTTGAGATAAAGTGGCTATTCTGTAAATCAAAAAAAATGTTACATATTTCTAGTAGACCCCCATTGACAAGATACACCTTAAGACTTCATAATGTAGTTCAGTTGTGCATGTATGTGAACATATCGCAACCGCTGGAGTCACGCAGTCTTCTATTCTGGTTAACTTGTCACTCAATATAGTCTAATTCTATGCCGGTCGCATGCGTGCCGACTCGTTGCTATGCCAACTGTCTGCAACTAATGCTGTCTAAAGATCCGGAAACCTTACGTATTATGGCAGATAGTCGGGAACATCAGTAAGTAGCCGCTCAACATTTCCTGTCTGCTTTAGTCTGAAAAAGCGGTGTCTTAATACGATGACGAGCCCATTCCCTGAGCTGTATCTGACAGCTTGTCAGCATAGAAGCTGGAACAAATATTCTTATATAAAAATTACAAAGATATTCTTGTTTTTGAAACGCATCTTATTTCTTCTTATACATTTATCCTGAGCTATAGCGGTACCCGCTTTAGCAGAGTACCAGCTGAGCTGCCATTCCTCTACATTGCCTTCAATCGGTGCGATGCCGTAGCACCGTCGGATGTTCTCATTGGAGACGTTCTCCAGCAGTTTAATCCCAGGCATCCGGCAGAGCATTTTGTCTTCAATAACGCCGAATATTCGCTATACCTTCTTCGTTGTCGGTAAGCACTCGTAGCTGTACGAAACGACGGGTCTCACAATAGTTCTGTAGATCTTGAACTTTAGATGGTCGCTGATCTTGCGGTCATTAAGGATATGTGTGGTGGTACGAATATTGAGCCACGTCCCACTGCTGTGCGCAGCTCTATCGATGAGATTATTCTCGTCATCGCTGAGTGGCGACCAGATATGTTCAAAAGCGAGACTTCAGAAGTGGATATTTGTCTTTAAAAAATCTACATTCTTGTATTCGACAAACATTTTCATCTATTCTACAACGAAGCGATAAAATCAGAGAAAGCGCATACTTTACTATGTGGGTCCCAACCCTAACTTATCCTCCATACTTGTATTCTTAGTATCGCCCGCATTGGTTACTGCACCTTCAACCTCCAGAATAGTATCATGTAGAACTGAGTTTCACTTAGTACTTCATCAAGTTCGACAAGATACACCACAAAGAGGTCGGAGGTAACATCGGCCGAAACGTTGAGACAATAACACGAAATATTAAAACAGTAGTCCGAATAATACAAATAAAACAAATGATCAACCATCATTTACAAAATTCAGAAACATAAAAAAATTATAATTTCATTATTTTATTTCATTGTCAGTAATTTCTATGAAAAAAAATATTTATGTCTTCTTGCTTACAACGTAACATAGCGATGATTCGACTTATATACTATTAGACTCCGTACATTATTTTACAAAAGTTTGGTAATTCACTTGCCTAGTTTATGAGCCCAGACTTAAAAAGGACTTCTATTACATTCAGATTATTAGAAGTAACACATTGTAGCAGGTATATAACAAATATTAATTTTATTTTAAGTTTATTCTGTGTTATTGAAAAAACAAGACTAAGAACTCTGTTTGTAGTTTGAAAGAAGCAGTGCCAGTAAATTCATAATGAGTCATCATTGTCTAATAAATACAACTATATATATATATGTCTAACAATAGATAAAGCAGTCATGTTAATTGTTAGAAGTTTCAAAATATATCAAATAATTTTGTATGCATTTCCTGGTCTTTTGGTCAGGATCAAAGTGTACTATCTGTTCCGATAGATGCTGCACCCCATAGATTGGTATCGTCTTGGTCTTCGGGGCCTGATTTACGCCAGTCTATGGGACGGTCCTGTGCAGTTCTAGGAGGTCCACCCTCCTAGACTTAGCCTCCCCTCTTTGGGGAGGAGTAAGTTTATTGCTTAGTGCCTGAAGCGCCCCTACCTGGGAATGCTGACGGGGCTGCCCAAGCAATGTTTAATAGACAAAGTGCTCACCTTCTCGAGCGCTGGCTTTTCAAATCCCACTTTCCCGACCTTGTGTCACATCTTACTTTGTGGGAGGAAGATAAATAAATAGTGTTGGTAGTAGTAGTAGTAGTAGTAGTAGTAGTAGTAGTAGTAGTTGTAATAGTAGTAATTGTTACATGCGCGGACTGGGGTTTAGCATGTCTTGTTCTGTTGAATGCGCTTTCGAAACAAAGGGTAACAGACGCAACGAGCGACAAAAGCGCATCTAAAAAATCATCGGCAACGTTCAGCAATGCATTTCGATATGAAAACATATGATTTTCTAAATAAGCATATCTTAATGTAGTATTTGCATTTTGGTGCGCAAATGGATTGCTAATGGCTTTTTTTCAATGGAAAACCTGTCGAAAGCTTTTTTGTATTCTTACAGATTAAATTGTTAGTTTCGTATTTTCTCTCGCATATAATGATCCCGTTCAATAGTGTATTCATCAGCGACACAGTCAAGGTCTCTTTCAGCGGAAATGAGGAACAATGAGACGCTTTTAAAAGAAAATCAGTCATTCCATGTGCGTTAAAATCTATACTATATTTGATATGTTTATCTGTTTGCGTATATGAGGATGCATATAAAAACAAAGCCCTATACCAGAATTTGACTGACACGGATGTTTTTGTGCTTTGCATCTGACAGCTCCGTTACCGGATCCAGAACTTCATCATCATCAGGAGAAACCACTTCGCAGTGTAAGACCCTATTCTTAGACTGCTTTTCTGAAGTGGCGGGTCTCTCTGTCAGGAGATAGTTATGTAGCACCGGTGTCGTCTGCCCAGAAAATCCATCAAGCAGATACACTTTTCAGCCATCATCATTAACAATTGATTTTGATTGCAATGTGACGTCATAAACTACCCTGCATATGGCGTCATCACTATTTCCTTCATCTCCCTTTTTTCGCCTTCCAAAATTAACCTCTCCATTTAGTTTATAAAATCCCTCTTCAGCCATATCCAATAAGATGTTTTATCTGCTGTTTCCTTTAATCAATTTTCTGAATTCTGAGTTGTTACAATGAAAACGATGTCGAAATAGGTTTACAATCGTTCGCTCTACATTCCCTCTTGCCCCAATGGCCAAATGAGAGAATTCAATCTTCCAACCTTTATCTTCATCTCCCTTTTTTCGCCTTCCAAAATTCACCTCTCCATTTAGTTTATATAATCCCTCTTCAGCCATATCCAATAAGATGTTTTCTCTGCTGTTTCCTGAAGATCTTTAATCAATTTTCTCAATTCTGAGTTGTTACAATGAAAACGATGTCGAAATAGGTTTACAATCGTTCGCTCTACATTCCCTCTTGCCCCAATGGCCAAACGATAGAATTCAATCTTCCAACCTTTATATTCACACTCATGTACTAATACTTATGTCTGATAGTGTTCATATTTTCTGCAACAACAAAGTTTTATTCTCCTGGTACTGTTCATCCCAGTATTATTTCTTCTTTATTTTCTTCACACCACACGACATTATCTGGTACTTGTCATTTATTTTTCCAAAGAAACATTTTACAGGGAAAACAATGGTTGTATAATTTATTTTACAGTATTAAAGGGTGAGTAAAACCGTAAATATACCTTCCCCAATCCGTTCTGCAATGCCATCATTTTTGTATACAACAACTTAAGTGTAGCTTACCTTGCCCATCAAGTGTACTCATAGATGTCTAACAGTCTTCGATTTATCATCACCACACAATACGCCCGTTTAGACACAACGTGCACAGTTGTTAAATCTCTGATGTACTTCTCTCTTGACCTCCTTGTTATTGCTCCTATTCAGTTCTGAAATATTCTGGAAATTGTGTTGGTATACACAAACACAGACACACACAGACACACATAAATATATATGCTTAAATATATATATATATATATATATATATATATATGTGTGTGTGTGTAAGTGTAGTGGGATAGAACCCCAATTGAGTGCTCGATTATTAAGTAAATCTAAAAGAAGATCCTACTATTTGTTTATATATGCATTATAAAAGATTTGTGAAATTGCAGTATGTATTGTAACTATTTCTATATGTATGACAGAAGATCAGAAATATGTAAAAAAAGGTTTTTCTGATATTCTGTAGTACATATAAATATATGTATATATATATATATTAAAAATACTTTTGCATACATATTTCTGACCTGCGTTATTTCCTATGCTGGATAACTAACGGCATTTGCTTATATTTTCTTTATCATTTGTGGATGTATGCACGCTAAACAAAACACAAAATCTATTAATTTTAACATTGTCTGTCAGTAGAAAAATATTTTTTTTATTGTATAGAAACTAACACTTTAAACTCCCTCAAAATAATTTTTCAATGCCTTAAAATACTTTTATATTTGATCCCTTAAAAAACTAAGCATATTTGAAGCATTCGTTTATTAATTCAAAAACGTCTTAACTTTCTGATTAGAAAACATTACTTCAGAAAACATTTAGCTTAAGAATAATTAGTCGATCATATGAAATTATGCAAATAAATATATTCAATCTTAAATAATATATTTGTTTTTCGCTATTTTATATACATACATATATATATATATATATATATATATATATATATATATATATTATTGTTGTGTTTCTTTTGTTTTTTTATACCTTTGAAAAAATTAGATTATTTATATTAAAGAACTCTTAACTTTGTGCTAGTTAAGTATGAGGTTCTTTTTAACATAGAGATGCTCCGGCCACGTGTTTCGTAGTTCATAACAAACCAGCTTGGCTGATCTATCGAGATTTGAAACCAGTATCCCTAGTCTGAAGATCTGCCACTGAACCACACCTTTGCTAATGCTAGAATATATCAGTGTTTGTAGATTTCATTTATTGGTCCCCCGATTTATAAAATCGGAGGACCTATGTTTTGAGGCATTTCCGTCCGTCCGTCCGTCCGTCCGTCTATCCGTCCGGATTTTTCTCCGCAACCATCCATTGAATTTCTCTCAAATTTTGCATGAAGTTGTAACTTTGTTCAGGTTAGAAAGTGACATTCTCCAATTTTTGAAAATAAATCTGGTTAGACCCTGAGGGGGTCAAAAGCCCCCGAAATGGCAAAAAATAACATTTTTTGCCCCATAACTTTTTATTCATCCATTCAATTTTTCTGAAACTTGGCCAAAATGTGGAAGCAATTGTTCCTAATAGAAAAGTAATATCGTTGACCTTGGAAATATTCTGGTTTGCGCCCCCAGGGTGTCAAAAGCCCCCTAAAATTGCAAAAAATGACCCTTTTCTCCTATAACGTTGGATCCATCCATTCAATCTTTTTGAAACTTTGCCCAAATGTAGAGGCAATTGTTCTGGATATAAAATGAGCATCCTTGACATCAGAAAAATTCTGGTTCGGGCCCCCAGGGCGTCAAAGTGGGTGGGGGTAAAAAATACTCCAAATTGCCCAAATTGATTGCATTTTACACTCGCCACATCGAGTCACATACAGAGGGGGACCACGCATGCGCGGCTTGTTTGGTGATCATTTATGCGATTATTTTGAACGAATTCAATTATTTATGCCAAAGAGCAGTTTACCTTAATTCTAGTTGTCATTAATTTTAAATATTTGGGGCAATACATTGTGAAGAGAAACTTATCTCTACATCTTCAATGATTGTAGTGATAGACTAACTTGTACTAACCAAGATTTAATTGACTGTACTCTTAATTCCCAACGATAGATCTAGTGAGATATGATGATGTGTTTTGTATCTGTTTAGTTTGTAAATGAATTTGTTTTGTATGCGTATAGTTTCTTAACAAATACTCTAAACGAAAGTGTTGATTTAACTTATATATACGACCATGACAGTTACCACACCACTTGTTAAAGTAGCAACTCCGGAGTGACCCTGCACACACATATACACGTGAATTGGGCATACGATTTTTATTAGACAAACGTAACATATACAACGTTGTTTTATGATTTATGATAATTATAACTTCCCAAAGAAGATATCATACAAGTTCAACTATTTGTTTGATTAATTACAAAATAACTTTTATCGTATATAAAATAGCATTCATTAATCTAAAATTCATCGTGTTAAACCTATTTATTGTTCTTTTAAAGTGAGCACCACTGAAAAGTCATGACTTAGTGGTGTTTTAGTAATTACATTATCTATGAGAAAATAAAACAGTATTTAAAAGTAAATGTACAATTCACAATCACGAGAAAAACAATCGTAAGCGTTGGAGTAATGAGACGAAATGTAATTACCAACCAGATGTAAAACGTTAAGAATCACATACATTAACGTGTTATAATGTGTTCATTTGTTTGTGGATTTTACATGATAGCAACCGCCATTGTGTCATTTGAAATCGAGACTGTACATACATTCTGAATACGATTAGTTTGTACATTAATTTGCTTTGTATGAGTATATTTTCTTAACAAGTACTCAAATCGATAGTTTCGATTTAATTCATATATACGACACCGGTAGTTTCTACAATTATTTGATTAAAATGAATCCACGACTAGTGAAACCTCAGGAGTGAGCCCTATCACACATATACACGTTAAGTTGCTATACATTTTTAATTAAACTAAAATACAATATACCACGTTGTTTTTTTTTGTTTATAATAATCATAAATTCTCAAACAAGATTACATACAAGTCCTAGTTCTTGTTTGGTTAATTATAAACTTAACTTTTAACTGATATAAAATAGCATTGATCAATATCAAAGTTATCGTGTCAAATTCATTTTATTTATTAAAAAAAACTAATTAACATGTCAAATACATTAATTAGTAATGGCCGCGTAATTACATTATTAATCGGAAAATAAAACAGCATTTAAAGTAATTGGGAAATTTAACAGACTACAATGACTTTCACGAGAGAAATACTTTAATGTTCGAGTAATTAGATGCACTGTAATTACTAACATGAGGTAACACTTTGAAAAGACGTATGCATAGATGTGTTTGAATTTTTTGTTAGTTTGTTGGTGCGTATTAAGCCTTGCGAAACATCATTTCATCATTTAAAATCAAGACGGTACATATATTTTATATACAATTGGTTTTTACATTAGATTTTTTGTGTGTGCGTATGTTGTTTTAACAAGTAATCTAATCGCTAATTTCGAATTAATTCAATGTAATAGATAGGACCCTTGCAGTTTCTACCATTCTCGAGTAAAGTGAATCTGAGACTAGTGTAATCTCAGGAGTGACGCCACGAACGCATATTTACGTGAAGTATTCTAACAATGTGTAATTAATCAAATATAAAATATATTATGTTGATTTGATTGTTCATTATAATCATAACTTGCTAAGGTATAAGTCCTAGTTGTTGGTTAATTATTTATTAAATTACTATTTAACGGACATAATTTAGCATTCATTAATATCAAATTAATCGTGTGAAATACATTTATTCTCTTTTTAAGCAAGTAACGGTTAAAAGACTTTAATTTGTGATGATTTTGTAATTACATTATTGATGACATAATGAAACAGTATTTAAAGAAAATTCGCAATGTTAAAGGATACAGTGAAAATTACACGAAATATAATTGTCATGTGGTCGAGTAATCAGATGCACTGTAACTTATAGTAAGATGCACACCTGTAAACACATATATACATAGATGTCGAAAAGATACACGCTCGACCATGAAATGAAATGTTGTGGAGACAGAATGTGTAAAAGATAGAAAAGATAAACAACTAAACACAGAACGAATTAACATTTCTCGTTAGATTTATTTTCTTCCGGTTCTTAATTGTTTTTCCTTTATCTGTTATACATCCATAGATGTGTTAAACCTATATGTTGGTTGATGGGTTTTACGGCGGGACAACTGCCATTGAGTACTTTTATGTCGAGATCGTACGCATATTTGGTATATTTTTTGTATATATATGTTTTGTAAATTAATTGGTTTTGTATGCGTATATTTTCTAAACAAATACTCTAAACAATACTTTCGATTGAATACATAGATAACCCTAATCCTATCCCTAACAGTGGAAGTTACTACCCCTCCCACTTCAAGACCTTGTGCCAACTCACGAGTCACGCCACCTACACATATTCACAATAAGAGACTCTAACATTTGTTAAATATATCAGTAAAATATACTTTGTTGGTTTTCTTGTTTATAATTATGATTACTTCTCAACTACAAGATACCATACAAGTGATATTAATAATTAAATGTTAACAGGTATAAAATAACATTTTAAATCATTAAGTGATAGTGTTTTCATGCATTTATGCTTTCTTTGTTTTTCTTAAAGAAATAAACACGTAGAGACGATAAGTAATAATAGTTGCCACAATTACATAATTGATGAGATAATTAAACAGTATTTAAGAAAAAACTTTGAAATTCCTAATGCTACGATGACGATGAAGAGAAAAAAGCGTAATGTGCTCGAGTAAGCAGGTGTGTTACAGCTCTTCAGTGCGGCTAGAAAAGTTTATATATATACACACATATATATATATATATATATATTTGAATTGTTTGTATTTAAGCAGAATTTTCTCATTTATGCAAACATTGTTAAAAATACAAAATCTTTCTGTATAATAATCATTTTCTTTTGTTTTTTTCAATTTTCTCGATGGTCTTTTTTGTATCAAGAGCAAACAATTAATACATGTCCCATAGGTTTCACGAACGTTTACAATCTTTCGTCGAATCATCCCCCGGTATCAAAAGCAAATGAACAAAGAAGCTGGAAAAAGAAATTATTTTTAAAAGACGGCGGAGAAACGCGCAGAGAACGTTTTTGTATTGTTCCATGAAATATTTTGACGATTTTTAATATAGTAACGCCGAAGTAGCATCACTGAATAAAATCGTATTACGTTAGGTATTTGAAAATGTTGCTGCTTGTTACATACGTTATGTTATTAATTTTAGGTTGTTGTGTGTTTTATATAGATAGCTTCCAGTATTTTTTATTTTTTTAAATTGGTCTCAGAATGTATGATTTTAGTGTAATTAAAACTAGAAATTGTCTTAAATCAGAGGGAGGGCATTTATGTGTTTGTAAATGTTAAATTGAGCCGTAGTAAGACGTCGGGATTGGGTTATATATATATATATATATATATATATATATATATATATATATATATATATATATATATATATGTTTATATATATGTATATATATGTATATATATATGTGTATACATATATATGTATATATATATGTATATATATATGTATATATACATGTATATATATATATGTGTATATATATGTATATATATATGTATATATATATATGTATATATATATATATATGTATATATATATATACATATATAATGCATTGCTTAATATAAATATATACCGAGAGAGAGAGAGAGAGAGAGAGAGAGAGAAATAAATAGAAAATAGAACTATAAACACATCTGACTTACATAGTTAACATAGGTTGAAAGAGAGATACAACAAAATATTGAGAGATAAAAGCAGTTTATACTCAGAGCGACTGAATATTAACCATTGAGTCATGCCACTCATAATTCCCCAATATCACACATTAAATACGGTTTATTACACATGCTGTTAATAATCGCTTTTTAAGCCGCTATTATTATAGCCATTTCAATTATCAACAATATTACAGCAAAGTATCTATAATAAGCGACATATCTCGAATCTTAATGTACTTGGCACTCAGAACAATACGCCCAATCGAAATAGAGGTCACAAGAGAGAATAAATTTATGATGGCGCCGCCTGCAACACATTTACTATCCAATCACAGAAGCCGAAAAGATCACATACACTTTGGTACTAATGGAGAAAAAAAAACCTCCGAAATTGCATACTGGAAACTTTAACGGATAACATTTTACCTGCGCGCACTTACATACAGCTGTGATTTAAGTTGCATTTAATAGAGCCTATACGGTCTTTTATAACATGTTCTGATTTAGATAATAATGCCGGTCGTTGTCTATGCCGTGTGTTTTATAAAACGCATCGATACGGGTTCAAATGCGGAGAAAGACTGTACAATATTTTACTCAGATTTTAAATCTAATTATAGTGAGTCGAGAAATATCTTATCGCATAGGACAAAAGTGAATGCATTTTTTTTCTAAAAAGTGATATTATATATATATATATATATATATATATATATATATATATATTACCCTTCGTATACCGGAATTAAGTGTGATGATTTTAGTTATAATATTGTACTTTTTTAACTCTTATCATATTCTAGAATATAAAGTAAGCTATTAAATTGCTTATTTTAATACATACATACAGACGAACACACAGACACACACAGATATCTATCTATCTATATATATCATTAATTTCTTTATACATACAAACATTATTGGCTACATATATGCACACATGTTAAGCTACGATCCCGTTCAGAATCCAGCTTCATCGGACCATATTAATAACTGATGTAAAACTGATGGAAAACATTTTGTAAAATTGTTTTGGTTTTTGGAAAAGGAAGAAAGTGAGAAGGGAAAAGAATAGTGAGTTTGCAAGGTATTTATCCGCTCTGATCCACTTACTTATTTTTATGCTCACACTGGTCCGTACACTTGTGCTTACATACATACACAGTCAGACACTTGTTTGTCTCTCAGCCTATGATCCCAATTATATATATACATACATATATATATATATATATATATATATATATATATATATATATATATTATATATATATATATTGTGTGTATTAAGGCAGCAATTTTTCATTAATACAAGTGTTGTTAAAAACAACAGAACTTTTCTGTTTGGTTAGTCTTTTTTTATTTTTTCAAGTTGTCGAATAAGTTTGTTATATTGACATCGAATGAAGTAATAAATGAACCGTATGTTACACGAACGTTTTCGACCTCTTCTGGAATCATATATATATATATATATATATATATATATATATATATATATATATATATATATATATATATTAGTGCAGATTAGTAGTCCGAGGCTATAGCAATGCGACGTAGTTGCCGGAAGATGGAAAAAGTGAACAGAAATAAACGATGAGAGAAAGTGAAACTCAAAACGATTCATTAATAATTTCACGAACAACTGATTAAATACCAGAATATAAATACGAGATACGTCACGCAAACTACAATCTTCTTTTATATATATATATATATATATATATATATATATATATATATATATATATATATATATATGTGTGTGTAATTAATTACATAACAAACATATTGGTAAAATAAACTCAAAAGTGTGTGTGTGTGTGTTTCTATATCTATTTCTATTTTTAAATTGTATATTCAAATATAAAGTGTATAGCATTAATCAAATGCAATAGCTCAATAGTGTACGGCTAGAGCTGTGTTGTATACAATATGTTTAATTTTACATTATACCATATCCAAATATATGAAAGACAGACTTACATCATTTAAAAAAACTTGCTTTTTATTCATCATAGAATCGTTTTGGCTTACACCAAAATATATGTCAGATGTGTCTGTGCATTTATTTCTTGGATTGGCTATGCTCAGTGCTAATGATATAAAACAAAGCAACAACAATGAAAAAACTAGACAAGCTAAGCCTACATTACAACTAGTACTAATTATCAGCATCGTATGCTTCTTCAAAATGAGAAATATGATCTCAATGGGTTCCTGTCTATTTTCACTGTTTATATTTTAATCAGTAATCACCGGCTTAAATATTGAGCTAAACACCACTAAATTAAGATACATATATTCACTAACCGTCTTTTGTAGTTTCGTCTAATTATTTCCCACTTCTTTTAGTTTTAGACATCGATTTGGTCCTTATTTTATATTCCCTTTCTTACATTATACTTTTTATATCTGTAAATTATGTGACGGACGTGACTTCGAAGATAAAAGTTTGTGATATAATATATATATAAAATAAAATAAAATATTTACATTATGAAATTGCATGAATACAATACTTTAATACATTTTAAAAAGCATCTAGGGATACCCACGTAGTATATATGTCGGTTACTGACTGTAGAAAACCAAAATAAGTAAGAAATGGGTTAGTGTTTAATAACATAGCTTATTTTCTTAATTATATGAAAAAAATTAATATTGAATATCAAATAGTTTGTAAAAATATTTAAAGAAACACCGATACTCTTCTTAAATATTATAATGATTGTTCATTATGTAAGGGCTAGAAATCGATAAGTCGGTGTATTTCTGGTGACTCGGTGAAGCGGTAGTCACCTACTTTACGAGTAAAGGTTAATCCGGTCGCACGATTCGAATACCTGGACACGGGCCACTTTTAACCGAAATCCAAGCGCTCAAACCAATTTGCCAACTTTAATAGATACGTGACAAGACTTAAAATAAATCATATTTATGTCATATGAATTAGACCATATAGTAAGATGTCTTTACAGTGTTAAACAAGTCACGTAGACGGGAAGTTTAAAAAAAAATATTGTTAACGATTTGTATTATTTCTCTATAAAGTATGAATTCGAAAGAGAACTATGAATCATTTGTTTTAATAATATATACTTTTTAAATTATTCACATATGTAATATGTTATCTTAATTATAGTAATACTAATATATATATATATATATATATATATATATATATATATATATATATATATATATATATATAGTAAGTTGTGAAAATATATTTATGGACATAAATCTACACATCGGCTCCTGCGTCTCATCCCCGGTGGGAATCTTCAGGCTAAATTGCATGGAATTAGTTTTGCCAGGTGTTTTTATATACACGATAGGCTAGTTAACCAATCATATTCTTTGTTGTTCTTTTAGCTAATCGTGTAGCTTCTCACGGACAAATGCCCGGTTAGTTATACTTCTCATTCCCTGTTATATTGTTCTGTTCTCTATATAGTGTCCCCTCTCTTTTTTTGTCATGTCAATATAATAGGTGAATTTATTTTACCACATGTGTTCTTGTATTTCTATTTTAGTTCTTGAGTTTTTAGGTTTTAGTTTAGTTTAGATCATTTTACTTATTTGTTTGTTAATTTATAAACATAATGAGCTATGATCGATGACTTATAAAGGAAGTATTAAGTGGCAATGGATAGAAAAACAACAATATCGCAATCTAAAGGCGATCTTTTTGATAATAATTAGTTTCACTGACTGGACATCTTGGCAACAGACCTTTTTGTGGGAGTTCTACCTGACGCTACGCCCATAGAGGATAGAAGGGGAGGTTGTAGTTTATGACGAATTATTGTCATGATAGAATCTCAGTGAAGCACTT
>OY744553.1:32518591-32568591 GCA_963556195.1 Sepiola atlantica
GCATCGAGAATCTCTACCAGAAACTACTCCATGGTCCAGCTACCATTCACCAAACAGCCATACTATAACGCGGTATAGTGCATCTGCAGATAAAACAGCCTCCTTGGGAGTTACTTACCGGGTCGGGTGTTGGAGTATCAGGCGGATAACGTTAGCCGAGGAAAAACCTTTATCTACAGCACAATTATTAGTGACGACATCGCACCACAAATAGAACGAGAATTACTCCAGTAATCTTCAGCTACTACCCACAAAAGTCTACTGCCTCAGTATTGATTTACTCCTCTCCAGGAGTTAGGCACAAGGCCAGTTTTTATCTTACTTCCACAAGTAAGATGTGACCCAATGTCGGGTCTGGAAAGTGGGGTTAAAAAATTGCCAGGGCAGCAACGTCGGCATTCCCCGGTAGGGGCGCCTCAGGCGGTAAGCAATAAACTCACTCCTCTTCAAAGAGGGGAGGCGAAGCATGAGAGGGTGGACCTCCTAGAACTACACAGGACAACCCACAGACCGGCGTAAATCAAGCCCCGAAGGCCAAGACAATACCAGTCTATGGGGTGCAGTATCCATCGGAACAGATACTACACTTATATCTTAGCCAAAAGCCCAACTGAGTAGACAGCGGTTACTTTTTATTTATCTACCTCCCACAAGATGTGACACAAGGTCGAGAAAGTGGGATTATATAAGCCAGCGCTCAAGAAAGTGAGCACTCTGGCCATTTAAACATTGCCTGGGCAGCCCCATCAGCATTCCCCGGTAGTGGCGCCTCAGACAGTAAGCAATAAACTTACTCCTCCTCAAAGAGGGGAGGCAAAGTCTGGGAGGGTGTACCTCCTAGAACTGCACAGGACAGACCCATAGACCGGCATAAATCAAGCCCCGAAGGTCAAGACGATGCCAGTCTATGGGGTGTAGTATCCATCGGAACAGATACTGCACTTCGATCTTAGCCAAAAGGCCAACTGAGTAGACAGCGGTTACTTTCCTATTTGTCAAAGACATCGCTAATGGCAAATGAGAACAGAAGGACAAAGTAGAGGAAGTGAGAGTAACGGGACTTCCGAAAATGCATTCCCAGTACGTGTTCTTACTCTTCATTACTTTAGTTTTACATACATATATTTACGACAAACAAAACAAAAAAACTGAGTATTTTACTTACTATTTGGCTTGGGGCCATTTTAGTGAAGGCTAAAGTATGGAAAATATGAAGCATTAGGGAAATTCTGAAACAATGGCAAGTTTCTATTTTTAAAGGAACACTTAAAAGAGCGAACATTACCGTGTTCACGTATGGCTGGCTTAAAAGAATGAATTCATTCATTTAGAAGTCAGTTGACGGAGGGTGAAGGAGTAGATCAGTTAATGAGTCCGAAAGTGCCCAACTCTTTCAAGGAATTTTCATAATTTATAGTAAACATTAGCACGACTACCCGGCGTTTCTCACGGCGATGAAAAACAAAGAATAGAAATATCATGGTGTGTGTAACATCTTTTTACAAAAAAGTTCCATCTGCCTTTTTATCTCTAACCGTTTCTCTTTCCGTCGTCCCTATTATTTCCCTCCCCAACCCACTATGTCCCGTTTTCCCATCTTATTTATCTCTAAAAGACGCGCCTCCGTTGTACCAAAGAACTTAAAGTTTAGAGCCGCGCCCCTGTTGTACCAAAGCACTAAAACTTTGAAGACGCCCTACATTAACTCCTTATAACGTCATTTCCGGATCAGTTTTAGTAATTACATAGGAACCAAGGTAAAGACTGGGAGAGTTGACTGCCTTCTTTCCAAGAACTCGTCTAATACCGATAGAATCATGGCCGGTACCGGAATTACCCCAGAATTAGCCACTAGACAATTTAAATCACCCACAGCCTCCCTCTGATGTCATTTCCGGTTAAATTTTGAGGAATGATTTACATTTTTTTCAGGAATGACTGTCAGTCTTTTTTACAAATTGCTAAATGATATCATTGTTTTATATCTATATTAATACTTAATTAAATTGAAATTAAACTGAAAATAGCTGAAATAATCGACCCACCGGACGAAACTTGCTCATACCCCTCTTAGGTGTGTATTTAGAGATTCAGGAATACTACCATTATCTTTCCCGCTTCATTTTACATGAGAATACACTTTTAGATTTTATCTTAATCTTTTAACTTTCTTTTCTATAGCACATACACACATAACACACACACACACACACATATATATATATATATATATATATATATATATATATATATATATATATATATATATATATACAAGCAGGTCTACTCGGCGTTACTTGGTGCGATAAAGAAAAGTAGTAGAAATTAAATAGTGTGTAACATATTAAAATAAGAACTTCAATCTATCTTCCTTTTTGAAGCTGTTTCTCAATCCCTCGTCTCCATTACTACCTCGTTGCTCCAACCCTCTCGTACCACTTTTCCGATCTTATTCTTTTGCAAAAGTTTAGAGAGACGCCCCTCTGATATCAAAGAACTACAGAAATAGAAAACCGGCGTTGTTGTACCAAATAACTAAAAGGTTAAAGACGCGCCCCCGTTGTATAAAATAACTAAAAGTGTAAAGACGCGCCTCTATTGTACAAAAGAACGAAAAAGATAATGAAGCGCTACTGTTATCCCAAAGAACTAAAAGTTTAGAGATACGCCCCTGTCGTACCAAAAAACTAAAGGTTAAGAGACGCGCTCCTGTTGTACAAAAGAACTAAAAGTTTAAAAACGCACCCCTGTCGTACAAAAAAAAAATCAAAAGTTTAAACACGCGTCCTTTCCGGATTAAAGAACAAAATGTTTTGAGACGGGAGCTTGTCGTACCAAAGAACTAATAGTTTAGAAATGCGCTCCTTTTGTACCAAAGGAGTAACAGTTTTGAGTCGCACCCCTGTTGTACCAAATAGCTAAAAGTTTTGTATCGCGCCCCTGTTGTACAAAATAATTAACAGTTTAGAGGCGCGTCCCTGTTGTACCAAAGAACTAAAAGTTCAGAGACGCCCCACCTTAACTCCTTATGACGGCATATCCGGATCAGTTGTAGTAATTACATGGGTATCAAGGTAAAGCCTTGGAGAGTTGGCCTCCTTCTTTCTTAGAACTCGTCTAATACCGAAAGAATCAAGGCTCTTACCGGAATTTCTCCAGAATTTGCCACTATTTATTTGTTATAATCCACCATTCTACAGCCTCTTTCTTATGGCATTTCCGGTTGAATTTTAGAGAATGATTTGCACTTTTTTAGGGATGATTTGGAGATTTGTTTACAAATTACTAAATAATATAATTGTTTTCTATTTATATTAATACATAATTAAATAGAAATTAAACTGAAAATAGCTGAAATAATCGACCCCCCCCCTTTTCATAGCCCATTTAAGTGTGCATTTAGAGACTCAGGAATACTACCTTCATCTTTAATTTTACATAAGAATACACTTTGAGAGTTTATCTTGATTTTTGAACTTTTTTTCTATAGGGAACAGACACTTCTTGCTCGTCCGTCGAAGTCGACGATGACCAATGTATCAATCAGTTTGGCGTCGGGGGTCGGTGGGTCCTGAGATGGCTGATGTGGCCAATCCGTGCTCGGCAGACTCTTCCACACTCCGGACACGTGAAGGCGGCATCGACAGGCTGTGGACCGGCAGCTCTCTCCTTTCGCCTCCTGCGCTTCTGCCGGTCGTGGGTCATGCGTTGATCCTCTGCCCTATCGGCTCCCAGGCTGACGGCACAGCGCCAAGCAGAGCGTTCTGCAGCGCGACTCTCCCAAGACTGGGGGTTGATGTCAAAGTCCTTGAGGGAGGTTCGCAGGCAGTCTTTATATCGTTTCTTTTGGCCTCCTGCAGTCCGCTCTCCCTGGCTGAGTTCCCCATAAAAGAGTTGTTTGGGGATTCGGCCGTCAGGCATGCGGTAGACATGGCCTGCCCACGGAAGCTGGGTTTTGTGGACTATGGTGGTGATGGTATGGAGCCCCGCGCGCTCCAAGACTTCTGTGTTAGGAATTCTGTCTTGCCAGCGGATGTTGAGAATATTACGGAGGCATCTGTGGTGGAAGCCATTCAGCTGTTTTTCATGTCTTTTATAAAGCGTCCAAGTTTCACAGCCGTAGAGTAGGGCTGTTAGGACGATTGCTCAGGTATACTTTGATTTTGGTTGCGAGTGCACTACCTCTCCTCCTCCACACATTGTCTCTAAGTCTTCCAAATGCACTGCTCGCTGTGGAGGTCCTATGGTTAACTTCAATGTCAATGTTGGCGGTACGGGAGAGGGTGCTGCCAAGGTAGGTGAATTGCTCCACAGCATGAATCTTCTGCTCTTTGACAGTGATGCCGGGTTCGTGGTATGCATCTCCTGGGGCGGGTTGGTACATAACTTCTGTCTTCTTTGTACTAATAGTAAGACCAAAATTGTCACAACTGGTGGAGAATCCATCCATTAGATGTTGCATCTCTGTCTCATTTGAGGCGTTAAGGGCGCAGTCATCAGCAAAGAGAAGGTCTCTGATGATGGTTTCCCTCACTCTCGTGACTGCCTGCATTCGCCTGATGTTAAACAATTTTCCGTCACATCTGTACTTGATGTTAATGCCAGAGTGACTGTCTTTGAAAGCGTCCTGGAGCATGGCAGAGAAAACCATGCTAAAAAGCGTTGGGGCTAAGACACATCCCTGCTTGACTCCGTTGGTCACAAGGAAGGGCTCTGAGGGGTCGCCGTCATCCAGGACGTGAGCGGTCATGCCCTCGTGGAACTGCCTGACGATGGCTATGAACCTGTCTGGACAACCAAATTTTCCCATGATCCGCCAGAGGCCATTTCGACTGACAGTGTCGAAGGCCTTGGTCAAATCGACGAATGTGGTGTAGAGGCCCCGGTGCTGCTCGACACATTTCTCCTGCAGTTGGCGTGCAGCAAAGATCATATCAGTCGTCCCACGGCCCACTCGAAAGCCACACTGGCTCTCGGGAAGACGACCATCTTCAAGGTGTACCAGCAGGCGATTAAGAAGGACGAGGGCCAGGATCTTCCCGGCGATGGGATATCCCGCGGTTGTTGTCACAAGACTGACGATTTCCTTTGCGTTTATAAATGTGAACAATAGTGGCATCACGAAAATCTTGGGGTAGTTCTTCACTCTCCCACATGGATTGGAAGAGTTCTGTCAGTCTTTCCAGCAGTGTAGGTCCACCAGATTTGTATATTTCTGCTGGAATTAAATCGGGGCCAGGGGCCTTCCCAGAGGAAAGTTGCGTGATGGCTTCGCTTACTTCCTCTGACGAGAATGGGATGTCGAGCTCCTCGTTGATAGGCTCCTGGCGTAGTCGGTCGATGGCTTCATCGTTCATGGAAGATGGCCGGTTTAGCACGTTGTTAAAGTGCTCTGCCTATCTATCAAGGATCTGCATTTTGTCGTTTAAGAGAGTTGTTCCATCGGAGCTAAGCAGAGGAGAGGAGCTTGAGGACTGGGGACCGTAGACAGCCCTCAGCGCATCGTAAAACTTCCTCATATCATGGTTATCGGCATGCTCCTGGATCTCATCTGCTTTGGCGCTGAGCCAGGCATCCTGCATGGAGCGGAGTCTGGCCTGCACCTTGCTGCGGGTGTTGATGAAGGCAGCTTTCTTTGCGAGGCACTTAGGGTCACTCTGATGTGCACGGAGAAGTTGGCGTTTCTCCTCCAGGAGGGGTTGAATCTCAGAGTCATTTTCATCAAACGAGTCCTGGTGCTTCTTTTTCTTAGGTCCAATGATTTCGAGAGCGATGGTGTAGGTGGAGTCTCTGAGGCGTGCCCACTGATCTTCAATAGTGTCCGAGATAGCTTGTCGTTGATTGTTTCCTGTAGCTCATGGATGACATCTGGACTTTTCAGTTTCTCCACGTCGAGGCGCTTTGTGACTTTCTGGCCCTGAGGCCGCCTCTTAGGTTGGATGTAGAGGCACATTTTGGATGTGATCAGGCGGTGGTCTGTCCAACACTCGGCACCGCACACAGCCTTGGTCAGCCTTACATCTCTTCTGTCCCTTGCCCTGATAATGACGTAGTCGATCAAATGCCAGTGCCGGGAGCGTCCGTGCATCCACGACGTCTTGCTACGGGTGGGTAGGCGGAACATGGTGTTGGTGATGGAAAGGTCGTGTGCAGCGCAGAGGCTGATCAGCCGCAGGCCGTTGCTATTGCACTTGCCCACTCCATGGTGGCCAAGGACCCGGTCCCAAGTGGAATGGTCAGTGCCAACGCGGGCATTGAAATCGCCGAGGACGATGAGCTTCTCTCTCTTCGGAGCAGTGGAGATGAGGCTTTCCAGATCTTCATAGAACTGGTCCTTGGTATCTTTGAGGTTGGTCATAGTTGGTGCGTAGGCGCTGATCAGTGTGGCGGTTCTTCCCTTGCTAAGCGGGAGTTGCATCTTCATCAGCCGGTCATTAATGCCATCCGGCATGCTGACCAGCTTCTTCACGTGTTCAGTCTTGATGGCGAAGCCCACGCCGGCCTCTCTGCGCTCCTCGCTACTGCGTCCACTCCAGAAAAAGGTGTAGCCGCCGCCTGACTCTGTTTGTTGGCCCTTGTCAGGGAGGCGAGTGTCGCTGAGGGCTGCGATGTCTACCTTATAACGGGCAAGCTACCTTGCCACAAGCGCAGTTCTTCTCTCGGGTCGGTCAGCTCTGTTGTTGTCGAGCAAAGTACGAACGTTCCATGATGCTAAGGTAAGCACCAACCATTTCTTTCTCATGTCTCGACCGCTGTGAGGGAAACCCCGCCAGCCGCGGTATGCTGGCCAGAGGTAATGGAGAAGCAGCTATGTGTAGGGCTCCTTTTATCGCCCCGTCCTCATGCCATGGAGGCGAGCAGAGTTATCCTGAAAAGGACTGCTCGGTCGACCAGCCAGTTGCCTGCACCCCCTCGCTGCTTCGGTCGAGTGGAGTACGACCAGTTTCTGGACCGCCTGTGTGCAGGTTTGCAGCTACAGCTCCCAGTGATTTCCACACCTGCTGCTTTGCCGCTTGCCCATCGCCACAGGGCTTGGTGTTGACGCAATGTTTGACACCCTGACTTGCGCTGGGTTTGGATTATAGTGAGGGGGACTTGCGCTCACTCTCTCGTCCTGGCCCGCCCGATTCCAACGGCGAGACATAGTCGAGACGGCTGGGGGACGAGCAAGGGTGCAGGAGCTGCCGGAGGGAGGCAAATATGCCGTCCAACCGCCTACGGGGCTCCACTCCGTCATTTCTGTCGGGGTTGCTCCCCTAGCCTTATCCATTTCCAATAGCTCTCACAAGGCAGTGAGGCCATTTGACCCATGGCTGGCATAGGGATTGGTGATGTGTCAGGGCATGTCCACACGTCGGTGGGCCGTAGCACATTCCCTCTGGGACTCCCTACTGTTCCGAGATCCTCTGCTGATTCCGCCTGGATGCGCATGACAACCAGTTACCGTGTGTGGCCGCGAGGAGGCACAGCAGAGGTCTTGATGAAGGAGAGGCTGAGTACTGGCAGGAGAAGACTTACACGCTCGGCTTCTCGTTTCGTGCAAGGCTGGCCAGTGGTGGTTGCTGAGGGCGAGATGGTGAGTAGGCCAAGACGCTACCTTATAGCTAACACACTTTCGCGTCACATCACCCTGTGTGCATTGCACACTCACACACAAACACACATACATAATACATACATACATACATACATACATACATACATACATACATACATACATACATACATACAGTAAGTTTTATATATAGAGATATTTATCTAAGATCTACAATCTTCCATTAATAATAACTGGTTTTATATTTTGTTTTTTAAAGCTTTCCAGATATTCGAGAAACGTATCGTTAATGAACTTCACCGAACAATCTACACGATAGCAACCGAACTTTTATCTTTAGTTATCCTAAACTTACAATTTCCTATCTGTACCTGGTAGTGCATTTACCCTGGGCTGGTTGAACCGGCTTCCTTCGAAGGATGAAGTTTTATGGGAGTACCAAATTCACAAACGTCCCCAGTCGTATGTATATACCACGGTTAGGAGAGATTACGACATTAGGGTTTTGCAGTTCTTACAGAGGGGGCAACGTCCTCGCACATAAGCGCCTGGTAATCCCAAATGGGCATCTGTATAGTATTGATCAGGCTCAACGTCGCTTAACTTCAGTGATCTAAGGAAAACCGGTGTGTCAACAGTATGATGCCATATATAACCCTAACCGAACCCTAAACTTACCCTAACCTTAGTTTTAGATTCAGCTTGCAAAGTCTGTTTATTTTGCTTCCTATTGTGTAAGAGCATCATAACTTGATTCGGCCTACTTCGGAAAGTCAGAACTGATAGCCCCTCAACTAAATTCAAAATATACTTCATGGAGTGATTACATTCAAACAGCTGGAAAAATATCCGCACATTAGGAATAAAAGAAAGTAAATTTAACGTATAAGTAGCACCAACTTCTTGGAGAGTTAGCGATAAATCGAGACATTGAAATACCAAATTAAAAGCCCACTCATGTATATTTAAATCTGAAAAGAAAACTAAAATTGATAAGTAAAACAGAACACATCCTTCAAATAGTCCGCCCTTAAAAATGGAAAATCCAATCGATTAAATGTATAGATTTTCCGCTAATTTGTCAGTAAGTAAGTGCTCATTTTACTAGTAATTCATATAGGAAAGACATTCCCAACGCTTAAATCTAAAATATTGTTGTTTTTTTTTTAAATTTATTCTTTACATATATTTTTACAGGCTGTTTACATGTAATCACTCTTCAAAAGAAGCTTCTGAATGTGTTTATGGAGTAAACTACGCAGGGTGTGTAGATCAGTTTTATATATACATTCAAAGTAAAATGATCCCCTATTTCCTGGCCAGTCTAACGTTTTTTTTTACTATGGGATGTAAATCCGCTGATATTTTGGAAGGTAGGCTTAATTGTAAGCGATTACATGTGGTTTTGTGTCCTTGCCACTCGGACTTATGGTTGGTGCAAATATTGTTGGTTAATTCCATAAAAGTTGAAATATCCTGTAAATAGGGAACACTTATATATATGAAACTTATTTAAAATAAGCTAACTAATGGAATACATTATTACAAATGTAAAGATTAAATAAAACACTAATATGTGTTTATACTATTGTTTAGAAACAACCACTATTAGTTACATGCGTTACAAACTATTTTAAGGTAAACTCAAAGAAGAATTATTCCTGCGAAGAAATCGTTCTTGAGTCAAGCAATGTTTACTTTTTTGTGTGTTGGTAAATGTTTTCTTTGAAAGTCGAAAGAGAAAACTAAATGAAAATAGGGAATATATGTTGCATTACAGGCATCAAAACGTAACGGGCAGCAAGGGGGGGAGAGAGAGCTTCTTTATTACTTCAGGCAGAGATCCTTCCGGACTGAGGCATTTCTTCAAAACCACCTCAGCCGTTCGGATCTCATCCTCTCCGGCCGAAAACAACGCGAAATGTTCACGAGAGGATTAATGGCGATCTCAATCTCTCCCCCCAGCGCCTCCGATGATACAATTTACTCTATATCATTTTCATAATCATTTTGCTCTATAAAATTTTCATTTTCATTTTACTATATAAAGTTCGAACAGTCTATCACTTTTTCTCTATATCATTTCGTAAACACAGTCTTAAAACTTCACGTCTCATCAACTTACGGCATCTCAGCCTTTTTTTAATTACAAATCTTTTAACGGCATCTCAGGCCTTTTTCATTACGAATCTTTTCACGGCATCTCAGCCCTTTTTCAATTACGGCCTCTTTAAAACCACTGCCGTTTACGGCATCTCAGGCCTTTTTCAATTACGAATATTTTCACGGCATCTCAAGCCTTTTTTCATTAAACGTCTCTTAGAATTACACGTATCTTAACGTCTTTAAAACAGTTCTCAAACAAATCTCAAATAGATCTCAAAGGTTACCTTGCTTGCTGTTCTCCTCCCTGGCCTGTGATACGTCTAGTCTCCGCTGGCTGCGTCGTCTCGATCAAAGGAAGAAGTACGTCTCAGACAAAGGAACAAACGAGACACGGGTTTTCTTGAGGGAATATTTCACACGATTTTATTTAATCTCAACACACCATTTTCTTACTGCTCGGTTCGGTTGTCGTTAGGAGGACTCCGGCTTCGATTATCTCACACTCGGGCTGTTTTCTTTTCTTCTGGGGGTATCTTTTGGCCCCCCCGCAGTGGGGCCTTACCCGTTTTTACCGGCTACATTTTCGCAGCGATCTGCACACTTTCACTTCTAGGCACAGACTCATTTCTAAAACTAAGTTATTGTTCTCTCTGTGGTCACGTGATTCTCGTTCCCACGCGCAATCTGGGGACAAAACGACTGACTGATCTCTGACTCAAAGGTCACGTCAGGTTTTCTCCAGATTTGTTATGACTGCTCCTAGATCAAACACTTCTATGACTCATTTCTGAGTCCAGAAACAAAGCCTATTTTTCGAATAACAAAACTGGCTATTTGCTACTAGTTAATCTACCCGTTTGAAATACAGGGCCCGTCATAATATAACACTCCTCTCCACCTTATCTTTCAAAATTTCTTCCCTGAAGAAATTTACACAAATATCCAAATCCATCACCAACACTTTTTTTTTTTTTTTAAATACACACGCACATATTCATCTAATCATCGGTACACGACCGATTGCTGATCGGGCGTATTGCCGCGATATGGGGGCGCAAAAACAGAAACCCCTTTCCTTAACCTGTAAACTTAAATGGTCAGCCTCTCAAAATTACAAAAGGTACCGTTTTCCTATCACTGTCTAATCTGGACCATATACTTCGAACATCCCAGTGCCCCGGCGCAAACGTCCGCGAACAATCACCCATGTCTCTAACTCCCAGCCCTGTTCATTAAACGTGGAGGACCCCATCCCATGGATCTATCTAGTCGATACGGTATTGAGCGAAATGTCACATCGAATCATCTCTGCTCCCGGAACACGCCGAACGACCAAAAACTAGGCCCAACCTATAATCTTACAATTAAATCCAATTAACACCCGGTACCTCTTTTTTTTTTTTTTTTAAATCGATCCCCATGGTTCTATCCGCCCGCGACGCGCGCACCCGAGTCACACCACACCCCAGCTTAACTCCATCCCCACTGGTGTTGAGCAGACACCAATTCTATGCGTTCCCTTCCCGTGTTCCTATCTATGCGGTAAGAGGGTGGGGTATCTTCGCAGCACACTCGTCGGCAAACATCCAAAATCCACAAAAAAAAATTGGGACCACAATTTCAAAGCTTAACATTTCACACAGCTTTCACACACTCTATCGGCGCAGTTGGGCACACCTGGGTCACAAAAACAACAATTTCCATAACTGACCACCTTCCTTTTCTCGTGGTCCCACAGAATGACCATATCACCGTCATTACTCCCGTTCGCAATTTTAACGTATGCAGGCTTTACCAAAAGCCTCGCCACTAACCCATGGGTACCCTATAAAAGAGAGCATACGAGCAAACGCCGGGAATCCCTCATTGACTTTCCAAGCCTGTACATACTCTGTACACGGGGATTTTTCCCGATAAAATCAACCCTGTCCAAGGGTTTCCGCGATCCGACCCAAACCCACTCTAGCTGCCACCAGCTGCCCGAACCTAATCAACTCAATTCGCCCGGCTGACCCACGTAACATTCAATTTAAGAACTGTTTTTTTTTTTTTTTTTCAATTACATTTTTAAATTTCTCCATCCTCTAAATAGTAAAATCTCATTCACTCAATCATTGGAAATCCGGAATCCTCCATGTAACAAATACATCAAAATACATCAAAAAACATCAAAAAACATCAAAAAAAAAATAAAATAAAATTCATTCCACCCAACAACAACAAAAAAATAAAACCAAAACCGACAGAACCAATGGAGAACATATCTCCACAACACAATACAATACAATTCACCACAGCGGGCCGACATCCCGCCAAACTCCGGCCCGAGCGACACCAGATCACCCGTCGCCGCCGACGTCATTTCTCTGCCACCTTCATAGCAGTTTTCAAGGCCCACGGGCGCCCTCTTTCTCTCTCTCTCTCTCTCTTTTTAATTGCATACCTCCCTCGTTTCTCCTTTTTCTTTCTTTTTTCGCCCGTCACCGCCCTTCGCCTTCGTCTCCCACCAACACAAACCAGAAAAAAAAACTACAGCAACAATTCTTAAAACACAATACCAAAAAAAACATAATTACGGCACATCGTCCTTTTCTTTCTAACTAGAATGTACTTTTCAACAATTAACAAAATGTGTCTTTTCTTTTTTTTTTTCTTTCTTTTTTGTGAATCTTAGCAACAAATTCTTAAAACATAACACCAAAAAAAACATAATTACGGCAAATCGTCCTTTTCTTTCTAACTAGAATGTACTTTTCTTAACAAAATGTGTCTTTCTTTTTTTTTTTTTTCTTTTTTTATTTTAATCTAACAATTGTGTGTGCGTGCGTTTTTCTTTCCTCTTCTTTCTTTTTTTTTTTTTTTTTTTTTTGTGAATTTTAACAATTAACAAAATCTCTTTCTGCGCAATCTAATAAATGTGTGTGTGCGTGCGTTCTTTCCTCTCTTTCTCTCTCTCTCTTTTTTTTGTGAATCTTAACAATTTCTCCCTCGTGTCTCCTTTTTTTTTTTCTTTTTCTATTACTTTAACTTCGTAAGAGTTCCTTTTTTTTCTTCTTTTTTTTTTTTTTAAACTTTATCTATTCCACATAAAAATTACGAGGTACTCACTGTTCGATGACATCACTCTCTCTCTCTCTCTGTCTTCGCTCGCCTCTGGACCCCAAGATTTCCGTTGTAGCAACGCGGTTCGTTTCAACCTATTTCTTGTGGAAATAGCAGGACACGGCAACCAATTATATATATGTTGCATACAGGGGGGGGGGGAGAGAGCTTCTTTATTACTTCAGGCAGAGATCCTTCCGGACTGAGGCATTTCTTCAAAACCACCTCAGCCGTTCGGATCTCATCCTCTCCGGCCGAAAACAACGCGAAATGTTCACGAGAGGATTAATGGCGATCTCAATCTCTCCCCCCAGCGCCTCCGATGATACAATTTACTCTATATCATTTTCATAATCATTTTGCTCTATAAAATTTTCATTTTCATTTTACTATATAAAGTTCGAACAGTCTATCACTTTTTCTCTATATCATTTCGTAAACACAGTCTTAAAACTTCACGTCTCATCAACTTACGGCATCTCAGCCTTTTTTTAATTACAAATCTTTTAACGGCATCTCAGGCCTTTTTCATTACGAATCTTTTCACGGCATCTCAGCCCTTTTTCAATTACGGCCTCTTTAAAACCACTGCCGTTTACGGCATCTCAGGCCTTTTTCAATTACGAATATTTTCACGGCATCTCAAGCCTTTTTTCATTAAACGTCTCTTAGAATTACACGTATCTTAACGTCTTTAAAACAGTTCTCAAACAAATCTCAAATAGATCTCAAAGGTTACCTTGCTTGCTGTTCTCCTCCCTGGCCTGTGATACGTCTAGTCTCCGCTGGCTGCGTCGTCTCGATCAAAGGAAGAAGTACGTCTCAGACAAAGGAACAAACGAGACACGGGTTTTCTTGAGGGAATATTTCACACGATTTTATTTAATCTCAACACACCATTTTCTTACTGCTCGGTTCGGTTGTCGTTAGGAGGACTCCGGCTTCGATTATCTCACACTCGGGCTGTTTTCTTTTCTTCTGGGGGTATCTTTTGGCCCCCCCGCAGTGGGGCCTTACCCGTTTTTACCGGCTACATTTTCGCAGCGATCTGCACACTTTCACTTCTAGGCACAGACTCATTTCTAAAACTAAGTTATTGTTCTCTCTGTGGTCACGTGATTCTCGTTCCCACGCGCAATCTGGGGACAAAACGACTGACTGATCTCTGACTCAAAGGTCACGTCAGGTTTTCTCCAGATTTGTTATGACTGCTCCTAGATCAAACACTTCTATGACTCATTTCTGAGTCCAGAAACAAAGCCTATTTTTCGAATAACAAAACTGGCTATTTGCTACTAGTTAATCTACCCGTTTGAAATACAGGGCCCGTCATAATATAACACATTTATATATATGAAACTTATTTAATATTACCTCACTAATGAAATATCTTATTATAAATGTAAAGATTAAATAAAACACTAAAAGGGTTGGATACTATTGTTTAGTAACGACGGCTATGAGTTATTGACGTTACACAATAAATTTACAGTAAAATCAGGAGAAGAATAAATCCTGCGAAGAAATCTTTCTTGAGTTAAGCAATGTTTACTTTTATTGTTTTGGTAAATGTTTTCTTTGAAAGTCCAAAGATAAAACTAAATGTGGAAACTATATTTTAAATTGTAACCTTTTTCCGGTGAACATCGACGAAGACAGAATCGTTAACCAAGTCCGCTTTCCCCATACAAATGATGGATTTTCTAAATAATAAAGTTTACCAAATATATCAAAATACAAGTGAAAAGGGGCATTTCAACATAAATTAACATGAACACTTATTTGTATATTTACATATCCGGCAAAAGTAGGTATGTACATGAAAAAATCACGGAAAATAATTTGCGGGGATTTTAATTAAAAGTATAAATCAGTCTCCGATTATCCATTGGTAAGAGCGCGAATACGGGGGGGGGGTTAAGTCAGCCTTCTATTATGTAAAAGCGTACTCAATGGAAAATGAAAAATATACAATAAAACCTATTTAAGAGACATCCCACCGGAAGTCCAAACAACATCGGACACATATTCAATGATACAAGGAAGGACTCTTATGAAAAAAAATAAGGGTCATACCTTTTTTATTTGATGAAGCTCGTTGTATAGAGCAACATTATTAGAAATAACGTACAGATTAAATATAAAATGATTATTTTAATTTTAATAAAAAATATCTGCATCAAACACATGTTTTTTGTTCTCTTCATCCATTAAATATAATAACAAATTGCGTATGTTAATTATAAATACATTGAGTAATATCTCACTTAGCCACATTTGCATAAAATAAATCTAAATACATCCCACAATATCCACGTTTATGCCAAGAAGGTGGTTTCCAAACTTCATGAATATCAGTTTACCATTTTAGCAGTTATTCATATATATATATATATATATATATATATATATATATATATATATGTGTGTGTGTGTGTGTGTGTGTGTGCGTATATATATATATATATATATATATATATATAAATATATCATTATATATACATACCCAAATTTACCATCATATTAATAAATATTACTACTTAACGCATGCAGTATAGAATATGTAAAGTGGTAAAGTCTCTATCAATTGCACTTTTTAAAAAGGCAATTAATTGTATCTTAATTAATGCAATTTCATAATATTTGATTCGTATCATTGTTTTAATACTAACTGCTTTCAATGATTTCAATGTATTAAATCAATATTTTTAAAACGATATCGCAAATGAGTAATCTGTTTAATTAAATTAAGTACACGTTGCCTGAATAGGATTTATGTTTTCTTATAATTTCAGATTATGTTCGCCATTTGTATATTACCACTTGAATGGTTTTCGAACAGAATTAGCCTTATAATTGATGTTCTATGCTGAAACAAAAGTGCACACAACATTCTTGATGTCAGCCTCTGGCAATTAATCATTTTTAATATATTGTTTGTTCCAAGCGGAAGACATTGGTGTCATCAGTTTCCATATACTTAGTTGAAATTTCTGAATAGAAAGGACATGATAATAACTCAAAAATGTGAAACAAGTCGTGTGATTAAGACTGGGATTCTTACGGTCGGATGTTATCTGATTACTGTTTAGAGTTTGAAAGAGAATCTAACTTTGTTAAATATATTAATAATCGAGATTTGGTAGCTGATTGTCTGGAGCCGTAAGTATACCATTCGTTGTATTAATAATTGAGATCTAGTATATGTCTTTCTGTTTTTGAAACTATACTATTCGTTGTATTAATAATTGAGATCTGGTATATGTCTGTCTGTTGGTAAAACTATACTATTCGTTGTATTGATAATCGAAATAAGGTATCTGATTGTATAAAAGCAGAACTATGCAATTCGTTGTATTAATTGAGATTTGCTATCTGATTGTCTGATGCGGAAACTATACCATTCGTTTTATTAATAATTGAAAGCTGCTTCCATCTGTCTGAAGTCGAAACTATACTATTCGTTGTATTAATAATTGAGATCTGGTATATGATTGTCTGAAGCTGAAACTATGCTATTCGTTGTATTAATAATTGAGAGCTTCTATCTATCTGTCGGAAGTCGAAACTATACTATTCGTTGTATTAATAATTGAAATTTGGTATCTGATTATCTATAGGCGAAACTATACTATTCGTTGTGTTAATTATTGAGAGCTGCTATATGTCTGTCTGAAATCGTAAATATACCATTCGTTTTGTTAATAATTGAGATTTTGTATGTGTGTGCTGAACCGAAACTATAGCATACGTTTTATTAATGATTGAGATGTGTTATATGATTGTTTGACGCGGTAACAATACCATTCATTTTATAAATAATTGAAAGCTGATATCTGTCTATCTGAAGTCGAAACTATACCATTCGTTGTATTAATTTCGTAATAATCCTTACTGGTCTTCTAGAAGTGATGTCCGATGTTGTTTGGACTAACGGGGAAAATGTCTCTTTTAAATTGAACTTAAATCGCACATGGTCGCTAGTAGGTATACATTTGGGAAAGTTCATTTTTGAAGCATCTTTAGAATTTCTTTAAAGAAAGAGGCAAAATGACTTCGAAAATTATGTGTTAGATGCAGATATTTTAATTAAATGGTCATTCCTTTCTAATACATATAGTTAGATGTATTTCTGTTGTGGAACTAAAATATATAACATTTAAAAGAGAAGAAAAAGGATCAAACAGCTCGTTAATTACTATTGGAGAAAAGAAGAATGTAAGTGTACATTTCTAAATCGAAGCAGGAAACAACAAGATCTCACAATGATAGAATTTTCAAAAAAATGTATCATTTATTTTATAAATATAATTTACTTCTAATAGGATTTGATTTAAAATTTCTTAATTAATACCAACGTAAAACACGAAAACTTAAAAAAAAAAAAATTTTTTTTAGTTCTTCAGTACATAGCCTCGTTTTGAGATCATTCGTTGGCCTTTTGGCTAAGATGAAAGTGTAGTATCTGTTCCGATAGATACTACACCCCATAAACTGGTATTGTCTTGGTCTTCGGGGCTTGATTTACGCCGGTCTATGGGTCGGTCCTGTGAAGTTCTAGGAGGTCCACCCTCCCAGGCTTCGCCTTCCCTCTTTGGGGAGGGGTAAGTTTATTGCTTACTGCCCGAGGCGTCCCTACAAGGCTGCCCAGGCAAGTTTTAATGGCCAGAGTGCTCACTTTCTCGCGCACTGGCTTTTCAAACCCCACTTTCCCGACCCGACCTTGGGTCACATCTTACTTGTGGGAGTAGGATAAAACTGGCTTTGTGTCTAACCTCTTGGGGAGGAGGTAAATAAATACCGTGTAAATACCTGAATTGGAACGGCTTTCATTATCTTTGGGAGTTTAGCTCAGTTGTAGAGCGATAGACTAATGACACCAAGTTTAACAGACTAAATCTAGGTTGCGAGTTCAAATCGCATTCTCGTCATCAAATGTATTTATTGTTTATTTATGTTATTTAGTGGTTATGTATGATTTAGTGGTACCATGAAGTATTTCTTATGTTTACAAAAATGCTTGAAGTCGAACAAGCGGAAATCATGACATAGAATCTCTTCGTTATATTATAAGTAGACGGGCTTAACCTGCAAGAAAAGTGCGGCAATTTAATAAGAAATATAACCATTATCATGTGATCCGCCCGTTTCGTGTTAAACCTACTATTCGCACGACTATTTCAAAGTGCTGAGGCTCAACAGCTGTTTAAACAACGGACGGACACAATTAAAAGGCACATCGATCCGTCCTTACTTGGCAAGATGATTTGTGAACAGTATTACTGCCTAGTCGATGATTTTTGATGGGGGTCGTAAATATTATATTGTTGAGTCCGGAATGGAAATCGAACAGCCGTGAGGAGACATTAAATTCGCTTTCCTTTACTTAATATTTAATTGCTATTTAGCTTATGTTATAGATTTTTTAGTGAATCATCCAAGGATCAACCAGGCGATAAGCGTTCGTTTGTTTGATTTAGTTTACGTAATCTGTCACCTGGTTTATTAATCCGTTTCTGTGATATGTAATGCCCAACAATACAAGCTTCAGGTAAACATTCGTTTATTTGTCTGTGTGCGACATATCAACCCTTTTGGTATTATTTCATGATGTAGAGGATACAGTACGGTAAGTTAGCTAGTGTTGATCATCGGTTAGTGGCTGTAGTGCATAGTAACAGCTGACGGGTAAAGGTGCATGTTATTTGGCTGAGGACAGAGGGTTAACAGTAACGGCGAGTTTAAGCATAAAGTGTGAGAACGGAAGTGAGGGAAACAGTCAGGAATTGACGTAATATGGTGAAAAGATGCAGATTGTAAGAGAAAAAAAATCGTGGCAGAAGTGAACTGAGAATATTCCTATTTAATATATGAGCTAACATACGGGAAGCATCCAGACAATTAGCTATTTTTTTCATGTTATATATTTTCAGTGAATAGTGTGATGAACTCAACAATAGTCATGTGTTTCGTTTGAATCTCTGTGTCTGTGTCCGGACTTATCACACCGCTTGATAGTATTTAATTTTTAACTATATAATCTCCCTATAGCAATCTATGGTTTCTTTATTTACGTTATATAATATCTGTATGCATTATTTCATGCTGTAGTATATACAGGTATGCAAGTTACCTAGTTTTTATTACCAAGTTATATATGTAGTACAGGGAAACTGGTGACTGTAATAGGACGAACATCACTTGGTGGCAGGGGTTTTAAAGTTAAGATGAGATTAATGAAAAAGTGTTGAAATTGAAGTGAAGAAAAGAGACAGGTAATTACGTCATATAATCAGAAGACACCTGCTTTAGTTAACACATATACAGATTTAAGGTGAAGCGGGCTTGGGGCATATGTATTATTGATACGGTGTCATAATCGTTTGAGTTACTTTATATTTTTAATTTATTTGCCTTATATTATGGATTTTTGAAAAATCTATAGTGCATAGGATCTTGTGATGGAAAAGAAAGTCTGATTATCTGAGGATAGAGAGTTAACCGTATCAGTGAGATCAATTAAAATATGTGAGAACAGAAGTGGGGCAGTAGTTATGAAGTGACGTACTATTGTGAGAACAAACATGTGTGTATAACAATGACAAATCCTCAAATTGAAATATAAAATATATAAGCTTACATGGAGGAAAATTCAACCATTCGCTAGTTTCATCATGCTATAAATCATATAGTGAATCGTCGTGTGATCAGTTGGACAATAATCATTATTTTTCTGGTGTGCATTATCTGTGGAAAGGCTTATTGATCCAGTTTATGTTATTTAATGATAGAAATATAGTACCTGTTTGGCACGAATACATTGCTTGAACTGTTTTAAGGCATTTAAACACCGTTTTTTATTGCAATACTTGAACATAATAGTTAATTAAGTAAGCTAATTTTGAATATCGGATTGTGTCTGTAGTACATACATACTGCTGACAGTTCGAAGACGAAAATAGCATACTTGATTTCAGAAGATTAACAGTAATATGAGATTAGTTAAAACAGGTGATGTAGAAATAAGAACTAAAGATAGAAAATGACACTTTATTTGTGAAGAGAGCTGTTTTGTTAATCAAAACCCGGGTATCGGAAACATCAAGCTGGAAAAAGACGTGTTAATGTTGTTTTTTTTTTCGGATAAAAATTACTTTGCTTATGATCCGAAGATAAACAGCACAATGAACCATGTACTTAGTTGGGTTTTCTTTGTCTGCTCATTTTTTATAAAGACCTTTTTATGTTATTTAGTCATGAAATAAAGCACTCACCTAAAACGTTCTTTTGTTTGTTTTACGGTATATCAACAACGTTTGGGTTATTATATACTGTACCTCATAGGTAATTCATTTAGCTATTTTCGATTCTCGAATAGTCTCTGCAGTGCACAACAGTTCGTGACGGTTCGGATACGTAAATAAGATTGTTTGATCTCAGGGAATGAATAGTGACTGTAAGATTAAATAACAAGTGTGGGAACGGGCGCAAAGATAAGAAGTTTTAAGTCATGTTATGTAACAGTTTCGCTATCTTATGACGTATATCAATCATTATTCGGGCACCAAGGATGTTGATTGTCTGTGGTACGAAATCACTCGGACGCTGATGTAAGTTTATTAGAATGTTTATCAACAAGAGATTAACAGTTACAAAGGGCACGGAAAAAGTAAACTAAAACTTTAAGAGGACGGGTGCCCTGCGTGCGCGCGCGAGACAGAAAGACAGGCAGATAGATACATTAATAGATAGATAGATTAGTATATAGATAGATGGATATATTATCTCGTTAGACCCAGCTACATTGTGCGCTCCCCTTATATTCGTTTTTTATGCGTTCTCTTTGTTTGTAAAGTGTCGTTAGAAAATAAGACAATTATTTCTTCCCTCGGAGTCACGTGATAGTTCTTACTTCCGTTTAGTGAGGTAACTCCCAACCCCTAGATATAACTAACTATTTTAAAATTAAAATACTTTTGTTATGCGACATATGTATGGCTTGAAATGGCGGCATTTTTAAGCTAATCACAGATTCTAGCAGGAATGAGCTCAGAACAGACGTATTGAAGATACGGGTAGCATAGAAGGAGAAGCAGGAACATTTGTCTTTCTTTTAACTTCATGGAAAATATATTATCCCGCAATACACAATGTATATTCGACAAGAAATGTCTTTGGAATACGTTCTCATAAATTTATTTTTAGATGTTTCGAAGAATAGACCTATATTATAACTGGCAGTCACTGCCGTATGAACAACCATAAAAACGGTACAATGACTGAAGTATTGGGGAAACGATTATATTTGCTAATATTGACTGTTTAGAAAGAAAGTTCTATGAATACATTTACTAATTAAACCTTAAGTCAAAGTAAGGAAAAACAATACAGATAATAAATAATTATTTATATGGTTTAGTTTTCCTGTTTTTGAGTGTATCGATCCTGATTGGTACCTAATTATGGAATACACTGCCTAAAGTATACTTGGCCTCCATCGGCCAGAGTCTACCATGAGTAGTGTTTCAGTTCTCTGTTCGACTGAGGTATAGACTATAAAGATCGATGCGGAAGTGACATTCGCTGGAGCAAATGGCACAGGTGTACTCTGTTCTTGGCCCGCTGGAGCCGACGTTTTGCTTTTTGCATATCCGGTCTTTGTCGCAACTCGTGTCAGCTTCTCCACTCATGCCTAAGGTTGTTTGAACAGATTTGGACACCATTTGGACTGGTTTGCTGCCAGGCTCTCATAGAACTCTACGTCGATGTCAACAGACTCCACATGACGCTCCATAACTTCGTGACTCTTATTTCAGAAGCTAGCTTTTCATACAATAGCTTTTTGAAGATGCGTCAAACTGGTGAAGAACTCTAGAATCTAGTAAGAAATAGTAATCGTACACATCAAAAGGGATTATGGAAAACGTCTAAAATGTTCCGCATAGTATAGTGGCGCAACGGGTAAAGGCGTTCTTTGGTAATTATTTTTCAGTGACAGTCTTCTGGAGGTTGAAAGTAAACTACGTACTACAGTGATGATAACTAAAGATTACAATAAAAAAGTTAACATCTCTAACCGGTCATGACTAGGGAAATGAAAACAATCTGTCCCTGAAGATAAATAGAGTGCAATAGAAAGAGTCTACATTTGTATTATCGTAATTACTCCAACTATTGGTGTGAACTTACATGTTTTCTCTAAAATTTGTAGGCCGGTGTAATCTCCGACCTTCTTTAAGACGTCTCGGAATGTGTACGGAAATTCGTGCGAAACCCTTTATTTAATCGACGAGGCTATCTTGCCCGAATTCAGGAAGACGTACCCGATTAAGGTCGGAGGTTTTATCGGTCGAATCGTTGTTAGAATAACAAGGAAGGTGAGAGCAGTAGTCAGTATGATCTAAATAATACAAAGTATCAATCCGTGTCTAAAACAGTCTAAACAACAAACATCCCCAAGTTCAAAAATATGCATCTGAAGAAGGTCGAAAGTTATGTCGGCCGAAACGTTTTGAAAAAAATCGACATTAAAGTTCGTATAATACTAAACATCAATTTTAATCTAAATAATTCCGAAACATTCATGTCGAGTCAGGAAAAATACAGCTTGGTATTGTATTGCGCTTGAAACATGCCTGTTCCAGGAATAGATACTATTCAGAGCACACAATGCGTCTCTAGAGACAAAATGGGTCGATTCCACGTTTGATGGTTCGATTCTTGTGTGATTATTAGTCGCTGAATATTAATCGGTAATTACGCCTGATAAGCATTACATAATTTATTTTTATGAAAATAGGGCAGTTAATTTGGGAATAGAAAAATCTAGAAAGAAATGAGAAATTGAGAAATTTAAGAAAAAAATTTAAAGAAATTAAATAAATCATGATGAATGTCCTCAGGGGTAAAAAGATGAAAGAAATGTTTTGAATTATTTAATTTGCATTGAGAATGATAAAATTGTGGAAAATAAACGACAAAACTAGTGACAAAGTGTAGAAACAGTAAAAATATAGCGTAGTGCCCGTCAAAAATATTGTGATGTATTTGTTTACAGGTAAGTAATATAACTAAAATATAGATTTGAATAGTAAATATATGCTTTTATTTTAATTGATAATGACCATTCTTCTAAGAGGGGCGTGCTCGACATCATTTAGAACTATTGATTATTTCATCATTCGGATAAATTTGACAATCATTCAATTATACGTGGAATACATTCGGCTCATGAGGTCTAACGTCTAATATGGCCTCTATGCAACTTTTATATGGAAAACTAATTGATATATACTTGTGTTTCGATTATCAATATATGCATTATATATCACCATTTAAGTGTGAAAAAGGCCAAATAAGTATGGTATATATATATATATATATATATATATATATATATATATATATATATATATATATACTGATAATAATAGAGTTAACGATTAGTGAAGTATCGTAAAGTGATCTATCGCCATAAAGTAAAGCTCAATACGTTGAGTAGAGAAATACATTATAACGAAGGAAAGATGTAGATAAAAATTTGCATAAAATTACATAAAATTACATAAAATTGATACAAATTTTATTAAATCGAAAATTTAGATGCAATGAGTTACATATATCCTTAAACCATGGGTTTTCAAAGATAAAACTCTTCTCGTTAGGGGATAACATTTGGTAATGTGGTATTTATAATAAATAAATATTACCTAGTTCCATTTTACTTTGAAACATTGAAGAATAAAAATAGAAAGGTTGGGGATAAAGAAAGAAATGGCTGGGAGGAAAAAAGTTAGCAGTATTGAGTACCCATTTTCGAAGACAAAAAGGGACGCTATAGTACAGAAAGCAAAATAGCAAACGTTTGTAGAATTGGAGAAAGTTTTTTAACAATTTTACAAGGTTTCAAGTAAAAGATAGAGGGTTCAAATATATCTCACTTGGTCCGTATGGATTCGTGTCTCCGTTATTTGTATAGTTCCGTAGTTCCAAGTTAAAATCCTGGACTGATATTTTAAATATCCAATTCGGAAGATCCGATGTGAAGATTGTCTGATGAAAGGCGTTATGTGGCAAGGTTCATATCTGCCTTAAAAAACCTGTTTCAAAAGTTTTATATATTATCTTAAATATTCGGATTTTGGTAGGAAGCTTTGCCGACTTAAGAGAACAGAACTGGATCCACCGAAATCAAATGGAATAATGCGTACAGCTAATGTTTTAAGGGTGTGTGTGAATGAGTGGGTGGGGTTGTGGGGATTGGTAAAGTCTATAAATTCAAGTTTTACTTTGAATTGTCAGTTAAAGCCATGTTGGGTGTTCCCGTAGGGTGGGGAGATTCAGTTGCCTATATTTTCAGGTGAAATAAAGGTGTTACGGTGTGGGGAAGCTATCAGTAGAGAGAATATTGTGAATGGGATATATAGATAGCCCCAATTGATATTATAATCATAATTATTATTATTATTATTATTATTATTATTATCAAAAGGATGTACATTACAGGAGTGTAGGCTTATTTTCATAGCAGATGTATTAAATAAAAGTGAGTGTTGCATCTGAACTTTCGATGTAATAACATTTGTATTAATTTCATGCAATCTTATGTAATTTTATGCAATTTTTTATCTTCATCTTTCCTTCTTTTAAATATATATATATATATATATATATATATTATATCACAGGCTACTAAACTCACTATTACATTATAGTTATACACTCGAGCGTGTTTCAGTACATTTGTTATACTTTTTTTCCCCAGCTAACACTAAATATTACATTTGGCCCGCCATCCACGACTCTCCAAAAAAGTAACTCTATATAGCTGGTAGCAACAACTTTTCTGCCTAACAAGTATGTACTGTCACTACACTCATCGACACCGGGAACTAATAAACACAGTTTACTTTTCACAAAACAGTCCGTCATTATTTATTATTTGCCTGGTATTAATTTACTACATAATATAAAGCAATAGGCAAAGACATAATGACCGCTCCCGTTCACTACGATGATTTTCCGCGAATATCAGATTACGTTCTTTCTCCTTCTACCTATGACTAGGCCTATTTTCAGACGTATTTTTAAGTCGATACTGTGGCGCAATGGTTAAGAAAGTAGTTTCATGATCGACTATTGTAGCGTTCGATTTCATTCGACGTAGCGACTTTTTTCTTTTTTTTTTTAATTCAAAACATTCGCCAACACGGTAACTATAGGCCGTTTCTTTTCATTCGACGTCATGCTATAGGTAGTTCTTTCTCCCGTGCAACGCCGGGCGACGTGTTCCGCTAGTGTATAATATAATTGTATGCATATAATATATATATATGTATGTATAATATATATATATATATATATATATATATATATATATATGTATATATATTTATAAACATACATTTAATATATCTTTATACATATCATATATATATATATATATATATATATATATATATATATATATATATATATATATATATGGGAAGAGAAGGATGAAGGTAATCCGACGTGATGGTAAAATGAAAAAGGAAAACCAAAAACTGGATGTTTTTTATGTGTACATCAACGTTTCGTCTTTATTTATAAGACTTCATCAGGATGATGATATAGGGAAAAGATATCATGCAAGCACAGATACATGTAGGGTAGACATGTTGGGAAGAAAAATAAAAGCCAAAATCACTAAACACATCCACAACAAATCTCGGCGAAGATTATTGGAAACTGCCCTCATCACATCCTCCACTACCATCAAGCAGCGAAATGGTTTCTTTAACCTATCACCCTTAATAAGCAAGATCATCCTCACTGAACAAAGTCTTTTGCCTGATCATGGCTAACTTTTATTTTCATCTCTAACCTTATGACACTCTTCCATTCACCCACACCCTTCCTTCTTCTCCCTGAATCTTCTCTTATTTTTCCTCACTTTTTTCCCTCACATTTTTAATACTACAGTCCAAATAAACTTTCTCATGTTCCAAATATTTCAAATATTCCTCACCCACCCTTTCAATCACCCCCTCCCCCACCCACTCCAATCCCTCACTCATTGCTATCATTTTCCAAATATTTCAAATATTTCACACCCTATCACGACAAATCCTCCCTCTTCCCCCTCTCATCTATTTTCTGCCATACCTCTTCTTAAATTCCCTCATTTTCTCCAAACGCTCTCTAAGACCATAACTTTCGCCCATCCACCAAAATCACAGCCCCCCTCCCTCTCTACCCATCCCCATTTTCCCTGCATACACCCCCCACACACAAACATTCCAACTCACTCTTCCCCTTCAATCTCGACCACAGCCATCTAGTCAAACACCCCCTCCCCCTCTTCCTCCAATCTCTCTCTGCCATCCATTTTACCCCTGCTCATCCCCCACCTCTTTCTCTCATCGCCAGCCACAGTAGTCCTTGCTCCCTCCACCCTTCCCCTTTTTTCTCCCACTCATTTTCATTCTCTAACAAGTACGGACGTCCAGCAAGACGCTGCCATTATTTTTCATTTTATTTTATTTTTCTTCCCAACATGTCTACCCTACATGTATCTGTGCTTGCATGATATCTTTTCCCTATATCATCATCCTGATGAAGTCTTATAAATAAAGACGAAACGTTGATGTACACATAAAAAACATCCAGTTTTTGGTTCTCCTTTTTCATTTTACCATATATATATATATATATATATACATATATAAATATATATATATATATAAATATATATATATATAAATATATATATATATATATATATATAAATATATATATATATATATATATATAAATATATATATATATATATATATATATATATATGTGTGTGTGTGTGTCTGTGTGTATATGTCTCTAGAAATATATACAAGCGTGCCCTAATTATAGAGTGAAAGATTGAGTTGGGACTTGAAAGAATGTGAATAAGAAGCAGGTGGGTAAAAGAGATATGGTCAATGAAGAGGTTAAGTCTTCAAGTACAATCTTAAAATTGAATATCGATATTAGAATAAGACAGGACGAAAGAATAGACGAAATGCCAGAAAGATATTTTCTGTTACGGGGTGATGAGTTCGTTGCATCTAACTCGGCCGAAAATTGATCGCACTGCGCTGAGAGACCCCGCGAATCTGATCGTCATTCAATAGAACCAACGTTTAATATCGAGCCAACCAAGCAGTACAGCAAAGGTCAAGCAAGTTTATCAATGATTTTTCGCTCATGTATCGTATGTTTATCGATGTAAAATTATTGATAAGTTTAGCACGCTTCTGGGCAGAGATAATGTCGGACTTCGTTTCGAAAGAAGTGTTGCTGAGATTTTGGGTGGTGTTCAACATTTTTGTTATTGCTTTTTCGGTTCGATTCCAAAGACGAAAGATAAAACTGATTAAAGTGTGTTCTTTTTCATGGAGAAACACAAGAGCTATACGAAAACAACATGGCGTTTTTCCAACAAACATTATAAATAAATATATAGTGCTCTACACTGCAATCTTGTGAAAAAACAAAAAAATAGAATAAATTGTGTGCATATACTGTATTTTTATCTTCCTTAAATTGAATGTATCCCCATATATAAATATATATATATATATATATATATATATGATTATTTTTTTTTAAACAGACATGTACAAAATCTGCGACATTGGCATGTCGATGTTATCGATAAACAGTTATTATAAACTGAGATCTCATCAGGCAGAGTTAGAATCACTGATGAGATCTCAGTTCATAGTTATGGTTTTTTTCATGAAAGTGGGGAAACAACAGCTAACCCCTTTGGCCCGGCTAGAACAACAAAAGCCGGTAAGAAAAAATTAAATCCGATGACATCAGGATATATTACACACCGAGGATGCCAAGTTTTTGGCGAAATATCTGTATCACTTTAAACTAACAAAAAAAAAATGCTAGTTTATAATAAAAAGAGAGAAAAAAATCGGTTTCGATTTATTAGTTTTCTTTTTCTAAAATAAAATTGATATCGCATCTTTAATGTTTCAAAAGGTATTTATCTTACCTATTCCTTATTAAATTAAACAATAGATGCTTCTTAAAATAAATAGAAAAATATGAACCTTAAACACTTTATACAAATCACGTGCGCATTCACGTTCTTATATTTGAAAGTGGGGAAACAACAGCTAACCCCTTTGGCCCGGCTAGAACAACAAAAGCCGGTAGGAAAAAAATACAAATCCGATGACATCAGGATATATTACACACCGAGGTACCAAGTTTTTGGCGAAATATCTGTATCACTTTAAACTAACAAAAATAAATGCTAGTTTATAATAAAAAGAGAGAAAAAATCGGTTTCGATTTATTATTTTTCTTTTTATAAAAAAAATTGATCTTTAATGCTTTAAAAAGTATTTATTCTACCTGTTCCTTATTAAATTAAACAATAGATGCTTCTTAAACAAATATGAACCTTAAAAACTTTATATATATATATATATATATATATATATATATATATATAATATTCTATGAATGGGTGTGTATAGAATTGCAGGTTTCATTCAATAACTAAATTCTAGGATAAAATACTTACTAGATTGACAACCTATATACGTATATATGTGAATTAATGTTGTTAGTATTGGCCTGTGTAACGGCGCGGGCCGTAGCAAGATATTGTGTCTAAGAGAAAATGCTTAAATCCACGCTTACATTTACATTGTGTAAAGAATAGGTTAAAAGAGTAAACACATGAAAACACATATATAAAAGTTAAATGAAATATAAGGCATGCACACAATTGAAGGAATAATGAAACGTAATTTAAAGGTTACACACAATATTTATATATTTACAAAATACGGGCATTAATTGTTCATTTAAAGTGTCCAGTTAGAGAAACGATGAATGTTCATGTCTATGATTTATGAGTATGCAGCTATGTGTGTAGTTTAGCTATGTGTCGAAATGTGGGGATGTGCGTGTCGCATTTTGTTGGTGGTTGTACGAATGTGTATGCGTGAGAGTTGATAATTCGTTTAAATTACATTGTTATGGTTTTTTAAAATATTTATACCTTTACGAAACAATGGTTTATAATGTGTCTACTTTATTCTACTTATATATATATATATATATATATATATATATATATATATATATATATATATAGGTTACTATTTGGGAATACCAGGTACTGTATGTAGATACCTAGCAATGGGCGTCCCTAACCCGCAGTGCCTAGCGTGGAGACTATGGCTAAAATCCCTGAATGACAGTTACAAATCAGATGGACGGAAATCATGGATGGGTTCGTATTCTAAGAGTAATCAAACCTTGATTGTGATTGTCATGATATATATATATATATATATATATATATATATATATATATATATAAAGAGGTGTACTATAAGCAGACTTTTAGGAGAGGTAAAACCTATTGTGAAGAGTATACAGCTCAATATCCAGGATAGAGCAGGTAGATATGAAGAAGAATGGAAAGGAATTAGAGAAGCAAAAGCCAAATCAAAATTCAATTCAAGGAAAATTTAACTTGAATAAATTGCCTTTTGGCGGAATATACCTTGCTCTGAGCATTTGAATTGAATTTTGATTTGGCTTTTGCTTCTCTAATTCCTTTCCATTCTTCATATATATATATATATATATATATATATATATATATATGTTAGATTCGGGCGTCATATGATCTTACATTTAATAATATATATATATATATATATATATATATATATATATATATATACAGGGTGGGCAAAAATAAGGGTCCTATTTTTAAAAATTCATAACTTTTTTATTTATTGATTTAAAAAAATTTTTTTTTAGAATAAGTAAAGGACCCCTTCCGAAGCAAGCATGAGCCGTATTAGCCCTAAGGAACGTACCCTCATTTAGAAAACATTATTTTTGCTTAAAAAACTCAAAACAGTGTAAAAAACAATACTTTAGTTTTTGTAAGTTTTAAGAAGTGTTTTTCGGCTAAAATTTGTTTTGTTTATTTCAAAAAATCTCGGAAGGGTCAGTCTACACACACATAAAGTTTGGTGAGTTTAACTTTTATTTTGTGGAAGTTATTCAAATTCAAGTTATTCAAATTTAAAGATAGGACCCTTATTTTGGCCCACCCTGTATATATATATATATATATATATATATATGTATTAACTTTTTAAAAAATTGATTTGGTTTTATATATATGACATCGCTCTAGGCAATGCATGGAGCTAATTTATGTAATGAGCTAAAAATAATATTTTAAGATAAACAAACAAACTAGTAAACAATTGATGGATAGATTCTGACTCCCCGAAAGTAGTAACATCGCTCTTGGAATGTGAGCACTGAAATACACAAAAAGAGAGCGAAAGTTACAAGGCTGCTGAAAGTAAACCGAAGGTCCATGATTTACTCTCCTAGAAGGGATAGGTTAGGATTAGGTTAAGGTTTTGTCAAAAAACAATTCGGTTCATATTATGTAAACCTACCAAAATATGTTAAAACTAAAAAAAATATTCTAATTATAAAAAAGAGTTGATCTAATTATGAGTATCAAAAATACTTTTTTCCAATGATAGCAATCAATTTGATTTTCTTGTGTGTTAATCTTTTTTATAAATTGTTGTAAACAAATCATCCATTGCAAAAAATAAACCGACCTAAAATATAATGGATAATTGTTTTTTTGGAAGAACACCTGTTGTCAATTTCCAATTTTAAAACCGGAAAAACTCACCAAGTAGACTGTTTTCATCTTACAATGATATGATTTTTTAGATGGTTTTCTACTTGTAGAGCGCTAGTGAGCCGTTGGCTGGGAACTTACACTTATTCGGATTCTTCTGCGTTTGAAATGAATTATGTGCTTTTGTTTTTCTTTATTTACGATTTCTCGAACTTTATCTATCCTAAACTTTTATCAGTACAACATTGCTCAATGGTTTGACATGCAGTTGTGTACATTTGTGGTGGTCAATGACAAGGATCTATTGGAATTAGATGTGAAGAAAACATGTAACATCAACCTACAATGCTCAATCTCCTCACACCATTTTTATATGACTGATTCCCTCCAACTCTACCGTAAAGCTTCTGACAAACATATGCACGGGTTAAGAGTGTATGTTCAGAATATCCCTCCATTGATCAAAGAGCACATGCTAGAAACATATGATCAAGCCTACACGTGCCTTAGATTAACCCTGCAACAAGTGTTACTTATATTTCTTATATCGTTCTCCGTCAACCAAGGGCTGTACACTTCTTCCCTCTTTCCTTTGAAGCAGAGTTATAGCACCCTCACTGTCCCAAATACATGTATGTTTGGATTTTAATGCAAATCATTGTGACTAGCTTTGATTCTCCAGCTATACAGACGCAGCTGGTAACTTCATGTATAGTTTCTCCATAGCTGACTCCCTCTCACAGACTGTAAAGTTCCCGCCCCGCCTGTTTAGTCGTGTGAACCATCAAGCCTCACTTCTCGACCATATTTTTACCTCACTGCCAGAGGCTTGTGTGACACATTCGTATAGCCCGCCCAGGAACGTTGATCCTCTTCTGGTAATGATAGCTATCAGCCTAAAAGCTCGTCCCAAATCTGAAGTGCCGTTCTTAAAAACGACGTGATACTTCAAGCATGCTGGTTTTGGTTCGATCACTCATAACATAAGACACCCCATGGAGTTGAATCTTTTATCTCTGCCCGTCAATGCGCTAATGAGGCACATGACTGGGTCAAAGCAGACATTGATGCACATGTCCCCATAGAAAATTATACAGCAATCTTCACTCTCCAAAATGCCCCACCTCAAACAGTGCAGCTGCTATTACTCAGAGGCAGCAAGCATTCGACAATACAGCCGCCATACATCTACTACGAATACACAAACGTTTATAGAGTTTCGAAATAAGTATAAGACTGCGATCGCTGAAGAAAAGAGAAGGTATACAGAGATAAACAGGAAACGCATTCAGTAGCGGAAACTAGGTTCTCGTGATTTCTGAAAAATCTACAATAGTGTGATGAACAATGGTCAACTATCCATCCCTCGCTATCCAATCACAATGATGTCGTTTGCACGGCAACTGACAAGGCTGTACTAGTTGCCGAGCGTTTCATCTTAAACTCTACTCTGGACTCCACAAACCACTCCCTACTTAATCTCCCATACCTGACGAAAGCCACACTCGATGACCTGTTAATCACCCCATATCATATTATGGACATCATAAAAAACATCGACACTTCCAAAGCATGTGGACCTGATCTTATACCAGTAAAAGTAATAAAGAAATGCTCTGCTGAACTGGCCATGTGCTCTGCAAACTCTACAAGAAATGTCATGCTGAATCCTGGTTCCCGATAGCTAGAGAATGTTCTCTGTGGTACCAGTCTTTAAGAATTCTGGTGATAGAACTGACCCTCAGAAGTATCGCTCAATCAGCCTACTCCCGCTCTTCGCTAACATCTTTAAATCCCTAACAAATGTAGCAATAGTTCGGCACCTTGTTTATTCACTTTTTTCTGATCATCAGTATGGATTTAGGCAAGTAAGGTCATCGCCGAACGCATATACCATACGATGAACAAAGCAGGTGAAACTATGTCGGTAGCACTTGATATATGCACATCCTTTGATAAGGTCTGGAATAAAAGTATTCTCATAAAAATTACTTCATATGGTATTATTTGACAAATATTTGATATAATAAGACCTTCCTATCTAACAAAAGGATGCAAGGTTGCTCTCAATGGCCGTGTGGGGAACACGAAGGGGGCTTAAATGCGAAACGTCCTCGTGTTTGTCTGTCCTGTGCGCTGCTGATGAAAGAAAAGAATTCAACATGGCATCCATGAACCTTTATTACGTACGGTTCACGCAGAGTCTCGCGAAGTCACGTTGCACGCATGCAAATTAGGTGTGCGTCAGTATAATTAAAGCGGGTCTCTTACCGTCTTAAAACGATTCGGTGCGAAGTAAGTGCACGTGTGGCGAACGGTGAGATCTGCTTTGGAAGTTGACAGAGGACGCTGTGATCTACGCACAGAGTGATTTGCGTTTCTGTAGACCTTTGTTATTACTACAAGCTATCTCGGCAATGGATAAATTCGACTTGAGAGTAATACCCTAGTTCGACGGCTCCCTCTCCGGACCCTCTGTAGTCGAGTGGTGGGAGAAAGCCGAGCGCGTCTGCAGACTTTGCAAGATAAAGGATCCTGCACTGGTCATCCCGCTGAGGCTGACCAAAGGAGCATATTCGGTGTATCAGCAGCTCGGAGACGAACCAGGCCTGGAGGAATTAGGCAGGCGCTATACGCAGCCTTTGCTGTGAAGCCTTTCGTCGCCTGGTGGCAGTTAACCGTGATCTACGGACAGAGTGATTTGCGTTTCTTTAGACCGTCGTTATTACTACAGGCCGTTCATACACACAACATGACATAAATGCAGGTGTGCTCCAGGGATCGATCCTTGGACCTTAATTGTTTCTAATTTTAATAAGCGCCTCCGTGATAACATTGTGTCTGACATAAGTATATATTGGCTGACGTAAAACGGGCGCGCACATATCCAAGGTAGTGGCTTAATCGTAAAGAAGTGACGTCCATTCTGTAGTCGAATTGGGTCATAAATGGATAATAACAATTAAGCTGCTAAGACAAAGCTTCTCCTTCTAAAAAACTACATGAAACCTCTTAAACCACCGATTGTCATGGCCAAACTACCATACTCGAGAGTCTAACATTCATATTCTTCAGCTTAACATGCACAGCAAACATGAGTTGGAACAAATGCATAGAATACATTGACAAAGCTATAGCAAAAATGAGGAGATCTTTATACCATGCTAGAACACTTCTTAGGCCTGGCAGTATCGTATATCTCTACAAAGCCACAATCTACCAATGCATGGAGTATTGTTGTCACATCTGGTCTGGTGCACCATCCCCATGTCTATCCCTCTTAGACAAGGTCTTAGAAAGAGTCACCAAGCTCCAGCCCCAATGTTCCTTTCTTGTGCTTTACAAGTAATTCAATGGAATTAGCTCTGAGTATGCTGCTCTAGTGCCCACTCGACGTTAATACATTCGGTAAACCCAGCTAAATCCCATCCAGTTACTGTTGATGTCTCCAGATGCCAAAGAGCTTTATACTCCAATAGCTTTTTTCCTCGAGCTGCCATCTTTTGAAATTCCTTTCCTGCTCCCTGTTTTTTCGACCGTACCGACATGCATACATTTTTAACTAATGTGAACAAACATCTATTTGCACAACTTCCAATCGTAGATGTTTTTATAAATGTTCACCGTAATTCTCAGTAGCCCCTCATGTCTACAATGGCAACTGCCTTGTTTGGGGTGAACCTAGTTAAAATTTTTAAAAAATAATAAATTGCAATGAGCAGAGACACTAACGCGGCAATGTGTTCCGCAAACAAACTCTGCCCATGGAAATACCGCCTGACGTTTGCATTATGAGGGAAGGGAAAGAAAGTTTATTTTCGTGTGGTATTAGTTCAGTCCAAAAATAATGGCCGCCTGATACTGTGGGTTTCAAAAATTCATTTACCACAGAATTCGTAGTTTATTTCTGGTAAATGTTAACATACTTAATGCGTTCTGAATAATAATGTGTAACTTTTCTTCAGATAGACAGCATTTTTGAAGTATAGAAGGCCCTCAATGATGAACATGCTATCACATGAGTTTCGCCTTTTTATGTTTCATGAGTTCAAACTTAGACACAATGTCTCCGAATTTTCTGTTAATATCAGTAGAGCATAAGGACCTTGATCCAGCAGCGATCGGGCAGTACGAGGGTGGCCACATACATTTCGTAGTTAAGATAAGAGCCTTGAAGATGAAAACGGTAAAGGACGGCCGTGTAGTCTTGACAATGAACAATTTCAAGCATTTGCTGAGATAAATCGGTGTCAAAAGATGAAAGAACTGCCCCATACAATTGCTGTCAACACTGTAACAGTTTCAAGTCATTTATACAGTATTGGAAGGTGAAATAATTTTCATGAATAAATGTATGTTTCTGAAATCAGCAATTATTTGTGTAACGACGTAATAGTTTTATATTTTTTAGAAAGAGGAGCCAAAGAGCTAGATACAGTTTAGCAACTTCCTTAGAGATAATGAAACAGTAAAGATACGAGCAACATATCTTCTTTCATCCCTGCCATCCTTTTTACGTTAGTGTTCATATAGTGTTCCTCATTTTTTCAGCTGACATTCATGCCCGCTGTAGTAACTCTTGGCTTCAAATAACTCTTAACCTTGGAGGTGACGGTTGCTCAACGGTTAACGACACGAATTGCCGACCTGGGTGTGCTAAGTTCGAATCCAGTTTGTTCCACAGAAACGCTTTCACTTAGGATGTTGGCAACCTTCACGTGGTCCCTATCTTAAGTACCCGATGTCTTTCTAGAAAGAATTCTGCCTAGATAGACATTGTGGAAACCAATGTCAACAATAGATTTTTTTATTATTAAAACAGAAACCACCACTTTATCAAGGCCGATGCCCCCGTGGACAAGTGTTAATGTGATTTCTATTTATCCCCCCCCACCAGGAGATTAGACACAAATGTTATGTGGGTTTGATGGAAGCGTTTTTCAGTGGAATGACTTGGCTTTGAACCTGGCACACCCAGGTTCTAAGTCCGCGTCGATACCAACTAGGCCACTGTGCCATCCCCAAAACAATAGACTCATCTGGTTCATAGCATATGAATCAATGAATCCGTAATGTGTGGATAGTGAGCTTAGTTTTAATCCGTAATTGATTTATTTGCTTTACAGTCAATACTAAAGTACTAAACTTACCGCTGTCAAACTATCGATGACATTTCATGTCACACTATCTGTAATACTAAATAAGTAGAAGGGCAGTACGTGAATTTTACAAAAAACGTTTCATCTTAAAACAGTGGGATAACCCTACCTTCTCTCTTCGTTTATTCTTGCATCCCTCTTCTTCTGTAACTTCTTGACCTTTTCGAGTAATAATCTTTTGCGACTGTTCAAAAATAAATTTACGGATTCATGCCCTTTGTAGTAACTTTAGGCTTCAAATAACTCTTAACCTTGGAGGTGACGGTTGCTCAACGGTTAACGACCTGGGTGTGCTAAGTTCGAATCCAGTTTGTTCCACAGAAACGCTTTCACTTAGGATGTTGGCAAGCTTCGCATCGTCTCTGCCGTAAGTTCAAGATGTCTTTATAGAAATAATTATAACTATATATTATAGGGAAAACTAATGCCAACAATAGAATCATCAGATTCGTACGAAATTAATGAATGATAGTAGAAGGAGAAGAAAGTATAAAAGCAATATATAATAAAGGAAAGGAACCGTATCAAGCTATTAAGGAAGGAACGAACAAATTAAAAACATATTGACAAATAACAGAAAGAAAGTAAAAAGAAAGAACAAAACGCAGTCAAAAAGAAATAAAGTAAACCAATAACAAATGAAAAAGAAAAGGGAAGAGTGAAAATAAAACGAATGTATTAACATGAAAGAAGGGAATAAAAGAAGAAAGAACCAATGGATGGAAAGTTTTTTTTTGTGACCTCAATTGATTGTAGTGATATGCCCCAATTAAATTTGAGTCTGATTTCTATTCACAAATTTGAGAACAGACAGAACATCAAAGGCGGACTAATTTTTTGGCGCGAAATGTTATTGGTTTCTGTCTCAATTATTAACTCGTTAAGCGGCTGATAATTGTTTCTTCTCGGCTCAAACGCGCCTAGATACTTGAGTGGGGAAGGCAAGAAAGAGAAGAGAGACACTTAGAAAATCACGTGAAATAGTGTATAGGAAGGCAAGGTAAGAAAAGACAGTAAGAGGGAGAGAGAGAGAAGAGAGAGAGAGTGACCAATAACGTGGGCGTAAAACTCTAGTCGAATTCATGCTTGTAAATTTTAAAAAATCCATATAGGTTTAATTAAATGGCCGTACACGGGTAAATGAGTGCGTTTTCTCGGAGCAAAATCAAAAGAAGTATGATGGTATTGTTAATTGAAGTCGGACTAAAATATCTAAAAATAAATATAGGAAAAAATACGAGTCTATGATAAAGCAGAGAGTATCGATAAAATAGAATCGAGAATGATATGTTAAAAGCATACATCGTTTCTTCGTTAATAAATAAATTATTTTGTGTAAGTACTATTTTAATTTCACCACTTTAACCCGTAAAATAAATGATTAATTTCAGAATAAACGGAAATGTATCTTAGTGGATTTATCATCCGTAAATAATTTTTTAAAGTTAGTTATTATTTCTATTAAGAAATAATAACTTACTTTAAAAAATAATAGGACTTTTATTTTATGAAGTAAGGCTGAATTGTATTATCAGAAAGCGATATGCATAACAAAATGATTTTCTGCATCAACTGAGCAAACGTGTGAACGATATTGAACATTGTATTCCACTTTAAAAACCGATAGGCACTAGAAGAATAACCACTTTGTAAAACAATATGCGTTGTGTATGCGCGAAGACGTACATCAGAACTTATCAAGTATGTTTTTACGAAAGAAAATATGTATTCCTCGCGTTGTACTTTCGTCGTACTTGTTTATTATCAAAGTGTTGAGCGATATATAACCATTAATAGCTATACTGTAGAACGTATATTCAGATGACGCCTGTCAATGTTAAAAATGGTTGTTCCTATTTACTTACTTTGTCACGAGAAGAAAGTTAAACAACGATCAGTGATAAGGTGGGGAAAATACAGCTCCCTAAAATGGATACTCTACATTGAAGCAAAAATGTTCTCAGTCTAGAAGTACTTCCCCTTCACTAACCAAATGCAGAAAATACTAGTACAGCATCAGACTAGATGCTACACTTTGCCCCTAAATAGTACAAGTAATTATTATCAAGAAGGTAAAATATCTTTTTTAAAAACACATATTTGATCCAGTATTGGAAAATTGTTGTTTAATTTTTTTTTAATTCTTCAATTATTTTATTTATTTATATTTTCGTACTTTTTCTATGCAACTATACCTTGCCCTTTGAGTAAGAGCACAGTGTATTTTCTGTTCTTATACACGGTGGGCAAAAATAAGGGTCCTATTTTTAAAAATTCATAACTTTTTTATTTATTGATTTTTTTTTTCTTTAGAATAAGTAAAGGACCCCTTCCGAAGCAAGCATGAGCCGTATCAGCCCTAAGGAACGCACCCTCATTTAGAAAACATTATTTTTGCTTAAAAAACTCAAAACAGTGTAAAAAACAATACTTTAGTTTTTGTAAGTTTTAAGAAGTGTTTTTCGGCTAAAATTTGTTTTGTTTATTTCAAAAAATCTCGGAAGGGTCAGTCTACACACACATAAAGTTTGGTGAGTTTAACTTTTATTTTGTAAGTTATGCAAATTCAAGTTATTCAAATGTAAAGATAGGACCCTTATTTTGGCCCACCCTGTACTTCTTTTCAATTTGTTTTCCTTTTTTAGTGTAGGTGAAATAACTCTAGAAAAGCAATTCTTATTTGTGCTCCAATTTAGCGTTTCTTTTTGCGGCGTAGCTTGATGTATTCCATATTAAATCTGACACAATGTCTTATTATGATTTTTAATGAAGGCAATAAATAGGTGTAAACAAAATATTACTACAGAATTAATCAATCTACGCTCAAAAGCGCTTACCATGGTTACACTCCAACACTGCCTTGTTGCAACTGGCCCAAAATAAACGCTGGTGATACCAGATCAGGCTGCCCTGTGGCTCCCTAAGACGAAATTCACCTACATTGACGTTTTTTTTTTGTTTTTTTTTGTAAAACTTAATTATGTTCTACAAAACCAAAAACAAAAACAACAGCCCTTCTCCCTTTCTCCCTCCCCTTTTTTATTTTTATTTTTCCTACCTTACTCCCGGTCCTGGATATGACCTTAAACTACATCCGATGGTGAGATCCGGCTTACGGACTTTGGGGAATGTGGAGCCTCCTCTTAATTACCATTGCTCCCAGGTCCACCCTGACCCGGAGTGGTAGTACCTGTTAGGGTTCCAACTATGGGTTAAATAGAAACAGATATTAAAAGGGGAAAGAAACAAAAAAGAGAAGAAAACAAGACCAGATTCGGCATTAAATAACCCAAAAAGGGTTGATATGCCGTAAAACAAAACTACCAAAATAAACGGTTAAAAACACGAAGACATCTACGCACACAATGGATCTACTGTGACTACTGTTTCTAGAATATCGTACGAAATCTAATAATATAGCTAGGCTTTAATTTCCCCCTAAGCCTTTACTATTCGGGAATCAATTATAAGTTTCTGGCGAATGTAAAGAAAAACTGTATATATTTTGTACGGTAACTGTATGTACAGTGTGTATTGCACCCGGTTTACCATAAGAATAACTGAATAAGAAACAATTCTGAAAGTTGTGTTGAGCATTTAATTAACACAACACATTTGATAGAAAATCATTTGAAATCAAATCAGTGTACATAATAGAAAGATACGCAGGTAATTATGAGAAATAAATAGGTTTATATTTATTAAAATAAATATAATCGGTTATCTGAAAGCTTTGTTTTACATTTAATTGATACAACAACTTCGATAGATGCTAGAAACCAAAGCATTGCACATAATAGAAAGATACACATGTAATTATGAGAAATAAATAGGTTAATATTTATTAAAATAAATATAATCGGTTATCTGAAAGCTTTGTTTAACATTTAATTAATACAACAACTTCGATAGATGCTAGAAACCTAAGCATTGCACATAATAGAAATATACACATGTAAATATAAGAAATAAATAGGTTAATATTTATTAAAATAAATATAATCGATTATCTGAAAGCTTTGTTTAACATTTAATTAATACAACAACTTCGATAGATGCTAGAAACCAAAGCATTGCACATAATAGAAATATACACATGTAAATATAAGAAATAAATAGGTTAATATTTATTTAAATAAATGTCATCGGTTATCTGAAAGCTGGCATGCGTAGAGACATGTAAATGTTTGTATTTGTATCAAAATCGTACACCGTCGATGTTTTGAAGATTATGAGTAAAAAAATGAGTCCACCCTAAAAGAAGTACTGGCTGAAAAGTGTTATTTGAAAAACAGAAGCAAAATACATTTTTGCATACACACTCTTCTCCAGTTGGCAAGTCATAATCAAATATTAATTCATCAGAGCAATTGCTCCGGATGATAAACTCCGTAAATCGGACAAGATAACTTAATATATGAGTTAATATATAAAGCTGAATTTTACGCTAGTGTAAGCGTACGCTACTATTAAATAAATAGAAAAATATATTCGTCACTTAATTAGTATTCTAAATAAACGGTTACACATTTCCATAATTCTCGCCACACACAAATGTATGTATGTGTGTGATACAATTATTATGGAAATAATAATTTAACCTTATAAAAAATTAAGAAACACAAGAATAAAACATATTTTATATTGTAATCAACGGTTCGTCTTTATTTAAAGACTTTCGAAACATGACTAATTTGAAGAATAACATGATTCGAACGTAACAGAGGCGTTACAATTTACCTTGGAAGTTTTAAAATAAAGACACAACGCTAATGAATATATAAACAATTTTGGTTTTATCATATCTGTTCCCTCTTATCACCTTTTACCCCCTCCCCCACCGACTCCCCCATACTAGCTCAGTAGGTGTGAAAGTGAAAAAGAAAATAAATAAAAATATAAAAAAAGAATAAGAAACTAAGAAAAATGTGTCACCCACTTCATATTTCAACATCACTTAAGGTCTTCTCATATGGTACAATCGGACTATCGTTTCCTCCTCCCATGTGTGTGCCTTCAAAATAAAATTATTTCCAAATCTTCATTTTTTCTGAAGCCGTTCGCCAACACGAACGAAACCGGTCAAATCTCTTGTTTTTGTTATTCTTCTGCACTGTTTTACGTTTATCATTTTTACCCACACACACACACACATATATATATATATATATATATATATATATATATATATATGTATATATATATATGTGTGTGTATATATATATATATATATATATATATATATATATATGTATATATATACATATATATATATACACATATATATATACACATATATATATATACATATATGTACACCCACATATATATATATATGTATATATATATACATATACATATATATATATATATGTACACACACATATATATATATATATATATGTACACACACACACACATATATATATATATATATATATATATATATGATAAGTCGATGAAAAATAATTAGACCTGCAAATGGAAGAAAATCATAATCATCGGTTGTTCAGAACAAGGACATTTAGTGAATAATAATATTTATATATATATATATATATATATATATATATATATATATATATATATATATATATATATATATTCCCTTCCTTTACGTTGTAATTTCTCATGGTTGTGAGGTAAAAACGTTTGATTGCTTCGTATAGGGTGACTAGGTTCGAATCCATGAGACCGTTTAGAAGTATCATATCTTACACTGGTGCTAGCAAAGGTATGGAACGTCCGCGTAGGTACATAAACATAGTAAATATTTACTTCAATAATTTATTACGCCCTTTAATAAATTAATGGTCAGCCTTGTCTCGGGAGTTAAAAATCGACTTTCACGTAGCTATATGTCATGTGTCGACAATGTTTATTCAACACTCTTGATAAGTCCATTGCCCGTACCTGCTTTAGGTATACATAGAAGATAATTCTTTTTTTTACGTGTTAATTTCTCGTGTCCGTTCTGTTAGAATGCTTGATAGCGGAGTCTTGGGTGATTCTGTAACTAGGTTCGAATCTGACTCAACTATCACTAGTGATCACTAATGATAGCAAAAAGCTTGGAACGCCGATGTACATATGTAAAAATAATTGTATATTTTATATTTACTTAAATAAATAAATAAATATTTATATATATATATATATATATATATATGATAATTTTTATTTACACAGACATGTACAAAATCTGCGACACTGGCATGTCGATGTTATCGATCAACAGTTATTATACACTGAGATCTCATCAGGCAGAGTTAGAATCTGATCTTAACCTCAGATCATATTTGGAGAGAACCAAGAGGTTCTCTCCAAATAAATGTGTAAATAAAAATAATCATATATAAAAGCTCTATTTGATATTGAGCACTTTTTATAAACCCAGTTGAAATTCTTTGCATTACTACCCCGTGGATTTTTTTAACCTGGATTATTACCATAATATATATATATATATATATATATATATATATATATATATATATATATATACATGGAGGTATGCAACTAAAGGTTGCATACTGTTAAAATTTGAACTTATCGTGAAGGGTTTAAAACTCAATATACATGATATAGCAATTATATGAATAAATGAAAGAAGAGAAATAAAAAAATGTAAGAATGGCAAATCTATTACAGTTATTCAAGACAAGGTAAGAATGTATATTATTTCGTTTCCTAAAACCAGGCTTTTTAAAGAATAGTCTATTATCATCAGAAGAATCAAATATATATAAGTTGGCTGAGAGTAAAGCAAAACTCATAAATTGAAAAAGTTGTAAAAGTTATAAAATGTTGATTTAAGTGTATGAGAAGAATGTTCAAAAAAATGGCCAGTAAAAAAACGTCCAGTAGAAAAAATGGTTTAGTATGGAAAGACAACTGTCTTTCTATTCTCAACCATTTTTTCCGCCAACTTATCTATTTATTTAATTGTTCTGATAAAAAAAAACATTCTTTGAAATAAAATATAATATAAATAGACTTTATTCTCTTGTTATCCTTATTGCTGTTGGCTGCATCGACAAATGCATTAGACCCTTTTGCCTTTGCAAGGATTAATTTTAAGTAAGGAAGCTGATTTCGGTCTTGGTTTCGAATCTTTGCACCGACAGAACAGTCATCTCCCACACAAATGGTTCCCGGAAAACCATGAACACACATTTGTATGTAGATTGGAATAAAACATTTTTACACACTATTAATCATAGCAGGATATACCCTTTAATGATAAGTAAACATATGATGTCATCCTTGATGCGATAATCTGTCGTATTCTATTTGTGAGCAGTGCCGCGAAAGATTGCTAAACATGTCTTTTATCAAATGCATAAATATACTTTAATTCTCTTCATTTTCCAAGACTGTTGTCACTCCCCACACAAACAATTCACGGAAAAAAAAATTAAACACATGTGTAATTAGATAAGAATCAAAATATTGAACATTATTTATCATGCATGTACCTATATACGTATATTTTGTTAAAGAAAGTCACCTCTCACGTACATTAAATAGATATGCATGAAATATTTCTCCACCTATAGGTATTTTAAAGTTGAATGTTATTAACTGTTTAGATTAACGTGTTTTCATTCAGAAAAAAAATAAGCATTATTTATGTACTGTAATATTTAATAATTCTTATAAACTGGAACTATATACGTAGTTTTAAAAGAGAATCAAGCGTTTTGTATATATATATTTGACCCTTGCTTTAAATTATTAAAGCATAATGTTGTTTTTAGATTTTTATGGGTATTTTGATTCATGTGTTTGTGATAATTTACCAGTGCCCTTGTTACCTGGACTTTTTATCAGGTGATACGGCGATCTTCCTCTGTGCTGAAGAGGGGATCATACAAGTTTTCTGGGACCTATGTGCACCTAAATATGCATTGATGTTGAATTGTTGGTGTATGCTTACACAATATTAGTTATGTCATTAATGTTATATTCTACTGAGTTATATATATATATATATATATATATATATATATTTATATATATATATATATGGTGCACGTATTGTATTAGATTCTGTAGATGTAAATCCGTTGACACTCAAGGGTTTATAGAAAGTGTTCAATAACAAGTAGAGCTATTTTAAGAACGCATTTTTATTTATACAACCATTCTTGGTAAGATATGTGCATACATGTTTCGATTGTACTCTTCAAAGAGAGTTAACCTCTTCAGACCAAAGAAGACAGAGAAATCATCTTTGGTTTTGAAGAGGTTGACACTCTGTGAAGAGTACAACCGAAACATGTATGCACATATGTAACCAATAATGTTTGTATGAATACACATTTATAATATATATATATATACATATATATATATTTATATATATATATATATACATATTTATATATATATACATATATACATATTTATATACATATATACATATTTATATACATATATATATATATATATATATACATATATGCATATATACATACATATATATATATATATACATATATACACATATATGCATATATATATATACATATATACACATATATGCATATATACATATATATATATATATATATATATACACATGTATGCATATATACATATATATATATATATATATATATACACATGTATGCATATATACATATATATATATATATATATATACATACATACACATATATGCATATATACATATATATACATATATATATATATACATATATATATATATACATATATATATATATATATATATATATATATATTTATATATCTTTATATAAAGAGAGAAGAAGAAACCTAGAGAAACGAATTTATTTCAATGTCACTCAAATGCTATGTACTGGCGGGTCGTCTCAGATGGATAAATATTAAACTGCTTAGACAATCCTAAACGAAAATCCGTTAAACTGTAAAGGAACAGATTACACGAAGCGGAACTAAATAGGCGCCATATTTAATCATACGAAAACACCAACAAAAATAAAAAAAAGAAAATATTAAAAAAAGAAGATACGTAATGTTTAACAATGTGTTCAACCACGAAAATGTGATGTTAATTGTATTTTTCTTTTCATACTACGTAATTTCTTTCGTTTTCTTCTTCAAATTCCCTTTGGTTGTTTTAGTTTTCCGTGTAGCTACTTGTTGGCTTTGCAATAGTGAGTGTGTAAGAACTAGATAGAAACTTACTAATACTCAAGTCAATTCCTCACAAGAATATGAGGTAAAGTAAAAAAAAAAAAACAAGTGTTGTTTCAAGAGTTGTCCTGGGATCATATTCAAATAGCCGAATCTACCATCATTAGCATTTCTGAATTATATTAACTTTTTAAACATTTACATACGAAATCCGAGAATAATCTTAAACAGAACTATATTTTATATCAAAATAAAGACAATCTGTATTAACAAGGAAAATAAAACATATAGTTACTTAATGAAATATTGTTTGCACACCAAGTATTTAATTTTGCTACTGGGTCACATATAAATTAGATAGTGTGTTGCTGCTTTGTAAACTTAAATTAACTTGAAATAAGATGATTTTGCTAGTGATAGGATAATTGCATTTTTTTCGTAAATACCGATGCAGTTACCGATTCTGATACAATTACCGATTCCACTTCTTTATAAATCTCGAAACCTGACTGAACAAATAACGTCCGTCTTGACAATATCAACCGAAACATAACTGTTGCTGTTGGACTGAGTTATGTTTAAATTCAGTCTTAGGATATCGAACCCCAAGTCTTACATTCTCTCTGAGAAAGGGTGAGTTTATTGCTAATAGCCTGACGCTCCAACAGGAGAATCCAGCGATGCTTCTCAGGCACTTTTGTAGGCTAGAGTGCACTTCACCTAGTGTGATGGCTTTTCATAACCCTATCTTACCTTGTAGCAAACCTCCAAGCAAAGGGGATAAATAATGAAATAGTGAGTAACACAGATTAAGGCTAATAATATATATATATATATATATATATATATATATATATAGAGAGAGAGAGAGAGAGAGAGAGAGAGAGAGAAAGATATATATATATATATATATATATATAGATAGATAGATAGATAGATAGATAGATAGATGTATAGAGGGACATGTAAATGCACCATTTAACGTACGCGTTTATCGATGTTAATCATATTAAACCTGAACTGTGAGCAGATCGACACACAATCTTGTAGAGATTCGAGGTGCCATCCAAAAATGTTGAGGAAATTAAGCTCCATAAAACGAGAAATACAATTATAAAAATATAAACATCAAAGAAAAATCGAACCACTAAGAAAGAAGTTAGTGTCTTCGATTCTCTCGGAAGTCAGTGGAATGCATGATTGTCTAGAAATAAGACGACTTACAAGCAGACTAATTCCTCAAAAACGAGACATCTTCTCCATCTGACATATCTTAAGTCGTTTTTACCGTCTATTAAAACCAGAGTTGGAGATTTAATCTTTTTCTATTTTGTTTTTATTAGTTTTTAATTTGAGTTTTGTGTGTTGCGAAATGTGCCGCTGTATTTGGCGGAAAATGCGAATATGGGCCTCTCCTCGATTGGCGCGGTGGAAATAAAAGGTGATTAAGGTCAGAAGACGATCGACAGATTAAAGAGGTGGACGAAATACAAATGAATAAAGAAAAGGAGGAAAAACCTACGAAATAGGAGGACAAGACGGTTTCCAAATATTAGAAGACATTAACAGAATTAATATATATATTTGTATAAAAGGAGATTGTAGTTTGCCTGTATATATGTGTATATATGTTTATATATGAAGAGTCAGAATACAAAACGAGATAAATCTATTGTTAAAATTGCAACGTAAGGCAAAAAAAAGACGACTATATTTAATCTTAACTTCGAACAACAGCTAAGTTTAATAGAAAACAGGAAAAAAATATGCCACTATCATATCATGTAAAACATTATTTTGTTGTGTGTTCGAGCGTTGAAAGGCAATACTTTTTGTAGAGATAGTTCCGTTGTATGGAAAATGGCGTTTATTGCGTTTTGCGTTCAAGCTCTTCATATGTAGAGAAGGTGAGAGATAAAAGATTGTTATGAAAGTATATCTATAGAAAATATGCTACACAACGACGTCCGTATTTCATTCCAGTACAAACATAAGCATTATTTGAATAAATAATTATATATATATATATATATATATATATATATATATATATATATATATATATGCACTGATGATAGCTACATCAAACAAATAAATGCACACATAATTTTACAAATATATAGGTGTTTGCCGAAACAATTGTATACTGAATAATATTTTATGAAATAAAGCTGCTCTTTATGACATTAACATTGTATAAAATTGCATTAAAATACTGTATATAGCATAGCTCTTACCAAAAACAAAATATAAATACAAACCAGACATATATATGAATATATGCATATATATATATATATATATATATATATATATATATATATATATATATATATATATATTTATGTATATGTATATATATATTTGATTATTTGTATTTACACGGACATGTACGAAATCTGCGACACTGGCATGTCGATTTTACCGATCAACAGCTATTATAAACTGAGATCTCACCAGGCAGAGTTAAAATCCGATCTTAACTTTAGATCATATTTGGAAAGCCTTTACAAATATGATGTAAGGTTAAGATCGGATTCTACTTCGTCCTGATGAGATCTCAGTTTATAATAGCTGTTGATCGACGAGATCGACATGCCAGTGTCTCAGATTTTGTACACGTATGTGTAAATAAAAAATATCCATACATAAAAGCGCTTTTTTATATTGAGCACTCTTTATAAACCGGTTAAAGTTATTTAGATTACAAACTTGTGGATGTTTTACCTAGATTATTATTATTATTATGATTATTATTATTATTGTATATATATATATATATATATATATATATATATATATATATATATATATATATATATATATCTTTCCTATATTTTCCTCCACAGAAAACGTACGTGCCTACATCCTTAAGAGCTTACCTTGGATCTTGACGAAGGCCCTTGACAAACCAAGCGAGATACACACATGCACCTCTGTATCCGAAGCAGATCGGCCACTCCTCGTTCACCGAACGCATATATATATAGTTCGGAAATACACTTTTTTTACTAACCAAACAAACATACTAATATACACAAAGATATACATGGATATCCCATTTTGCACACACGCAAAAAGATACACCGATTACTGAAATGAACCTTTATATTGAATTACCCATTACAGATCAAACACTAGTCCACATAAAAAGTTTTTTTTTCATCCATTTAACTCTTATTCTTTATAAAACTTTATTTGATGTCGCCACAAAAGTTGACTATATTTATTTAATATATTTTAGTTTATTTCAATTCCATTGCACGACATAAATGATAGCTAATTTAAAATCTTAGTATCTGTTATCAAAACAAAAAAAAAATCGCTTTTCAATATTGGTGACCCCGACTGCGGTTTCTTTATAATATACATTTGTTTCCCTTAAGGCTGTTTCTTATTGATATTAATAAAACATAATGCATACACAAATAAATCTTTAACACATAATTTATGTAGGTTTGAAAAAATGTTTTCATGGCTTTAATTAATCGTAATTTATAATTAACTGCACTTGCCCACAATCTCCTTTTAACTCTTTCTATCTGTATTATCTATCTTGCTTCGTCTTGTTCATTCAAACACCGTATGATATTATATACGCTTCTCTGATGATTTAGAGAAAGAATAACTCTATTTTTTACATACGTTTGTCTCGACACACCGCTAACACATATGTAAATTAGCTAATAAAATGTACTACTAGTACTACTACTACTACTACTACTACTACTACTACTACTATATAATAAAAAAATATTTATATTCATAATAAGATGAAATACACTAATATTGTTATATGCTTCAAAATGCCAGAAAGAGAGAGAGAGAGAGAGAGAGAGAGAGAGAGAGAGAGAGAGAGAGTTCCAAAAGGTGGGAGGACCTACTGGAAGGTGGGGAAACTGTTTGTTATTTGTTTTGTTATGATCAAAAAAATCAAGGTATGTTGGGGGCGGTGACAGTGGTTAAGTTGATATCGACACGGACTGAAAACCTAGGTGTTCCAAGTTCGAATCCAGTCGGTTCCACAGTACCACTTATAGTTAGGATGTTGGCAACCTTCCCGTAAGTACCCGATGTCTTTCCAGAAAAAATGTCTAACTAGAAAAAACATCGGGGAACCTAATGCGAACACCATCTGATTCACACGAAAGAAAAAGAACAAAATCTTTCGGCAGAGAGGGTAATAATAAACAAGAAAAAATCGAAAGAAAAACAAAGATATAGAACGCAGAAAATACAATTATTGTTAACGGCGTATTTGTTGAACTTACTTAGAAATAAAAGGAAAGAAAAAAGGAAATGATTTTTGATTTGCTTTTTTTGTTTTGTTTTCTTATTGTATATCCGGTTGAGTAGTTTGTCATTTTTACTGGTTTTACTCTTACTTTGAAAATGTGTTATTCGATATATGTTTGTTGTGGATTCGAAAATGTGAACAAAAGTTTTTTTTAGAAAAAAGTAGTAACTGATATTTTAATGAATATATATGAATATTAAGTTAGTGATAAGCCAAGTTATTAAAATCGGAGAAAATAGTCGGTGTGTGCTGGCGGTAATCATTGTTTTATTGGAATCGGTGGATTGTGTAAAGTCAAAGGTAGATTTGCGTAGACACTGACAATGGCTAATAGTGGATAATTCTCGTAGTGTTTCATCGAATGGAGTGGCTCTAAAGAGTTAATGAAACATTCTATGTCACGCCAGTATGAGGGATGTGCAGGCCTGTTTGCGCATACCAACTTGAATGAGTCCATTGCGTTTCTTTCACATACAGAAAGGCGGACGGGATGAGTGATGACAGAGGTGTAATTGTTATGTTGTTGATCTTATGGTACCTAGACAACTAACGCAGTTGCGTAACGGATCTGGGATGAATGATTGTAGAATAAGGTTGTTATATGGACCCTATCTTCGATTTTCGGATGTTGACACTCCTGTTTGCTGATGGCGATTCCCCACCCCAATCGCGTTGAGAGGTCGTAGAAAGAAGTATACTTAAACTAGCTGGAGTTCCGCCGCTTCGGGAATGCAGTTTCCGCGACAATTGGGTTTGAATACGATAAGGTATAGAGTTGTTTCGGGGAGTACGTCTGTACACAAATGCATTTCTTAGATGAGCGGAATAAAAGTAAGTACGGTATTAATGTAACCCTGAATAGCATGAGAGAAGGGCGTGAACTTGTCTTCGCGATCTTTTGCATACCAATGTGGGTGTTGGGAGTAAGCTTTCACCACTTTGCAGCGTATCTTGAACCAT
>OY744553.1:32573591-32576091 GCA_963556195.1 Sepiola atlantica
TAATAGAAGGGTATATTCGACGATAACATCACACTATCAAACAACGTGTGCGATTATTCCACATAAAGACGTGTTTAATATAATATATAATCCAGCAAATAAACCAACAACTTGCCACAAGATACTTTAACTGAAATGCATAAACACACACTAAATTTTTTTTTTAAATACCACGGTGTAGCAGAGATTGATTTTCACTCAAACATCTGCTGTAGACATTACGATAAAATTAAGATATACTAGCAACCTCTCTTCGGGGATACAGAAGTCCTGGGAACTAACGGAATAATCTCCCACTATAATATGAAGTCGATTGTTTACCCCCTCAGTTCTCTGAGATGTATATAACCAGATGTGTCAGCAGTACTTCATACGAATCTTATGCAGGTTGAATATAACATCAAGAGCAAAATACATCATGTAGTGATAACACATATTATTTTCCATTTTTGATATGAAGACAAAGTCAGTTTTAGGCGCTTCTGAAAAAAGTTAACTCCCTCAAAGAAAGAGGCATTTTAATAATAGAATTTCACGTCATGTGACTATATATGAAAACTGTTGCATTGTTTATAACTGTTTTTATTTCTTGCTTTTGTGGATAAGTATTTCCTTAATTTTTAGGTTAGTTTACTCTAAAAGGTCTCAACATCAACGCCGACTCTATCTGAACACATATTATTTGGCGACAGTCCTTTCACTATGAACAAGTGCATACTATATCTCCACCCATTCATCTATCTATCGATGTACATTATCATCAGATTTTCGCCACAAGCTTGAGAAAAGAACACCGGTCAGTGGGTGATTGTTTGTGCGTGCCCTTTCAGTGTATTACAATCTATAGATATTTAATGAAGGATACGCATACGGGTCGCTAACCCTGTATAATTTAACGGATATCAGCTCACTGTTTACCTTTCCATTTCTCAAGAGTGATCCCTCACAAAAATACGTTGTTCTTGTCAGTGAAGCATAGGTGTGTTAATGGTTCTCACGGGAACTACACCTATCCGAAAAATATAGAGAATTTTTGGTTGAAGGTTTTCACATTTAGATACGGAATGTTCTGTCTGTATACACTGAGTAACCTTGTGAACGATGTCTGTGTTTCGCGATCCAGATAGTGTTGGAATGTAAGATAACTAGTCTGGGGTTCCAACAATTTGCCGTCTCGAAATGTACTGCGAGTCTAAAAACCTTTACTTTTAATATCGTTTATTCTATTATTTTTATGAAAATGGTATACCTGAGGTTTCCTTCTGCTGCAATGGCACTTGCCTTAGGAAAATATGGGATAAATTCGCATTCGTAAAACATTGCCTGATTTTTTACTGCACTTTTAGCGTTCTAGTCTTAAATACACCCAAGTCGTATGTTTTGTCCTGTCAAGTCAAAATCTTGTGGTGGCTGAAGTTTGAGGTTGACTCAATTATATATATATATATATATATATATATATATATATATATATATATATATATATATATAGCTACACTGATAAGTGTTAATGTAGATGAATCATGCATGTTGGTGGCGATAAATAATGTTAATATATATCTACTGATATGAAGTATGTGTATATGTTTATACATTTTTACGCACAATAAACGCATCATTATGATTTTTTAAATAGAGCTGCAATGCATAGGATACACAAATGTAGGTTATGTCTAGTTAAGTTACATGGAAAACGGGCTGAAGGGGTCGGACACACTCCTGAAAATGCAAAGAAAAATCCGATGCTTGTGGAAATTTAACAACACGTATTAGACATCAGCTAATAAACATTCCAAACATTTCACTTACTTTGGAGTATTTTAAAGGGGGTTTAGCGGCCACATATATATATATATATATATATATATATATATATATATATATATATCATATCTGAATAAAATCTTATCCAAAATTATTGGACATTAATGAAGCAAGGTTCGCTCAATTTGAATTCCTTTGTAAAAATCCATACATTTTATAGGTTTTGTAGAAAGACTCCTGTAATAGATATTGATATTTTTTATGAACGAAGGAGTCACTGACTATGAAACCCCATAATCTCCTCGAGTATTAGTGTTAATAAGTGTGTCTGGTGAATAGGAAAACAGCTATGTATGGATTAATAGCAATAGACAGCTGAAAATAAATCCCGTGGTATTGTGGTCCACGGACGGATTGTTATTGGAAAGATACTTATTTCATGGAAGTTTCGTTTAGGGTAAAGAACAGGGAAAGAGAAAGGAAAACACATTTATAGTTGTTGTAGCGAGACGAGTTTTTATTGTAAATGTTATACATTTGGAATAACAGTATGGTAGAGAAAGATTAGCAACCTCTTTACTGTGAGAAAATGTGTGTAGAGAAGAGATGGAGACATCCACCACTAGATGTCGAAGTCGGTGGTGTACTCTGTGAAATCAAAATAAGCTGGTATGAGCGACCCTTCTCAATATGTGGCAACATAATCTCGTGGTTGGACGTATTTGACTTATAGAGG
>OY744553.1:32581091-32586091 GCA_963556195.1 Sepiola atlantica
TCTGTATATATATATATATATATATATATATATATATATATCTGTATATATATGTAGAGATAGAAGAAAAAAGAGTGATAAATATGTGACGATTGTCCAAATTTATTTCAAATTTCAATTGTTCAATGCAAGGTGTATTCAGTAATAAACTAGTGTTTATTATTCTTTCCTAAAGCCAAGGCTTTTCAAAGATCGAAATCTTATCATCAGAGGAGAAATACAGATGGATAAGTTGGCTTTCGAAAAAACCCAAAGTCAAATATTTGAAAAATATGAAAATTATTATTAAAAATTATTAAAATAATTTTTGTTAAAAAAACGTATTGAAAAGTTCCGTGAAAAAGATATGCAAATTGTCCGGGTGGTAAATTTCCGTTGAAAAGAAGTCCGGTGAATTGTAGAATGTGAAGAAAAACTCTTACCGAGGGAGCACTTTCTCCAATCTGCTCCCTCGCAAAGAGTTTTTGCAATAACACGCTATCCTGACGCGTTTAAATTATATAAAATAAATAAAAAGAAATTGATAAAAGAAATCCAATACTTTACTATAAAAATGTATAACATGTGTAAATTGTCCATGATGAAATAAATAAATAAATGTATATATATTTATGTATATATGAAATATTTTTATAAATATATATTTTTAATTTTAAAACATTTGTAGATTAAAGAAATAACCAAGAAGAAAAAAAAGTAAAAAAGGGACCTTATTATAATGGAATCATCTAACTATATAAAATAGATGTTCTGTAAAATAGTAAACTCACTTTGAAAGGAACAACACAGGTAAGGAGATACTATATTTAATAACTTAAGAAACAACAAATTTGGAGCCAATACTAAATCAAATTATTAAAACATAATTATTAAATAGGGAAGTTGTGTCTGATGAACACTGCTGGAATGCCATGATAAAGAGATACTGTTTTGTTTTAAAAATCCCGAAACAGTTTTCATAGTAAACAACTGACGATCCCTTATATAAAAAAAAACATATATAAAAATATATTTATATTAGAGTAAATTCTTAAAAGTTAATTCTTAAAGTTAATTCTTAAAGTTAACTAATATAGTGATTGCAGTAGATTGATTGACTTACTAGACATGAATCTTTCAACGAATTTTTTTTCTCTCCAGTTTTGAAGGTTAAAACAACTTCCGACACTATATGTATATATGTTTATATAAACAAATATATATATATATATATATATATATAAATATATACATATATATAAATATATATATATAAATATATACATATATATACATATATATATATGTATATATAAATAAATACATATGTATATATAAATACATATATATATACATAAATACATATATATATACAATAAATACATATATATATATATATATATACATAACTACATATATATACACATAAATATATATATATACACATAAATATATATATATATACATAAATATATATATATATACATAAATATATATATATATATATATATATATATATACATAAAATATATACATAAATATATATATATACATAAATACATATATATATATATATACATAAATATATATATACATAAATACATATATATATATATATATACATAAATATATATATATACATAAATACATATATATATACATAAATACATATATATATATACATAAATATATATATATACATAAATACATATATATATATATACATAAATATATATATACATAAATACATATATATATATATATACATAAATACATATATATATATATATATACATAAATACATATATATACATAAATACATATATATATATATATACATAAAATACATATATATATATACATAAATACATATATATATATAAATACATATATATATATACATAAATACATATATATATACATAAATACATATATATATATATACATACATACATATATACATAAATACATATATATATATACATAAATACATATATATATACATAAATACATATATATATATATACATAAATACATATATATATATACATAAATACATATATATATATATACATAAATACATATATATATATACATAAATACATATATATATATATATATATATATATACATAAATACATATATATATATATATATATATATATATATATATATATATATATATATAATATATATATATATATATATGAATGGTCAGGCAAAAATGAGCTGTCACATTTGTGGGTTTAATAAAAAGCGAATAAAGTTAAGAAACAACAAAGGATTTTTTTATTTTTGAAAAGTAATATAATGCTATTTTGTTTTATTATATGTTAAAAAATAAATCAGTCAATGGGATCTATTATTGTTCACACACTGCCCAAGGCGTTCAAGAAAGTTGTCTATAACTCGACGGGTAATTTCGAGTAGAATGGCAGTAATTTCTTGACGAATTGCATATTTAAGTTGTTCAATAATGTATACCTTTGACTTGAGGTATACACAGAGAAGAAAATCGCACAGATTTAAATCAGGTGAACGGGCGAGCTATCCGATGCCAGCACGCAATGAGATCAAATAACCAGGGAACATCTCCCTAAAAATCCCCATCGCACGTCTGGAAGTGTGGGCTGTTACCCCACTCTGTTGAAACCAAAACAGTGTCCATATCGTGCAGCATATTTAATTTTGGTCTGAGAAAGGTCTCTAATAACTCCTAATATCCATCAGAGTTCACAGTAACTCTAACGTTGTCTTCTCCGTAGAAGTACGGACCCCATACACCAAATTCTGCCACAGTCAGGAGTGAGATTGTTGAACTGAAGCTCTTACCGTCGCAACATTTTCTGGAGTTCTGGCGGTGCGAGTTCGGCCGGTTTATTTTCCTTTCAATGAGGATTCATTAGCTCTGAAATTGGTAACCAATAACAAGATCGAGTTTCGAGCTGGTACGGGATCATGTTTACGAATATTGAGGTGCAGTCAGAGAGTCGTTGGCTTTGATTAATGTTTCCATAATTAAAGTGAGATGCTTACCAGTCTAAGTCATGGTAGCCACTGAAAAGAAAGAGAACAACATGGCATTATATGTACTTTTAAACATTAAAACCCTTTTTTGTTGTTTTACGTTATTTGATTTTTATTGAACCTACAAATGTGTCAGATTATTTTGCCTGACTATATATAATATATATATATATATATATATATATATATATATATATATATTAAGGCATGTGTTATTAAAGGACGACAGAAATCTTCTGTTTAGTGATTTCTTTTTTTATTTTTTCCATTCGTCGAATGATCTTTTTGACGTGTAGATGGAATGAATTGATGAAGGATCCATGTGTTTGACTAACGTTTTCGATTCTCTCCAGAATCATCTTCAGGTCTTTTATGGCAAAAATGAATAAAAAGCGAGTGACAGAATGGAATTTCTTAAAAAATACGCCGGCAAACCGTTAGCGTAAAATACGGACGTCTACATTTTAAAATGTGACAATTGAAACAGTTCTTCGTTTATTTATTAATTTTATTTATTATTCTTATTATTTTTAATTTAAAATAATGGCTGATTTAATTTTGTCTCGTCTAATAATTATGGAGAAGGAAAATGGGGAAGATAGGCAGTAAGTATTTTAATAAGATGCCACTATTTTTTAATTGAATTAGGCTACACCGGTTGATATCACTAAACTAGGCTAAGCATTTTAAAATGGTTTTACTTGTACTTGTCTCGTATGAAATGTTATTGATTTTAGGTTGCTGCGCTTTTATGTATACGGCTTCAAGTGGTTTTAATTTTTTAAAATTAGTTTCGGAATGTATTATTTTTGTGTTCATTACTAATATCTGTCTCAACTCAGATGTAGGGCAGTTGTGCGTGTGTAGGTGTTTGTATATTGAACTAGTGTTTGCGAGGTGCATAGTGAGGCGGCGGGATAGAGTGGTTGTTGTAAAACCAATGTTGCAATTATTATTTTGGGAGGTACATCCTCCTAAAGGGAATTTAAATTTATAAACTACATTGGTTCTTTCTAGTGTTTTGGGGGTCGGAGAGCGGTTGTTTTTTACTACAAGGTTTTGCGTTGTGAATCTTTTATAATAAATAATTAATTTGATTTTGTTTTCTTTATCTGTTGGAGATATATATCGATGTGTAATATTCTTTATAACTTTATCTTCTAGTTTCAAGTTTGGCTGCATTTGGTTGCGGTAATATATGTTGATGTAATTGGAGTCATGTTGTGTATTATTATTACTTATATTAGTGTTTGTAAGGTTTTTAATCATTGATTTAATTAGTTCGTCGATGAGGTAGTTGGGAAATTCATTGTTAATTAATACTTGTTTTATATATATATATATACATATATATACACATATATATATATATGTATATACATATATATATATATATATATATGTATTATAATGCTTATCCATGGATACTTCTGTCGTATTATGTAATTCTAAAGAAATCAATAAGAATGATTAGTCAGTTAAAGATTACTGCAACTCATTGTTTTGTTTATTATACACCTCTAGTTTAATTGGGCTTTTTTGAATAAGTAGCATATATATATATATATATATATATATATATATATATATATATATTATATATATATATATATATATATATATATATATATATCTTATTATATATAGTTTGATTTCCAATCAGCTCACATCATAGAGTATGGAAAAAAAATTAAGCGCATGAATTTAACATTTTAAATCTATCATACTTCTAAAAAAATGTCCAATAACAACAGAAATATATGTTGCAGCTATCTATAAATGATTTGTTCTTTCTTATTTATTTCCTCCAGGATTCTTGCTTCCCTTCTCTCTCTCTCTCTCTCTCTCTCTCTATATATATATATATATATATATATATATGCATACATACATTTATATATAGTGATACATATGTGTATACATATATTTATATCTAGATATACATATATATGTGCATATATATAAATGTGGGTAAATATACTGACAGAGAGAAT
>OY744553.1:32593591-32601091 GCA_963556195.1 Sepiola atlantica
TTTAAAAAAATGTGTTCTAGCATTAGCACTGATACGAACAAGTTTAAATAAATTTAATAACATATTACAGGTTTTACATTGGATATTGCCCCCATATACTTACTATCAATGCGGCAAATACGTCCGTACTACGCATACTCTATCATCAAAGGTGCCCATATAGATAGATGTCGAACAAGGTTTTACTCTTTGCGCACAGTTGTCTCAACTTTCATTTACTCAATGTAAACATTATAGTATGTTATTAAATGCATTTCAGTTGTTCATATGAGTGCTATTCTTAGAAAAAATTATTCAAATATTTTGTCCAAATTATTATTGTTTGTGATAATAAATATTTTATGTGGTTCAAAATGTCCTCTTCTGAAAACATGTTAAAAAATGTTAATTGTTGACAATTCTACGTGTTGTTTACCCTAAAATATAGTTCAGCCCTGTATCCTCGAGTAGCTTTTTGACTTGGTATGCATTACGTCGATATAAAACTCAGAAAACACACATATTTTCGGTCTGAAATGGTTGTGTCCACGTCTTAAACAATTCCGTGGATGTATAGTCATACTATGTTTGTATAAATAAAAATATTATCATAAATAAATATGTAAATGTATTATTAAGCATTATTACATAACTACAGTAGAGATTCTCCAGAGTTTTTACCATGTGGGCACACAATTTACTGTTATTACTATATACAGGGTTATGCAAACGTAAGTATACAGTAATAAAAAAGGGAACACACCTGCATATGATTCACTATATTTATTATACAAACGAGTGTTGAATAAACATAATATAAGAAACAGATGTAAGAGAAACCCCTAATCTTTCAGGTACTCGAATTGTTGACTAAGTTTACTGAAATAATATAAGGAAATGAATAAAATTACATGCATGGCAATTGAAAGGAAATTACTAAAAGTATTTGTATTTTAATAAAAAGAAAATTACTAAAAGTACATACATTGTTATTTTAGTACGTGTTAATAATTTCACGGATGTGACACTAATGTATACTTACTTTTGCACACCCTGTATATAGTTGTAATAGGAATCCGTTGATCAAGATCGGCGATGGGTGATGCATCTTTAGCCTACTTGTCTTGTCCGTCTGCTCGTCTAGAGCAGCGCCGCTTGTGGTTAAAGAGACAAACGTGAGAGCAGCAGTCTCTGTCGCAAAGGTCACTGCTGAAGCGGTATTTATCTACCTCCCACTGCAGTAAAATGTGACACAAGGTCGGAAAGTGGGACTTGACAAGTCAGAACCCTAGAGGAAGAACACTAATGACCGGCAAAAAATGCCTGGGCAGCCCCGTCGAAATTCCCCGGTAGGGGCGCCTCAGGCGATTGGCAATAAGGTAACCCCTTCTCAAAGAGTGAAAACGCAAAGCCTGGGAGGGTCGACCTCCTAGAACTGCACAGAACAAACCCACAGACCGGCGGAATTAGGCCCCGAAGGCCAAGACGATACCGGTCTGTAGGGTGTAGTATCAATCGGGAGAGATACTACACTCTTGGCCAAAAAGCCAAGAAGCGCAAAGGTCACTGGCGAAGCTGATGTAAACTCTCAAGGTTGTAGACTCTAAGCTTGTAGGTCGTTAGTTGAGTGTTGTTAGATTCTAGCCTGGGTGATGTGATATGGAGGACATACTGTTGCTTACGTAACACGCCTCCTTCCCCAAGTCGCTGATGGATAAAAAAACAACCAGGTTCTTACTATTTGGCATCAACACCATTTAGGAGCTGGTGTAACGGAGTTTTAGGCAACGCAGAACTGTCTTAGGGGCTCCACTCGAGATTTTTATCGAAGGGTTTCAGTTGAAGCCTTTCCCCATGGGTGGGTATTCTACAAGGCCGGTGAGGGTTTTACCTTCCCCTAGACAGACTACTTTCCACGTCTAACGAGCTCTATCAACCTGAAACAACTTGTTATGGCGTCAGTGAACAGCCTTCAACTTTTCTTCATTTTGGGTCAGCAAAGCTCATATATATATATATATATATATATATATATATATATATATATATATATATATATATATGTGTGTATATATATATACAGGGTGAGCCAAAAGTAGGTGGACAGTAAAACACATTTTTTGTCGAAGCGTAAGAGGCAGACTTCAAAGCTGTGTAAATCAAGAAGGAAAACAGTTTGAACACTTGTGGTGATGAATAACATTTACTTTTCATTAATATAATTGTTTTATTACATGTAATTGTACGTATAAGTGTTCCCTAAATAAATGTGTTTTACTGTCCATCTACTTTTGTCTCACCCTGTATATTAAATTTATATATATATATATATATATATATATATATATATATATATACATATATATATATATATATACATATATATAGAGATAGATAGATAGATAGATAGATAGATAGATAGATAGATAGATAGATAGATAGATTAATTATAGGTGTATATATGTATATTAAATCATTTGCACATAAGACATCTTGATATGTTTGCACATTTTTTTAAACTTTCAGCTTAAACTTTTTCATGGAAGTCGCATATTTGTTACGCATTTTAAAGTGTACAGAAACAGCAGAGTCGTGCAATTTTCTTAGGATCATCTAATCTAGGATATCGCGAACAAATAGGGCACGAGGCAGGATCGTAAATATCACCGATAACCCGAGGCTGACATGATAGAAAAAAAGGTGCGTTTAATGAAATTCAACGAACAGTTGGATTCAATTACCTTAACGTGGGATTGAAAAGAACGCAGGATTAGTCATCGAAATTCTTTTTAGGTTAGAAGGATAATCGATTTTAAATATTGTAACCATAACGTCGTTCAAGGAAACAAGTGATGAACGCATTATCTGTATATGATGCTCAATTTTTGGATTGAGTTATAAAAATCAATTTCTTGGTTATTAATTGCGGTAATTTTGGAAGTAACTTTGCATTTAACCTAATTGAACGTAATATAGTCCACATTGAGACCCCCTAAACCCTTGAAGCTGTATTTAAACATTTAAAATGATTCGTCAATGATTTCAAGACTGAATTTTTACATAAAATATATAAAAATACAAACTTGATTTTATAAAGATACGAGAAGAATACCCGTCCCAGAACAGGTCTTACGGACTTTGGGGAATGTGGAGCCTCCTCTTAATTACCATTGCTCCCAGGTCCACCCTGACCCGGAGTGGTAGTACCTGTTAGGGTCCCAACTATGGGTTAAATAGAAACAGATATTAAAAGGGGAAAGAAACAAAAAAGAGAAGAAAACAAATATACTTTAACAACCAAACCAAACACCATCAATAAATATTTGAACGTGTGAGGAACTTGAAGCATAAAAACTTTCACCAGGATGACTGCATTCGGCATTGAGTGGCCTGAAAGGGGTTGATGTGCCGTAAAGCGGGACAACCAAACTAGGCACCATGAATAAATATTTGAAGATATAAACAACTTGAAGCATAAAAACTTTCACCAAAATGACTGCATTCGGCATTAAATAACCTGAAAAGGGTTGATATGCCGTAAAACAAAACAACCAAACAACCAGAACAGGTGAAACTCCTTCCTTGAACAGTACATTTAATATCGACCGATGTAAATAAAAATTAATATATAATGATACTTAGTCTTATGGCAAGAATACTAATTTAAATGTTGTTCAAAATCAATTACATACTTTCGATTTTAAGCATCAAGCTTAAGGCGGCTTAAGCCTTAATTTGTTTTTGTTTAAAATATAACACATTCTAAAAAAATGCCTATTTAATATAATATTCAATGAAAATGTGTCCAACTGCAACTTCACATCTTCAAGTGTTAACAAGTGTGAGTAGGTAATAGTATGATGTTATATTAGACCATCCGCTAAATAGGTAATCGTTTGACAAACCAATATGATTAATAAAGCATTTATGTGTTTACACGAACTCGAAATACAAAGAATAGCTGTGTCTAATGCCAATCGGTCAATGTTAATGCAAATCAGATATATTTGCAATATTTACATAGGAATAGTGCTCATATAATCTATCGAAAACCTTTTTTATCTAAGCCTGATGACTGACACTGTGTGGCTTCTTTCGTGACTAGATTGACTTTCCAGAGGCAATAAGGTTTACGCCATTGATACCGCTTCCCTCCTGGTGTGTGAAGATGTTAAAGGGCATTTTTAATCATGGGTGCCGACCTGCCAGTACTTAATCTTGTTGTTATTCATATATTTTTATTGTAATTCAATTGAAGTTATCAGAAAACAAGGGACTTGTTTCCTAGAGAAGACACTAGCTCTCTATATGAGATATACTTATATTCGAATATCCCATCAAAGTTCCCCTTTACATCTGAAACGTTGAGTAAATAAAGAAGTACGAAAGGTTAATTTCCCTCTCCCCAATTGAGCAGTTAACCCTGTTATAGTATATCTTTCTTGTAGCTTTTTGGTCTTACCAGATTCCAGAATAATAATTTATCTAATCTGGTAGAGTTCCAAGCTCAGTGATATTACTAGAAGATACATCACTTGAAGAGGGTGCACCATTCTTCGTGCATGCTAAGGTATGCTAGCCATTCTGAAAGGATCTTATTTGGGTTTCGAATACTATATTATTTTGAATATTTACTGTTTTCTTGCAAGGGAAGTACCCTCATACCAGGTTTTTCTAACAATGCCCAGTGCAAAGAGCCTTTAGATACTCAATTGCCCTGTAGGTATTCAAATTCTCTTATGTAGGAATTGAAATTCTATCTAGTAAGGATTCATAAACTGTGGTTATATTACCTTGAAACCCCGGCCGCCATCGTATGATATGTAGAACATTGAAATTGTTAAGAGTTGGTCCGTGTTTGTACTGCAAATACCGAATTTTTTTTAAGTGGGGACTATTTCAATGTGGTATTATGTAACCCTTGCTTCATTATAAAATATTGATAGCACAACTTTTGCTTGAGATTTGCCTATTCACAACAAACTTATACTCATCATTCCCAAGAAAGATACTTCAATTATTCAACAAAAGCGATTATTTATGTCCGTCGCGTGTCTTGGGAATTGGCTTCCAATAGGATTATATTTTGACGACATGAAGAATTTCTATAAAAGTACCAACTTGAGAGAAATGGAAAAACATAAAAATAAAAAGGAAAATAGCACAAAATGTAAGTAGAACATTGCGAAAAGTAATAATTTACGATAATCTCTACAGAATAGAGACCAAATGGAGACAGCGAACGTGTGTGTATATATATATATATATATATATATATATATATATATATATATATATATATATATTCTATATATACATATATATGATGTATATATTGTATATATATGCATGTATATATGTATAATCTCTCTCCCTCTCTCTCTCTCTCTCTCTCTATATATATATATATATATATATATAATATATATAATATGCATATATATATATATATATATATTAAGAAAACTGATCAATAAAATAACATGTTTTTCTAAAGAGATAACATATTTTTCTCTTAGATTTACCACTTATGTGGCTGTTTATGGCAAGGACCTAGGACAAGGCATGAAGCCACTTGATGTAAGGAACAAATAACAACCAACAATTATCCTCAACTACTTCGACTTTTAAAATATCTCATAAACACTACAACTTTATTAGAATATGAGAATAACAAACACAGATTACAGGTATGAGAAGCTCTACATATAAAAACTAAAAAGCCAGCAATTAATATAATCAATTTCGATAACAGTGAACACACCCGACAATGCTGATAATACAAATACTGTATTTAAGATTACCGGCTATTTAAACATGATATCATAACCCGGCCTCTAACATTGCTTTCGTCACGGAGTCTGTGCTTACATAAAGGGACGTATGACTATATAATTGAGCACATCTTTGAATAAAATAGACAAGATTTTGTATGCTCACTATTTTGCTAGCATGCATGTCTGTTGTCGACTGGCTAGTAAACTAGACTGGTAATAAAGGAAGGTTTGTTTCCCTAGCTTATGATCTAACACAGATTGTTGACAGACGTATTTTTGTATTCGATGCTAAAAGAATTTGTCCAGAAGTGTGCTCATCTACAAGTGCACCCTCGTAAGTTCCTCTCCATCGAACCGCGTATCGATACTCGATGGCTGATTGGGACCGGCTGAATCCCATGTTTAAAAAATGTGTCGTGTATCGCATCTGATTTAATTGATTTGTAACCATTGGTATTAAGAACTTCATACCCTCCAAGAAATTTTAGTAGAAACTAAAGTGCTAGCCGTGGTACACCGCAGAATGTACTACCGCCATTGCTGACGGGAAGCACTATTTCAAGTACTTTCTACGAACTAGATGTGTTGTTACAATAGTTTCCATTATGACTGCAAGCAGCCAATCCGTTAAATCTAGCGTGGTTTAATAGAGGATTGGTTCTTACGAGTTTTGGCGAATAACAAAGTCCCGAACAGAAGCATGACCGCTATTTAAACCAGTACCAATCAATCTGAAGTGATTTTCTCAGCATCCGATGAAGCAATTCTTTTGCGAATAACTTTACATCAAATTCTTCCGTCAATGATCACGGCCCCTACCACCGGAATTTACCCCTATGTCTGAAAACACTCTGAGCGACATTCATATATCTGCCCTGGATTTTGCCAAACTTATCTAGAAGGTATATGCTAGCGCAGTAATGGCCATTAAAGCATTTCAATCATAGTCCTTAAAAACTGCAACCGGAAGTAGATCATATTCTTACGAAGCGTTTCAATCGTTGCTTAATTCATAAATGCTACCCATCACATTTGCGAACTTCGTCAGTCTGCCCAATTTTTTAAAATACTGGAAATCAGCCCTCTGCATCTTAGTACAAACGAATCGGTTGCTTGATTCTGTCATAAATCAAGAAGTTGGTATCACCTCAGCACAAACAACCTACTACTTGACAAACAATATGGATTTCGCCCTTTAAGATCGACAGCTCATGTTCTGACTGTAATATCACAAAAGATCAGTGAATCTCTAAACGAGTGGTTTCGCTTCTAGATCTATAATTCTTAGTAATATCAAAGGCTTTTATACGATTTGCTAGCTCTGGAATATCTATAATTGTCCTCTCAACTGTTAAATACGTTCTCTCTTATAGGATTATTTAATAGTCGTTGAGAGGCAGAAGTCTGAAGCACACAGTATCTATGCCAGTATAATCAGATATCTACTTAGGCCAAACCTTATTTTAGATATTCATCAATGGTCTCCCTAAAAATATCTTAAAGGCATTCGTTGACATTTATGCAGATAGCAAACCCATGTATTGCAATACTTCAAAGAGCACTAATGATCAAGATCCTCAGGATTCTCAATTTTCTGACATTGAGCACTCGGATCAATTGAGGAAAAAGATGACTTGTTACTTTTAATGCCTAAACAATCGAGCTTCTCTCTGTTATCTTCTAACGCTCGAGTTTTCACTTTGCCTCTAATTAAATAGATAGTTCTTCCTTTGATAAAGCTCCC
>OY744553.1:32606091-32611091 GCA_963556195.1 Sepiola atlantica
TTCTCAGTTGAGCCCCGTTTATAAGGTGCATAGCGTTTATACGTATATTTGGAGATTTGACCGATATTTTTTTCCAGAGAGTATTCATCACATCGAAAACTATATTTTATTTTATGATTTATTGATTTAGTAATGTTATAGTTCCCTACGCGTGTTTCGCTAGCAAAGTGCTTGCTAGAAGATTCATCAGGAGAGATAAAAAAGATAAGATATTAACCTCAACAACTGACTATACCCCACAGGGGATTGACCTAGTTGAAATCATTTAAAAAGGAAAACAGAAGCAAACACAACTCGGTAATATGTGGTAGCTGTGGTGCGCCCCCACAATAATCAAGTCCGGTTCAATCCAAAAACAGAAAAAAGGGTAAAAACGAAGGGGAAATCCCTCACATCCGGCGGAATACGTATACTTATGTCCACCTCAATATAGGCCTCCCCCAGAAAAAGCAAACAATATCAAATCGTATATAGCATAACGTTTAAATAAAATCCAGGGACTCAGAATTGTCACATACAACCTGGTATGATTTAATTGAAGAGTCTAGTATCAACTTCTGTCAATAGACATGAAGCAATACAGATAGGCCGAGATTAAAAAACAAAATATTAAAGCCGTGTATCTCGCGAGTGAAACGGCTTTAATCTTTTGTGTTTTATGTATGTATATATATACACATCTATGCGACTGTTAAATAAATATTAAAATGATCTAAAAAATATCAGGCAGAATAGAACATGATAATTGGGCAAAAATGAACTGCTGGTCGGTGAAATTAAAAACGAAAATAAATGATGCACTTCAAAGGCTTTCACACGCTACCCTGATAGCGACTTCTTTTGGAAAAAAATGTTATAGGCAATTTAATGTTTAGTTTAGTTTAGTCTTGTTTTTCATTTTTTTTAACACAGTTCACCCCAAACAAAGCAGGACGCCACTGTAGACGTAAGGGGCCACTGAGAAAAAAGAAGAAGGGAGAAGGTTGCGGGGGCGGGTCAACCTAAATTGGGATCTGCGCAACGAGATGTCTGTTTACATTACTTTTTAATTTCTGCATGTCTGTACTGTCGGGGAAACAGGGGGCAGGGAGGGAGGTCCAGAGGCCAGCAGCACGAGGAAAGAAGATATTTGAGTAGAAGGCTCTCCGACATCTGGGGACCTCCACAGGGAATACATGAGATTTAGTTGATTGTCGAGTTAATCTAGTGAATTTACGTCGAGGGGGCACCAGAGTAGCCAATTCATCGGAACATAATCCATTGAAGTATTTGTAAAACAAGCACAAGGATGCTACATTGCGGCGATGAGACAGGGACTGGAGCTGGTTTGACAGTGAGAGACCTATTAAGTTGGCGATTCTTTTTTGGACCATGTAAAGGAGAGAGATACTAGTAGATAATGCACCAGCCCAGATGTGACAACAATCATCCATGCATAGGCGGATGGTGGCTTTGTAGAGATACAGGATAATGTCAGGTGTGAGTTTACTAGCACGGTAGAGGGAGCCAACCTTCTTTGCGGCAGCCTTGGCAATGTCTTCGATGTATTTGTTCTAATTCATGTTACCTGTGAAGGTTAGGCCGAGGAGTTTGAATGATTAACTCTCAGGCGGGGTGTTATTGGCCATGACGATTGGTGGTTGGAGGGGTTCCTTGAAGTTATAGATATATATTGTCTTATAAAAATCTTAAGCATACCTATAATCACATTTTATTATGTAAAAATAAAGTGTAAACCTATGTTTTTTTCAATTATAGGATGAGTATGAAGGTCAGGATTAGGGTGAAGGTAAAGATAATAAAGAAACCGGATTATGAAATTCGAATTAATAATTAATAGGAACTTCCAAGTCACATTCTTACGTTACTTTTTATTCACTTCTTTATTTAATTCGTATTCTATACATTCCCTATTGTGTTCCCATATAATAGATTGATTAGTTTCAAAACTCTGATGCGGATAAAAATCTCAAAAAAATTAATTAAGTCATGAGCTTGAGGATTAATTAACTTAATTAATAATGAAAATCGAGTGAACAATCGAACGTGAAAACGTTTAATGAAAAATTGCACCGAAATTCATTGGTTATGTAATGTCACTCTGTTCGAATATTTATCTCTCTCTCTCATATATATATATATATATATATATATATATATATATATATATATATATATAGGGTGGGCCAAAATAAGGGTCCTATCTTTAAATTTGAATAACTTGAATTTGAATAACTTCCACAAAATAAAAGTTAAACTCACCAAACTTTATGTGTGTGTAGACTGACCCTTCCGAGATTTTTTGAAATAAACAAAACAATTTTTAGCCGAAAAACACTTCTTAAAACTTACAAAAACTAAAGTATTGTTTTTTACACTGTTTTGAGTTTTTTAAGCAAAAATGATGTTTTCTAAATGAGGGTACGTTCCTTAGGGCTAATACGGCTCATGCTTGCTTCGGAAGGGGTCCTTTACTTATTCTAAAAAAAAAATTTTTTTAAATCAATAAATAAAAAAGTTATGAATTTTTAAAAATAGGACCCTTATTTTTGCCCACCCTATATATATATATATATATATATATATATATATATATATATATATATATATATATAAATGCGACTGTTGAATATTTTAGGTTTATGAAGAAACTCATTGCAAGAACAATTACAGTAAAGGAATAAAAAATGCTTTAAAAATGTCCTAGAAATAACAAAAACAATGATTATTGTACAAGTAATCTTAAAGAGAAAATCACAATGTCGTAAAAACCCAGACGAAAAAAATGCACCGGTCAGTCTACAATTCCAGGAACCATCTAAAACGTTAATGTTATGGGCATATAAGACACTCCTACGGTGTTAGGAAAGATAATCTTGTACGTTCTATATTAGTGCGTTTGCAAAAAAGCTGTGCACTTTCGGAGCATATCATTAAATCGCGATAAAGATGTTGGACAATCATGATTGAAACTTTGTGGACAAGTCAGACATAGACTAAGGTGTTTAGTACAAAATACGGTTGAATTTTGTCTTATAAATCTAAGTGTTCTTATAGTATACGGGTGTCTTGAATGACTGTTATATTTTGATTATCCCATTTTAACCGTATAAACATTTGCGAACGTTGTAAATGAAAGATCAAGCGACTTTTAAGAATTGTTCTATTTCAAAATCGTTATATTGAAAGTGGGTTACCTTTCTATATGTGCCTCTTAATCAAGTATTTAATTATACAAGCATCTATTTGGTCCCCCGATTTATAAAATCGCAGGACTTATGTTTTAGGCATGTCAATCCGTCCGTCCGGATTTTTCTCCGCAACCATCCATTGAATTTCTCTGAAATTTTGCATGAAGTTGTAACTTTGATCAGGTTAGAAAGTGACATTCTCCGATTTTTGAAAAAAAATCTGGTTAGTCCTCCAGGGGGTCAAAAGGCTCCGAAATGGCAAAAAATGGCATTGTTTGCCCAATACCTTTTCATCCATCCATTCAATTTCTCTGAAACTTGGCCAAAATGTGGATGCAATTGTTCCTAATAGAAAATAAGTATCGCTGACCTTTAAAAAATCTAGTTCGCACCCCCATGGGGTCAAAAGCCTCCAAAATGGCAAAAAGGACTCTTTTCTCCCATAACGTTTGATCCATCCATTCAATTTTTCTGACACTTGGCCAAAATGTAGAGGTAATTGTTCTGGATATAAAATAAGCATCCTTGACCTCAGAAAAATTCTGGTTCGCGCTCCCAGGGGGTCAAAGGAAGGTCAAAAATGCCCCAAATTGCCAAAATTTATTGCATATTACACTCGCAACATCGCGTCACATACAGAGGGGGACCACGCACGCGCGGCTTGTTATAATTGTGTATAATATATACTGTTTAATTATATTATATTATTAATAGATATATATATATATATATATATATATATATATATATATATATATATATATATATGAGACAAATCTATTAATGATAGTAATGTAGCCAAAAAATAAAATATTTTTTAAATCAGCTTCCAGAATCTATTGGATTAATTTTTTTAAAGAGAATGCCATTTTTTTTCGCTGTTTTTGTCTTTCTTCTTCTTGTTTTAGCTTTTTTGTTTCTTAATTATTATTTTCATTGATTTTTTAATTATTATTCGAAAGGACCCCGACCTGTTAGTTACGAGAAGTGAGAAAGGAACAATACATTTTTCTTACAGAAGGCTATCCAAATCCCTATAGACCAAACATGGCTGAAGATGGCCGGCGAGTAGTTTATATCTATAAGTAAAAAATACTGTCCTTTTTTATCTGATCTCGCTAATCCAGCTATACACCTACGGTTTATATTGATCTGAAATTATGTAATCTTATAAACAAATAATTACTGCTTTCGTATAATTACATAATAAAACACTGTAGGATTTTTTCTACTAAATGAAATCAATGTACATATATAGAGAGAAACACTAGATGGATTAGCCAGGTCTTCATCGCATTGCAAAGTCTGCCATTTTAACTACGTGAAACTAACATCTTAAACTATGACCTTTTCATTCGTAAGTTTCTTGCAAATACGTATGTATTCATATAAATAGATAAACATTAAGAGCTTTGTATTTTTAACACAAATCTCTTCATCTTAAAAAATAAAAACCGTAAATAAATCAAAATAAAGAAGAAATTCATTCAAATAGTGACGCTGTGCATTAATGAGTTGTTTGAAAAGTTAAAATCAAGAAATGGATCGCAACTTGTTGAATATAAACTCAGTCAGTCGGAAAAGTACATGAAAAAAGTGCAAAACGTTTAACTACGAGATGAAGACAATCATTAAATTAAAACAAGCATCAACAAATAAAAAAGGGGTCTCTAAGAGGAGAAACGGATGTTGAGAGAAAGAGAGAGAAACTAAGCAAACAGTTATCTTCTCCCTCTATATGAACTCTTTCTGCGCATGTCTCATCGCCATATTTTTTTAGTTAGTGGTTTTAGCTAAATTTGAATCAGC
>OY744553.1:32616091-32621091 GCA_963556195.1 Sepiola atlantica
TCTGCAATGCAGCTAGCATGCGAGAGAGAAATACAGAAACATCGGCTGTGATATAAATATCTCAATTTCTTAAATGTATCTAGTTCTTTTTACCGAGATAGTAGACTTGTGGATCGAATAATGTGTTACACGAGTTCTCTTCGTGAGTTATGTTAATAATCATAAAATGCAGAAGTAATTATAGAACCTGATTATTAGAAAATGATGAGGAGTGCACTCATTTGTTTTTGCCACAAGCAAAAGAAATTTGAGTACACGTGCCTGGAATTGTAAATAGAAAGCGAAAGTGAAAGTAAAAATCAGTGTTTCACCTACGGCAGACGAAGTGGAATATTATCTCGACTGCAAATTTGCATTCGAAGCTAAAACTACGAATAATCACTTAGCAATTAGTGAATCAATTATTTCTTTGATTAAAGTCAAATTGCGGTATAACATTCCATTATGATTCACTGCCATTTTACCTTTCTGCTATATATATATATATATATATATATATATATATATATATAAATATATATATATATATCTATATATATGTATATATAAATATATATATATATGAATATATATATATATGTATATCTATCTATCTATCAATATATATATATATATATATATATATATATATATATATATATATATATATGTATATCTATCTATCTATCAATATATATATATATATATATGTATATATATATATATATATATATATATATATATATAATTCTATATCTTGTTTCTCACCAACAATGAAAATTCACAATATACATTTTAATATGCACATTGTAGGGTAAGTATTTTATCTCTGTGATTTGCAATTAGAGATATAATATTTAAAACCTATTTGAAGCATACGTAAATATCAATAGTTTACCAAATAAAAAATTATTTTAGTTAGTAGGGAACCCGACACCAGCCACTAGTATATCGGTTTTGAATCTGGCTACGTTAAGTTCCACTAATGAGCTGTAGACTACGAAACAGATATTTTTCTGAAACCGATACGGTCTATGAAAATTGTTATTCTGTAAAAAAAAATGTTGCATGTTATTCTGTAAACGAAACGGTCCGTAAAAATGTACCGAATTTTTTTGTCTAGAAAATATAATCAGTAAAAATAAAATCTTGATCACTAGAATGCAGCCTAATATTGTTTTAATATATATATATATATATATATATATATATATATATATATATATATATATATATATACGTCAGTCATTATATATTCAACTCTCACAAAGTCATCATTTCCGAGAGTTTGTCTCCGCTTCTCTAATTATACAAAACAGTATATGCTGATATTATGTTGAATAAAGCTTGGCGAAACTGTGATATAGTTTACAACAACTAATCAGGGAAAAACAGATATACAACAAATAATTCTTATCAAAAGATAGATCATTTTATATGTTATCGACTTGCATAATTTTTCCATTTTAGGTTGTCGATTTTTTTCGGCGTAAATTATATTTTAAAAATAGGTGTACAGTATCACTAACACAACTCCGTGGTTGGTTTCCATTCGGATTAGCCTAAGCTTTTTTTATCTTTGAAACGTGAAATAAGCGACCATCTCGAAAAGTAAAAGTCAACTGTCATTTCGTTTTATGAAATCTGTTAATTAATGGTACAGAAACAAATTTCGAAATGACAAAACTTACCAATTGTTTCCAATAGTTTTAAACTATGCATGTCGATAGAATATTAAATTTCCCATCGTTTTTAACATGTATTTGTTGTATAGTTAACAGTTATTAGTTGTATAGTTAACAGTTATTTGTTGTATAGTTAACAGTTATTTGTTGTATAGTTAACAGTTATTTGTTATATAGTTTTTACTTTACCTCTTTTTCTCGTTGTTTACTATACTTCGCATTATACTTTCATATGAAACAGTTAAAATAGTTAATAAGCGTTTAAATTTGGAGTAATTAGGAGTTGAGTTTTTATGCCTTCGCTATAAGTGTTTTCTTACTAATACCGGCATGTAGTTTTCAATGGAATCTAAGTTAGATATTCGGTTGTCTAATAAGTCAACGCAAATCAAGGCCCAAAAGCCACTCAAGGATAATTATTCATAAGTGTGTCAAGTAGATGAAACAACAGCCTTAGGATAAGAGATGATGGTTTAAAATAGGCAAACCTGTATTATTTAAGAGGATTGTTTTACTAAAATTGTTTACATTAGACTTGAAAACAACGCTGTTATAGAAAGCTGGGAAATATCCCCGTTGTACTGTGTTCTATAGACAGGTAGATCTTGGAAAGAAACTTTGTTTATGGAAGTTTCGTTTAGTGTTATGTACACAAAAGAAGACATGAAACTCATTTACAGTACTAGTAGCGAGACGAAATTTTGTTGTGAATGATTTACAGGAGCAATCATAGATTGGAATACATTTGTACACCTACCATGAAAATAACGATAGAATAGATCGAGACAAGCAACGTCTCTTCTGTGAAAAAGAGTAGAACAACGAAAGCAAATTTCGTACTCTGTCAATGCCAGAAACTATTCTCAATCAAATTGCCACCTACACAGATGGAGTAACAGTACTTTATCTTAGGATGTATCTGACAAAACGACAAGTTGAAGATAGCGTAACGATTCAAACCAATTTTTCTAGCGATCTTAACACACGATTTGATGTAAGCCTCTAATCTCTTAGTGTCCTATTTTTTCTTTTGTTCATGGAGATTGCTCCAGACAAGGTATGAAGCCACTTGATGTAAAGAGCTAACAAATACAAATATGATTATCGCAAAGACAGTAAATGCCTATAAGCCTAAGTCTTGAAGAGACCAAGGTTATAGATAGGAGGATAACACTCAATGGGAACAGTTCCCCAATCCTATAGATCGTGAAAAGAAGCTACTGGAATAGGAAGCTGGGTTACAATTGGGTATCAAAACAGCAAATTGTTAGAGACCACTGGGCAAACGAGTCACGCGAGCTGGAACATAAGAAGCGGAGAATATACCACATACTTCTGAAGCACACATGCCATAATAGTATTTATCGAAATAACTAAGACTAACAAAATCCCGTCTGTGAGAGAGTAAATATGCGGAGAAGAACAAAGGTTAGGGCCAATCAATTTACACATACGTTTCTGGACCTCATGAAAAAAACCCAATGGGGAAGAGATTCACAAGCATAAATATGACAACAGTACCCCACACATAGTCTAATTGTAGATTTGGAGAGATAGAGAATACCCTCATAAGTGAGAAGGTGTTAGTAGCGATAGAGAGAACCGACTTTTCGAGATATAGTAAGGGCAATAGGGTCAAATGTATGAATTCCAAGACAGATTTGATAAGATAGAAATACCAAAAAGTCTCAGAGTCAATATCTCCTTAAGACCAGAGAAATACATTATGAATCTCAGGACTAAAAAGACACGCCTATGATTGAAAGACACGGGCTGGGTCTTAACTGGATTACATGAAGCAAGCCATTTCGTACCCTAATCCACAACATAACGCAGGTCAACTTCTAGATTAGCTGCATAGTTCGACTGATCGGAGAGAGATAGACGAAAAGCGACATCAGAATTCAAAGTGGCATCATCAGCATAGATGTTAGGCATCTTAAAAGTATTCTCTGGAAGATGATTTCTATAGTAAAAAATTCGTTGGGCCTCCAATTGTGCTCTGAGGAACAACAGCATTGATAGAGAAAGAGAATTAATATACTCTGCCCAAAGTTATTCGCACGCTTCGATCGGAAAGTAAAGACCTAATCAAGCCAATAATCTCATTATCCTGAAGTGTGTGTAAGATACCTCAATGTCACTTCTGTCAATGTCTTCGAAATTCCAAGCTCAATGGCTCTGTTTTCTCCTGAATAATCTATAAAACGACAGGTCCGCTCAGTTACAACAGTTAAAAGATCAGCAGTTGAACGAAACAACGGGATATGTCTCGGATATGCTTTTGGCGGTTCAGTATTTCCATCCTCTTAATAGTTTCATTATTTTTATTTTTGTTATTTTTTTATGATCGGAAGCGACCGGCTGTTCTTAGCTCAAATAATAAAAACAATCTTAAGTAAAACACACATTTTTTTTTAAAATGAAAAGTAAAGAATCATCCTAATACGGTCTAAATTGGCTACCCCCTCACCATTCATATAGGAAAAAGCATAACACGAAACAGTTCTTCGTCTATACCCTTATATACCTAACATAACAGTGCCGCTGTTAAATACACTTTCAATAAATATCGAGAGATCGACGCATTGAAGAGTGCCGGGGTAATTAACCTTTTTTATTTTTAACATTAGTTCACAGATGTTTATCCCCAATTTTTGACCGTTTCCAATCTGACCAGGTGCCCCCCCGTAATCTTTAATTTTAAATTTTGTTTCTTGTTTCTTCTTGTTCTTCTTAATTCAAATGTATAAAAAAGGCTACAGGCAATATAGAGAGCGCGATTAATAGGAGATGGAAAGAAGGAAGATAAACAATCGAAGGAGAAAACTTACAACTAACATATATTTCTTTTCAATCTTACATAAACAGCAAGTATGGTGTAAGATGTGTGTGATGTCAGGATGGTGATTATCAATCATTTTATATTTCGGAAATAGACAGTTGTAAGTCCGCTCGTACCATAGTGATGTTGTTCTTTCCGGCTTCTTATCAATCCGGCTATGTGCATTGCTTTCAGCATTTTAATACATTTATTACAATAACTAGTCATGCTTTCATCAAACAAACTACAATTCTTTCTCTTTCTTTTGCTTTCTATACGTTTCCATATATATATATATATATATATATATATATATATATATATATATATATATATATATATATATAAATATATATATATATATATATATATATTATCTAAGAATTGTGTTCCGGTACTACCGCACGTCAGGGGGTTTAGAAAACATCTACAAAACAAAACCTGTTGGACTAATGTCATGTAAATATTTCTTTAAAAATCAATCAGAATAATTAATAATATTTTAAATAATA
>OY744553.1:32626091-32633591 GCA_963556195.1 Sepiola atlantica
CCTTACAACTTGATGTGTTTTTGTTTTACTCTAACGTGATAGATCCATCGTGGTTAATACCATTCAAATAAAGTTGCACTGGTTGTTATTAAACCCGGCCAAATTAGCCTAGCAATTAGGAGAAATTTAACTTTTTAAATGCCAAGTCGGTGGGTATTTACAACAATCAGCGAAGATTGATCAATAGCAACCACAATAACAAATATATTAATATATATTAGTTTCATACGTACATTAAAGTAAGCCATGGACACGTGTTTATGGATCACAGCCGTCATCAGCATGGCTAACTTAAACAAAGGGTCGAACTTTCGATAGTGATGTCTATAGTGTTACGTTTAACCTCCGAACTATAACGCCTTGTCTGGAAATATGCACGGTTTTTATCACTTTAGTTCGAACTGTATTTATGCAAGTGTTATTATTGTTGATGGTAGCGTTTCCTACTTTTGCTTATTCTTATTTTGATTGTTTACTTTTAAGATTAATTAAAGAGAATGCCTTATTAGTCGCCTTTTAACATTATAGAACGTATTTCCCGTTAATATATATATATATATATATATATATATATATATATATAGTCATTTTATACGTACATAAAGGCAATCAATGAACACGTGTTTCTAACTACCAAGCGTCATAAGCATGGCTTTCTTAGACAATGATCGAACCTTTATTAACACTATTTCTTTGCTTTCTTTCGTTACAATGTTTATATTTGACTTATAAAAACCACGTAGTTATATTCACAAATAAGAGAACAATTAATTCTCACCAACCTTATTTTCAAATTAAACTTTTTTTTCTATGTTCTCTTAAGAAGGGCATCTCTTCAACAACAGGAAATTCTAAGAATACGACATGCACTTGGTATGACGAGCAAAAAGAATATATATATATATATATATATATATATATATATTACTTTTCTTTAATTCGCACCAAGGTTTGTGAAGTAGCTGCATCATGGTGCGAATTAAAGAAAATAATATATATATATACATATATATATATCTATATATATATATATATATATATATATATATATATATATGTATGTATAAATAATTATATATATATACTAACCTGCAATTATATATATATATGCATATGCATATATATATTGCATATATATTGCATATATATTGCATATATATATATATATATATATATATATATATATATATATATATATATATATATATATTCTATTTTGCGCGTCATACCAAGTGCATGTCGTATTCTTAGAATTCCGGTTGTTGAAGAGATGCCCTTCCTCTTGACCTCGCAATGAGTTCGGAATATCGAACGCATAATTCACTCGATATGGCCTTATCTTTTTTTGCATCATGCACTCGGCCGACCATCTTAAGAAAAATCTCAATTTAGACGAACTTATTTTCGGTATCAGCTTTAGTTTTCTCTGTTTTTCTTTCATAAAATATCATTAAGCAAATAATCTTTTGTCATCACAAATAAACCGAATCGATCTTTCAACTAAAACAAGTCCCACGTAAAGGATGTAATCTCAAATAAAACAATCCATATTTTGCATGTATAATACGTTCTATATATGCGTTGTAGAATATTATAAATATATATATATATACATACACACATATAAATATATAGATGAATAAATGCGACAGTCTGTTTTATTTATCACTCCTATACTATTATCAAAACGGGCTGATGTTATTTTAATCTCCAATACAACAATATTCTTTCAAATACGTTATATATCGTACAAAAGACATTCAGATATTTATATAATTTGCATAACTTCTTTGATAACCGTCTATAATTAATTAATGTTTGCTGTTATTCATTTATGATTATATAATTTTATTTTCCCTGTGTATCTACAATAGTTTTGTGTAAATTAACCGTTATTAATGTAAGTAATTTACTAAGAAATGAATAAATTACGAACACACATTATTAAACTATCAAGGGAGATAATTTAGATGAATCTAACTAGAAAGACATACTGAGTTGACAGAAAAAGAGAAGATATTGATATCTCTCTCCATGGAGGTGTGCCTTTTTTGCAGCATGATGGTCATATGGGAATGGACGTATCTGTTGGAAATCGTGTGTTTTACTTGCGCGAATTAGGGTGGGTGCAACCCATTGCAGAATAGGGCTTAATCTCACAGTCAGAGCTAACAGATGTGGCACGGTAACCGTGTGACAAGATCCTAGATCAAGGGTCAGTGTGCACCTGCGAGAAGCTCTGTGACGTCACATGCCCTTACGTGGGAAACAGAGAGGTCTGTGACGTCACTCGTTCTTCGTGAGAAGCGAGTTTCGTCAGTCTGGGTTTTGGAGGCAAACCGATGAAACGTGATTATTACCATGTAAACTAAAACATAAAAGGGAAATATTCCCCTAAGAAAATACAGGCGAGAGATATCCTTTCCCCCTCTATGAACGGTGAAGAAAATAATTGTTAAGTAACTACGAAAAGTAGTGATTTGCTGTCTCTCTCTCTCTCTCTCTCTCTCTCTCTCTCTCTCTCGACGTAGTGAATGTATCCAGGCCGATAAATAACTATCGTGTGTAATAAAAAGAATTGAAAGTTAAGATAATTGTTTGTCTTCGAAGTCCGCCATGAAGCTGTTGTTGCAGACAACGGACGGCGTGGTTCACGGCAGGAATGAATGAAGAAAGAGTTCATCCACTGGACGACATCAGGGCGGCGACCCTCTACACGGCGAGGGAGAAATCTAAAGGTATGCAAACGATATATGAACTATGTGATTTGTGATGTTTTAAAAATGACGAGTATTGAGTTTGAACGGCCACGGTCCTTTCCGGGACTAAATAGTAAACGTGAACCGCCGCGGTGCTAAGTAGAGGGTTATGCAACACTTTTAAAAATAACAACAACAAAATTGGCGCCGCCATCACATAAACAATGGACGACCTAAAACTGTTTGCAAAAAGCAAGAAGAGAACTGGACAAGCTGCTAACTACGACCATACTCTTCAGTCAGGACATTCAAACGGAATTCGTAATAGAAAAGTGTGCACTACTAGAGATTAAAAGAGAAACACTGGAGACGCCAGAAATCATTGAACTCCCCAACCAAGGGGAGATGGGGTGCTTGGCGAACCGGATAGCTATAACTATTTAAAAGTTCTGGAATCAGATACCATCAAATCTACATATATTAAAGAGAAGATTGGAAAATAATATTTACGAAAAACAAGAACACTCTTAGAAACAAAATTATATAGTAGACATCTAGTAAAAGGGATAACCACTTGGGCATTATCACTAATATACCCTGGACCATTCGTAGGCTGAAATATGGCTCCTTGATCAGAGTACTAGACACCTAACTTCCACGCACAACACACTACACCCCAAAAAATGATACGGACAGACTCTACATGAAAGAAAACGAAGGGGAGAGATGGTTGGTAAGTATGGGATACTGTGTGGAAGACGCAACAAAAGAGCTGGAAAAATGCATAACTCAGAACACGGGAAGGCTAACTACCGCGGCAGTAGACAACATATCATAGAACAACACGGGAAGCACCAACACAAGAAACAAAAAAGAGGAGAAAAGAAAAGTTGGAAGACAAACAACTACATGAACGCTTTATAAGACTGCCTAGAGAAGAAAAACAACGAAAATAGATGTGCATAGCTAAGAAAAGGGCACCTTAACAAAGAAATGGAATCTTCACTGACGGCTGAACAGAACAACGCGATTAGGACAAACTACATTAAAACTAAAAGAGATAAACCCCCAGAAAACAGTAGATGCAGACTGTGTGAACGATGATAGAAAACAGTAAATCCTATGATAAGTGAATGCAGCAAACTAACCCCAAATAATACAAGAACAGACATGACTGCATTTGGGAAAGCAATGGGATATGTGCAAACAATTGAATTTTGAATACGCAGAGAAATTGAACAAACATAAACCAGAGACAGTACTGGAAAACGAAAACCACAAAATCCTCTGGGATATGGATGTACAAACAGATAAACTCATACTAGCAAGGAGACCAGATCTTATAATACTCGACAAGTAGGAACATCTTGCCAAATCGTAGACTTCGCCGTTCCAGAGTGAACATCAAATAGACGGAGATACGAAGCAAATACACGGAGCATGGCAGAAAACTGAAAGGAATATGGAGCATAAAGAAAGTCAATATAATACCAATGATCGTAGGAGAACAAGGAACAATGCAAAAAAAAAACTGGAGAACAGACTGGGAGAAATTGGAATCAAAAGGAATCACTGAGCCTATACAAATGGCGGGGATAGTCAAAACAGCTGAATGCGGAAACCAACCCGCATCAGCTACAAATGGTAACCAGTCACCTGGAAAACGAAACCAGAGGAACAACACTACGCATGGACAAAAGTACACACACTGCAAAACACATTATACGCTGCCCGCCCAATAAAAAATGGCACCATCTTAGGCTGACACCACCCAAAATAGTCGAAGAAGATCAAGGAAGATGAGAAAATAGAGGACAGACAGCACCCACCAGATCTTAACTGGAAGAGTTCGAAGAGTGCTGCCCCCTTGGGGAGGCTTATTGCCACCTAAATCTCCGAAAAGACCAATGGTCTTTACCAGCGAGAAATCATCGGTTAGCGACTGTTGCGATAAAGCAAGACCATTTGCAGTGGCTATCGAAAAGAGGTAGAGCGTACTGGACATCTGAGGTAACTTGTTGTCACTGAGACTTCAGGGAACACCACCGGTTGTTGCAGGTGAACAATTACAAATGAAGATCTGTGTGAGACCTTTTCGTGAGTAAACGATAATAGATAGACAGACATATAGATGGCTAGATAGAAGGATAGATAGACTCTAAGATACATGTATAACAATTTATTTTGTGTTTTCTATGAAACAGAAACGTATCCCACTATGTTCATTGACTAATACGTGACTCAACACCTCCTCACTGACGATTACCTGTGTGATAACTCCTAGTGAGTACAAATAATAATAATAATAATAATAATAATAATAATAATAATAATAATAATAATAATAATAATAATAATAATAATAATAATAATAATAATAATGAAATTTAAAAAAAAAGATAATAATTTTTAAAATATAAAATAATAAAATAATAAAAAAATAAAAGATAAAAATGGTACCAGCCTAGGCTGATACCACACAAACTATTTGCATAGGGTCAAGGAGGATTAGAAGACCGAGAAGGGACAGTGCAAACCAGACCTCCACTGGATGTGCAGAGACTGCTGTGACATTGGGGAGGCTTATTGTCACCTTAATCCCAGAGAAGACCAATAGTCCTTACCAACGAAAAATCAATGGTAAACGGCTGCTGTAGTGCTGCAAGTTTATTTACGGTGGCTATCGAAAAGCGGTGCAGAATACTGAACATCTGGGGATACTTGTTGTCACTCAGACTCAAGGGAATACCACCGGTTGTCGGTGACCAATCACTGATGACCTGTGTGAGAACTCATAGTTAGTACATAATAATAATAATAATAATAATAATAATAATAATAATAATAATAATAATAATAATAATAATAATAATAATAATAATAATAATAATGGTAATAATGATAACAATTAGATGGTTAAGTTGCTTTGTGTTACGGCATATCAACTATTGTTAGGTTATTAAATGCCGAATCAGGTTTTTGGTAAAAGTGTTTACGTCAATAGTAATTTATATATTCAAATTTTAATTCATGGTTAGATTAATTTATTTTACGACATGTCACACATTTTGGGGTTATTTAATACCGAATCAGATCACTTTAGTAAAACGTGTTATGCTTCAAGTACTTTATCTCTTCATATATGAATTTATGGTGTTTGGTTTTGTTGTTTTGTAGTGGAAATATAGTTTGTTTTCTTGGCTTTGCAGAACATGATTGAGTTTTGCAAATGGAGAAGAAACACAATAAGATCAATGTTTTACATTTCGAGTCAGGAAGTGGGTATCTTCAGACAGCCTGATCTAGTAGCATTAATAATAATAATAATAATTATAATAATAATAATAATAATAATAATAATAATAATAATAATAATAATAATAAAAAGAAGAAGAAGAAGAAGAAGAAAGCGAAGAAGAAAGAGAAGAACACGAAGAAGAAGAAAGAGAAGAACACGAAGAAGAAGAAAGAGAAGAAACAGAACAAGTAAAGAAAGGTGAAAAAGAAAAATAACAAATACTATTGTAACTCAGACTCCAGGGAAAACCACTGGGTATTGTCAGTTAGCCATAACTGATAATCACTTTTGTGATGACACCAAGTCAGTTAATACTAAACAAGGAGAATGAGAAAAAATGCAAACACAATGATTTACATGTCTTGTTTAATCTTAATCTCTATCAGGAAATTAGGGTTAGAATTCGAGTTCAGATCAATAGAGTAGATATCAGAATAATGGTAACTCAGGGTATGTTCAAATTCCGGAAATCTACTAAATTGAAGTACGTCACATGATACGCATATCCAGAATACAGAATAAGTAGTAGCAGCAGCAGAGGAAGAAGAAGAATGAAGAAGAAGAAGAAGAAGAAGAAGAAAAAAAAGAAAAAGAGATGAAAGGGAATGCGAAGCAATGATGTTGATGCGAATAATAGGCGTCGATAAGGAATTGGAGCCAGAGATGGAGGTCAGATGGCGAGAAGATCTATTTTGGAAGCAATGACGGAGGTGAGAAGGGTTAAATGGTAATCAGTTCGCATTGCGAAGAATGGAATTTCTCGAAAAAGTCCATCTCTGAATTACGGACGGAATCGTCACGAAAAAAGGGGCAGTGATTGAAAAGTAAAGCGATTGAAGCAATACGCGTTTTCAATTGACCGATATTAAAAAAGAAAAACAGAAGAAAAGAAGCAAATATATAGGCAAATAGAAGAAGAGAAATAAAAGATGTGACAATAACAAACTATTACGTCATGAGTTATTCAAAAAAGGTGCATTCTATTGAAGACTATTTATTATACCTTGTATATTAAATACTTATCATAATTAAGCACTCATAACATTTTTTTACAAAATTGCTTATGTCATATTATATGAATATTATTTTATAAAAGAATAGTTAATGAACGTTTAATTTTTTTGTATCACACAAAATACATGCAAAAATATATCCCCAACTTTTGTGATGAATTCAGTTCGAAAGACACTCCCAAGAAAATTGTTTAATTAGACGTAATATTAAACTAACATTTCAACATGACCCAGATCTTACTAATTAATTAAATCTATCACATTCGTAATCTCTCGTTCTATCGTTTTACTCCCGGGATATGTATATGTCGTCTATTACTCGCACCTCCGTCACATTCTTGTTTTCCCTCCTTGTTATATATATATATAGATATATATACATATATATATATATATATATATATATATATATATATATATATATATATCAATACTACCAGACGATGAAAAAAAAGAAGAAAAAAAACTCTCTGACGAGGAATATTATATA
>OY744553.1:32638591-32643591 GCA_963556195.1 Sepiola atlantica
ATCCACAACTTCCTTGACATTACTCTATACAATCCCCCAAACGAGCTAAATTTCTCAGTCTATAGAAAACTAACGAATATAAATAATGATATACATTAGGGAGGGCCTGTGGACGAGTGGTTATAGCACTTGTCTTTGGGCTGGACGACCCGGGTTCGATTCCACTCATGGCATGCGAATTTCGAATCTGAAAACTCCCTCTGTCCAGCAGTAAATGGGTACCTGACTAAAAAACTCAGGGAAGGTATAAGGCAGCGGAAGGAGAGGAGAGGGGTGGGCTCAAATTCATGTAATACATTTTGATCGAAAATGGAATAAGGATTCTATGCATAGAGTTTTGTATTACATGTCGATTTATTATGTGTAAGCGGACAAAAGAGTGGTGAAAATTGTTATGTTCGGTGAAATTATTGTACCCGTCCTAGGACAGGCATTCTTCTAATTTCCTTATACAGATTTTAACTTGGTTTGGCTCGGACCCGCAGCAATCTTCTTATTTTTATTACTCGGGTTGTTATATTAATAAACGTAGAAGTGATTACTTAAATCTTATTTTGAACGAGCTGACTTGACTACTTGTAAGTGTCCTACTTAAAATACTTACAACATTATTTTTTTTAAATAACATGTCATTTTAACTTCAATACGAATGTGAAATATTAAAATGTAAGCTGGTAAGTAGTTCTATATTAAGCCCCTTAAATCATTTTGAATTATTTCCAATTTTTTTTAAATTTGGAAAATATTAATTAACCCACGTTACGACCCTTTACACGTAACAGCTGTATCCAAAAAAAATCAAAATGGCCAGTTGAATTGTTACAGTATGAATATTGCACCTACACATATATAAACTTATACTTATACATAACGTTATATGTTTCTCTCGTCGTGTGTGTTCCATTGCCGAGGGGACTGCGCCCCTAAAGCGCTCTGAAGGATATATAGTGCACACCTCTGTTTGTTAAGAGAGAAAAGAAGAGAAAAAAAGCTCCGTGTTTGAATATTTATGATACCCGGGAGTAGTCGGTAGGGAGTAATACTTGCAAGTTGATTGTTTGAAAGTAACTGCTATTTGAACTTTTGTCCAATCGAAAGTTGATTCATGATAATAACATTTACTGTCGCTGCATATTCAAACAACCAGACGTTGAATAGGAGTTACACTTGAGAAGACAGACTGTTTTTGCAAGCTATTATCACGACCGAACCAACTCAGATGTATTGTCATCTATAGTAATAGGCCTATATTTTGACACATTTTATAGTATTGTTTTTGTGAATTTTTATTTTTGAATTTCAAATATATTCATAAATTTAGTTATTCTTTAATTGCACCAACGAACATGTGTAGTATATTAGAAATGTTCATGATCTATTCAACTATTACAAAAATATCTTCAATATATTTTTTGCAAGATACATTTTTTATTTATTCGTATTATACTGTGTCTCATATTTTCACAGTGACTAATACACTGTTCCATTAAATGATATAAAAACTATTTATTCCCCCTCCTTAATTTTCTATTTTATTTTTTAACTATCCAATTCGAGTTCAATACTTTCTATTCTTGCATTCCACTTGAGTTGTCTCCCCTTATACACTCCACTTCCTGAAAACATGTCTACTTCCTGTCTCCGACCAACGAATTTATCATTTTCTTCACTTCAGTAATCAATGCTTTTATTAGACTTTTCGTCTGCGCATTCTTACGCATTTTTATATTTTCATTTGTCATTATTTTTTATCATTCTAATTTATTTTATATTCTCTCTTGCGCATGCGTTTCAGAAATTCTTTTTTCCCAAGTGATTTTAAGTTTTTCTATTTAAAAAAAAATGCTTTTATATTTATTGAATGACAAAACTACTCATTGAATCTGAAATAGAACGCTTTCATTAGCTTGCTGATAGGATTTCTAAATATATTTTATATATAGCTAGCAAGGATTCCTGGCGTTACACGGGCGTGTATGATGAGCTATATGCCCTCTTGCTAGCAACAAAAACTTCGTTATAACTGATTTAATTCTGATTCTTTACATTTCATGATAGTCGAATGTTATGGTAAACTATAGATGTTATTGGATTCGAGGGGGTATAAATAAATGCAATGAATATACGCAAATATCTGTAAATATATAGTCTTAAAGCCCTCACCGTTTCCTCGAGAGAAATAGTGTTGTATTTCATCCTTGTGTCATACATGTAAAAAGAGCCGTAATTATTTAAAAAGCGAATATAACTACACACTTATTATTCATACCTTGCTAGCTGCTTGTCCGTGTGACCCTTCAAGACTGAGTGGCTGTTGTACTGAAATAACGTCCTTTTATCCATATTTTCGCAATTTCTGAGCCAATTCAGAACTGTTGGAAAACAAATAGGTTTATTCAACTTGATCTCCGTTCAACATCTCTACGAAATTATGTTGGAAGAGACACAGAGAGAGATCGATTATTATTGTTTTATCATATAGTGTCAGCGCATCGCACTTTCTAATGTCCACACGTGGCGTGCTTCCAAGGAACGAACTTCTTTCCTCTCTCTCCCTTTGTTTCTTTCTTTGACTCACTCGACGTCATATCCGTTTCTATTAATGCAAGCAGTCAAGTGTAAGCTTAACCTGTAGCCAGGCAGTTGACACTGACTGAAATTAAATTTCCTATTTTATTTCAACTAACCGTTTTATATGCAAGTGGGTTTGATCGCCCAATATTTAACAGAAATTCTACTGTTTACACATGCTCCATGAGCTAATATGATAATTTCTGGATTTGGTGTTTTTTTTTATTTCTGCAATGTACAAATCACATATAATAACATATATATTGTGTTTCACTTTAATGGATATTCGGGGCGAAAGCAGACTCAACGATATTATTAAACACCCCTTGACCCAAACGGACTGGACGAGGCTATGTTATGATGTCTCCTATGTAGTCTGTCTCTCTCTATCTATTAACATACGTATCTATCTATCTATCTATCTATCTCTCTTTCTCGCTATCTATCTATCTATCTATCTATCTCTCTTTCTCGCTATCTATCTATCTATCTATCTCTCTTTCACGCTATCTATCTATCTATATATCTATCTTTCTCGCTATCTATCTATCTATCTATCTAACTCTGTTCATATCTACTTATCTATCTATCTCTTTCTCGCTATCTATCTATTTATCTATCTACTCCTTTTCCTTTTACATATGTATTTATCTACTTCTAGTATACATTTTTATTTATACAAACATTTTTAGTTACATATGTGCCTACATGTTTCAGCTGCGTTCTGTTTTGATAGCACAACTTCCTCAGACCTTTAAAAAAAATTAAAGTCTAAAGATCTGAAGAGCTTGTTCCCACGGCTTCTAAATATCACCTATTTGATTCCTTTTAATAATAGAAGGTTTCAAGATGGTGGACCGTCAATTGCTGAAGAGTGCCTTCGGTGGCAAGAAGTTAAGTCATACTCACGATGATTCCCTACTGAGTACGAATAGAACACATGTTGTACATTGATCTCTAAGCCAGGTAATCTCATAAATGCGTGTGATTTGAATGTTTAAGTCTTATTGAAAGTTAAATACCCCCATCATATGGCAGATAAACTAAATGATCGAATGTATGATTATTATTATTATTTTAAACTTGTTTATAGTTCGTTGTAAAGAAATAGTATAATGAAACATTGATTTTTTTTTATTTTATTATAAAATAAAGGGACAGAAATTTATACCTTAACATTAAAATAATAAATTAATAATTTTAAATTTATTTCCTTTGGGAAATAATTGATACGAATTCCTTATATTAGCAAGACTAGTCATAGTAGCTGTTGTCATCTTAGTTGTTATTCGTACAACGTTTCGGCCTATGTAACTTCTCAACTTCTTCAGATGCGACTTGTAAAACTCGACTTTTTTCATGTGTATCTTCTCGAACTCGGGAATCTTTCTGTCGAACACGAGAATCTGTACAGAGTTTCGACGGAATCCTATATTTTACTAACGCAGATTTCGTTCGTAATTCAGTACAGATTGCCGAGTTCGACAGAAAAATTCCCAAGTCCGAGAAGATGCACATGAAAAGAGTCGTTAGTTACATTGACCGAAACGTCGTGAGCATAGCATCCAAGATGAGAACAGTCGTTAATTATACAAATGATACAAATTGTCAATCCACATATAAATAATTCCACAACATAAAATATGTAACTCGTTCGAATGTTTGGAATTTAAAACTTCGAGATTTAAGAAATTTTCGGACAATGTTTACGTTTTTATTATGTACTTATTGTAATATGTTTTCTTTTTGAAAAAAAACTTTTCTCTTTCTGATATGAGAAAATAATATTTGTCAGTTTAAAATTCTACTGTAAATTGATTGCAATGTTTCTACGTTGTATTTAAAGGATTTTATTTTTATTTTCTTGTATGTTTATTTTGTCTGTGGAAATATCTATATATGTACATCTCGTTAAAAAACTAGTAATATTTCGAAGCAGTCACTTCGAACACCTGCGTCTATCACGTGAAAAGGTTTTGGACTTTGAGATTAGAACAGTTCCAAAGAATAGAAGGCAAAAAACGAAGACAATAATATACGTAGTTGACAGGTTCCTTGATGTCGGTGGCAGATCAATTACCAATATGATCAACTACTAATTCAACTTATCTAAACTATTTGAATATGAGTCACTATTGGAGGTGTTTTAAGAGTAAGTAAAACAATAAACAAATAAATGGCATTTACAAAATAGCGATACTCGGGGATTTGCTCAGAGCTTCGGGCTTCAGACTCTGGCGTCGCGGTGTCGAATCTCGCTAAGTCCAGCCACGCCGATGTATCGTAAAACAACGAAAAACGTATTATTTATATTATTCGAACTACTGTTCTTACCTTAAGTGTTATTTTCACAACGTTTCAGCCGATGTTTCTTCATGTGTACTTTCTGTCGAACTCGGAAATCTGCACGGAGATTTGGTCGGAATTCT
>OY744553.1:32646091-32703591 GCA_963556195.1 Sepiola atlantica
AATGAAAAAAAAAAAACGAAGACGATATAACATACACCTTTGGCAGGTTCCCTGATGTAGGTGTCAGATGAATAAACAATATGATGAACTACTAATTTAACTAATCTAATATTGATTACAATTCGAACTCATGTAGGAGTCAGTAAAATAATAAACACATAAATCGCTTCTACAAAATATCGACACTTTTTGATCTCTAGCGGGGATTGGTTCAGACCTTTGGGTATCAGATTCTGGCGTCGCGGTTTCGAATCTCGCTAGCTTCATCTACGCCGATATGTTGTAAAACGTATTATTTTGATTATTTGTACAACTATTCTTATCTTGAGTATTATTTTCACAACGTTACGTCCGATGTAACTTCATAGTTTCTTCGGATGTATCTTGTAGTACTCAAGACGGACAGGGCAGCTTAGTGTAATATACATGTTAGGGTTCGCTGATATTTTTCTCAACTGATTTTGTTTGGATGCAATTGTGTCTGCATCAAGTTTTGGTGCAATTGAATCTGCCCCGAAGATGATATACGGTATGGCTTCGTTTTGTTGGTGAAATAATATAAAATATTCTGGTGCATGGATGTTGCGAGAGATTTGAAGTTGGACTAGCAATTGTAAGGTAATGGTGGGTCTGCACATTTGCTGAGTTGAATTCCATGATTAGCCGGTGAATAATTAATGTGTGTGCAAGTGTAATGTTTTGACGTGTATTTCAATGTTCGTTTATTGTTGATTCCAGAGTAAAGCTTCATCTACGTAGCTGTAACTTTGTTTATTAGATGTTAAGAATTGTGTAGCTTCGTGAAACAAATCCCGTTTTCATCTGTATTAAAAAATCAAATTTTAGGGCCGTGAAGGAAAATGTTCTAATACTGTTGTTGTTATCGTCGAGTCAACGTTCCATGGGTTCTTGTTGTTGAAGTATATTCACAAGCAAAATTACGTATCCAATATATACAAAATATTGAATTTCAAATAGTCGATAATACTTTGCTTCAAAATTATTGGTTCTAAGTGAGAGTTTTCGTAGATGTTCATTAGGTTGTTGTTGTTGAAATGATTGGATAGAAGTTCGTAGATTCTTTTATGTTACATTAATTTGTCATGTGTTTGCTGTTGAAATGGAGAATAGAAAGGTGTATATTCTTTTTTGGTTGTTTTAATTTTCATTTTATATGTTGTTTTCCGTATTTACATAAATCGAATGGCGGCTAGTGAGTTTGATTTTATTTTGCGTACATGTTACACGCAACACAAATAAATTACGTCATGTTAATTCTTTGTTTGTTTTTGTGTGTTCAGATTTATTTCTGAAACAATTTGCGTGTTTTAAAGTGCTGGGCGCCATTTACATGTTACTGTATCGTGTGTGTTTGAAAGCATTTTTCATAAAGTAGGCATGGTTTGACAAAACAGGGTCACAATCCTGTTAAATGACGTATCTTAGATTAAATGCAATTAAATTAAATTTAAATTGTTGCACCACATGTTTATAGGAAATATACAGATTAACACATGCATGAAAGTTGAATGAAAGAACAAATGAAAAGGAAATGTGATTTAAAAAACACTATATTTATTTATTAATATATATATATATATATATATATATATATATATATATATATATACACAAAATACAAGACATTGATTGTTCATTTCAAATGTTCTTTTATAGAAGTGATAACATGTGTATGCCTGTAATTTGTGTGTGCGTAGTTGTACGAATATGTGTACGTGCACGTGAGTTAAGATGTGTACGAGTTCCAAAGTGTACGAATGGGTATGCGTGCGTGAGTTAGTGAGCATTGATATGCCTTTGTCAGTAGTGGATGTAGGCATTTGCATGTGTGTTCGTTCGTGAGTGAGAATCGATATGTGGTGTAGTCATTGGTGTGTTTGTGTGTGTACGTGCGTACGTGAGTAGTAGTAGTCGCATGAGCTGTTCGTTGGCCTTCAAAGCGCAAGGGAAACTTAGTGTAATATAGGTGTTAGAGTTCGCAATTCATATTGTCACAATTTCAGTATTGGCAATGTCCACATGCGCTTGTACAGTCTAGCCCATGCCTCCTGCAGGGATACCGGATGTTATTGCATTTTTCTGAACAGTTGCAATGTATTATTTGAATCAGTGCATCTGGAGAAAGGATTTTGCCCGTCATCACTGGAACAAGTTTGCTCCCTTCCACCTTCCACCCCCACTCAGATAGCATCAGTTAAGCACTACATCCCATCCACTCCATGAGCTGGTAGTAAGTCCGCCAAGAATGAAATTTACAGACAGAGGGCGTTGGTAAGAGTCGTTCTGTCGTAACGAACGTCTTAACTCTCACAACTTTCTTGCATGGCATATTGTATCTAATGGATGCCAGGTAGTATTTCTCTATCTACATTGAACAAAACTACCATTGCCTTACAACCATCGGTTTCCGCAACATCCTGGATTTGCTTTTGTAGAGTAAATGCTTTTGAACAGTATGTCAACATTTTTCACTCTTGACGATTCGTTGGTGCCGCAGCGTCTTTCTTATTCCGAATATCCTGGACACTGAATAGCATCCCGTAAAGGCATGCAGGAACATCATATTATTACAAACTGCTACGCCAAGAACCTGCTTGATAACCTTGATGTTGTATATGTAGGATTTCGGCTTGTCAGATCAAAAATAAAATGCAGTACATTGAGAAACATATGAATAGAACAGCAAGAGAAGGTCCGTGTCTTCTGTAATGAGGGTGGTTGATTTGAAAGCAGACATATTGATGGGTGTATTTGCAATCTCAACATCGGCATTCCCTTCCGTTTGAATAACGTCACAGCCTTTCTTCCGCATTTGCTCCATGATAGTCTGGATCAGCGTTGCTTGTTTGCCACATTTGACAAGAAGTCCTACTATTTCCCAGTAAATGTTGCTACCTCGGTAATGTTTATCTTTCTTGCATTCAGCTTTCGACTTCCCCGCTAATGAGTACAGTCCTTTATACGGGGGCTAACTTCATAATCATTAAACACGACAGTTGCTCTCTCATAGTGTTAAACAGTAAATGAGGCATAATCATTTGCAACCGAGTTGTAAGTATTCATCACTTTCTATTTACAACGGTGAAGAATAGATACTCTGTCTAGTACATTGTGTTATGTGACTATGAGACTGGAACAGTTTGTAGTAAACCACTGTCCAATTTTGTTTCAACATAATTCATGAGAGCTGCTGCCAGCTATGGTTTGTCTGCTTGACGTAGATGCGCTTTCCTTAAAACAAAGACATCGGGTAGAGACAGAGTTCATAGGAGATTAGATCATCAAGCCTTAGATCACACATCTGTGAGACCACAAATATACTCTGGAGTAAAAGTACTGGATCAATTCTACGATCTGCAGAAACATTAACATTCTTGCTCGATTTTAAAGTATTTGCTTTCAAACTCCGTTACTGAGAGTAGGAGAAACACTGATTGTCCATCCATCTTCTGTACAATGTCTTTTTCGATTTCGAAAAGGCCCTGAACATTGACATCCACGTTTGCAGTATTGATTAACTCCTCTCCAGGAGTTAGGCACAAGGTCATTTTTTATCTTACTCCCACAAGTAAGATGTGACCCAAGGTCGGGTCATGAAAGTGGAGTTTAAAAAGTGCCTGGGCAGCCCGTCGGCATTCCCCGGTAGGGGTGCCTCAGGCAGTAAGCAATAACTTACTCCTCCCCAAAGAGGGGAGGCGAAGCCTGGGAGGGTTGACCTCCTAGAACTGCACAGGACATACCCATAGACCGGAGTAAATCAAGCCCCGAAGGCCAAGACAATACTAGTCTATGGGGTGCAGTATCCATTGGAACAGATACTACACTTTGAGCTTAGCCAAAAGGCCAAGAAATTCCTTTAATAACATTTCATAACGATTCATCGCCTAAAAACGGCGTGAAGCTGTCTAGTTGGTAAGCACCTTTCCTAAGATCTGTCTTATCTCTTCTCACCCGAGAGGCAGACAACTCCTTATGTTGTTCGCTTTTTGTGTTATGACATTGCAAGGAGTAAGCGGATGACATAGTAGACGACATAACCCAAACTGTTCTCTAGTTCACGGACATCCCACTTACACGTGTGAGCCCACCATGGCTGTTGAGTGAGCAAATTAGTGTTTGCTCGATGATTAGATCGGAGCCAAGACAAGCCCAGTATTGGCTACTGCGTCTGATTACGCGAACCCCAAACAGGAACTTTTGATGTACTGCAGGGTTTTCATCTTTGATGACATACATCTTCTGGAGATATAGACGAGCCGACTTCAGGTGACTTGGATGCCCAGTGGCTGCGAATATTGTAAGGAAAGCGAAGACGGCAATAACACGCCTTTCCCGAGACTCTATTAGATCAGCTGCAACAAGGGGCCTAGCAATTCCTTGCACGTGCTAATAGTTTATTCATAGATTGCTGGTTTTGGAGGCCCTTACCAGTTCATCCCGTATCTGAGTTAGACTGCTGTAAATCCTACCGATGGAATCTGATTCCAATAATGGGTTTAAGTCTCATTCACCAGTCTTCATCAGCATGGCAGCCGCTCAAGTTCCTTTACTTGATCATGTAAACCAGGTTCATCCTCCAAGATTTTGGCAACAATCTGACGTGTGAAACACTGATCTATTAGCAGGTGGCCACGAAATGCTTGTGTCCCTGCCTTTCTGCTCACAAGTGTACAACGGCATTTTTATCATATACTGTATCCATGATATTCTTGAGTCTACTGCGATCAAGCAACGTCCTATATATATTCGCACTCCTTATGCATCGGGTGCATCATGCCTTGCCAGCTGGGAGTAGTTGCTTGAAGTGAAAGAAAGCTTTGATAGGTTTCGTTGCGGTTTTGAGAAATGCTCCTTTTTATGCTTCCTCATCATCTGTCGCAGGTGAATTGTATTATTCACGAAGAATGCCACATGTGTTTCACCTAAAAGTTCACAATGTTTGCGACCATACAACGGCTTTTGGTCATAAATAAAAAGTTTCCATGTCGACCTATCAGCTTTTCCTAGAGGTACTGATTTCAACATGCCGTTGCTTTACTACCTCATAAGTATTCTGCCATTTAAGCGACAAGCTATGATATCGTTATCTGTTCCTCATCGTTTTCCTCCAAGAATACACACACTGTTCATACTGATTGTTGTCTTTTAGTCTTCCATATTTTCGTCGTTTCGTTGATGCAACTGACGTCAACTGTCTTGGAATGCTTTGACGTAACATGACTGGTGGTACACATACTGTGCAGCATGACGATCACCACCAAAATATTCGTCCCGACCTTGAACAGCAGTCGCCCACTCATCCGTCATTGTTTTGCAATAGACCAGGAGGTGTTTCTTAGATTCGTCTGCTTGAATATCTCACCTATGATTCCATTCATTCTTATATGGCCCGGTAAGTTATCAATAATGGCCAGTTTTTCTCACATCAATTCAATTTAAGTGCGCTCCATCTAGAATTTGATTTGAACATTTTACTTTGTATTAGTTTTATTCTGTGCATTTTCTCCATACTGCCAATGAGTAAAGAATTTTTCCGGCTCTCTCCAAATTCTCCTCTTCATTGGACACCTTTTCAACGGACATTTACCACCTGGATAAACCACATATCTTTTTTACTGAACTTTTCTTTCACTACATTTTAATATAATTTTTCAAATATCTGAATTTTGGCTTTTCTACAGCCAACTTATCTATCTGTATTACTCCTCCTCTGATAAGATCTCGATCTTTGAAAAGCCTAGGCTAAAGGAAAGAATAATAAACACTAGTTTATTACAGAATATCCCTTGCATTGAACAATCGAAATTTGAAATAAATTTGGACATTCGTACATATTTATCACTCTTATTTCTTCTATCTTTTCTCTCTCTCTCTCTCTATATATATATATATGTATATATATACACATATCTATATATTTATTTCTCTCTATCTATCTATTTCTCTCTATATCTCCTACTCTGCTCTCTCTTTCTCTTTCTCTCTTTCTTCTCTCTCTATCTATCTCTTACTCTCTCTTTCTCTCTCTCTTACTCTCTCTTTCTCTCTCTCTCTCTATATATATATATGTGTGTGTGTGTGTATATGTATATTTATAAAAGTTTTGATGTGCGCGTGCGTGTGCGTGTGCGTGTGTGTGTAGTCCTTCTTCGTATAGTATTGACAGGCAGACGATGAACCTATAACGAATCAAACTACGTTCAATAGAACTCAGCCTTGTAGGCTTTTTTCTTGTCTCCTTCCCGCTGTCTGATTCACGCTCTCCTATCAACAGAGACATATTTATCCATCGCTAATGAGATTTGAAATCCGACGCGCCCTTCTCTATTTGATAAGAGAAAGTACGAAACGAAATTAGCCACAAAAAGCCGACCTAGTTTCCTGTTAAGAACGATTCCTCCGACTTTTGCTGAGCCAGACAGACCATGTAACACTTTTATCAAAGGAAAAAGCGGGGTGTAAAGTCAGGTCTGTCAATTGGCTATATTAGATTTTAAGATCTTTCCGATTCAGGCAAGAAATACAGTTATGCAAAATGTATGCTAATATTAACACGAGTGTATGGATGTCTATCCTTTATATGTGCGGATTATTGTATATGCATGTGGTGTGCAAAGTGTTCTTTTATTTTGTATGTGTTAGGGCGCGTGTGTTTATATACATATGTTAATATACATATGCAAAAGTAGGTAAACAAGACTTTTAGATTGAGAAAATAAAGTCGAAATAAATAACATGGTCACTGAAAAAATAACATTATACCGGTTGAATTGGCTACTCCGGTGCCCCCTCGACGTAAATTCACTAGATCACCTCGACAATCAACTAAATCCCATCCAATCACTGTGGAAGTCCCCAGATGCCGGAGAGCTTTCTACTCAAATAGCTTCTTTCCTCGTGCTGCTGGCCTCTGGAACTCCCTCTCTGCCTCCTGTTTCCCCGACAGTACTGTCATGCAGAAATTTAAAATTAATGTAAACAGACATCTCGCTGCGCAGATCCCAGTTTAGGTTGACCCCTACCACCAATCTCCCGTTTTCTTTCTTCTTAGTAGCCCCTTACGTGTACAGTGGCGGCCTGCCTTGTTTGGGGTGAACTTTGTTAAAAAAAAAAAGATCTATGTATTTAGCATATACCCTCGTTTCTTTAAAGTTTACTTCAGTTCGTTCGACTTAACACTTGATTTCCGTAAGATTTAAATTTAAATCAGAGGGCTATTTTTAGGATAGACCTTGTCCTTTTTACAGCTGATATCTTCTAGATATTGTGTTCAATAATTTTGAAATACTTTTTGTCTTATTAGGCCAGTTGGTCTTACCACAACCGGTATAATTTTTATTTTCCCAGTGACCATGTAGTTTGTAAATCCTTATTACGGTTCCGATGTTTCGTTATCTTTTCGCGTTCAGCTATATAGAGGGGATAGTCATTCGGGACGGTTATATCAATAATGAGAGCAGTCCTTTCAGGGTTTTTTTCATGTAAAAATGTCAGGATTGATTGCCTTATTTTTTATGTATTGCCCACCTGTATGTATTTTTCACCTTTTCGTTTGATGTTATCGTTAGAAGTTCATGCTCCCAGATATTCAACAACCTGTCTAGTTATATATCTCCCAAGATCTTTCAATGGGAGGATTTTATACTTTGCTGTAACACAAAGTGTAAACGCCATGTACCAATAGAATGTGTCATCCATACATTCAGTGGCTGAATGGTAAAACCTACCCAAGCCATTTATTTAAAAAAAAAATTGACTTCAATGTAAAGCTTCAAAAATAAAGTTGTGGGGATAATAGTCTAACTCTATATAAGATACACATATATCCGTTCTGTTAATACAGAAGTTAATAACATTAATGTCCTCTCCCTAATTTACAAGGAGACTAGGTTACAGTATATCTTACTTGTGGTCTCTTTGTTTAAGCGGACTCTAGAACAAGAATTTGTCTAATTTGGTGGATTATCCAGAGATATCTTGAGGTAACATCGAAAAGAGAATGTGCACCATTCCTTGTATTCCTTGTATAACCGTGCCGAAGGGATCTTATTAGGGCTTAAATACTATGCTATTTTGAATATTTTGTCAGGGTTTTTTGTAGGGTGAAGTATGCTCATGTCACGTTGTACCGAATACACTCAAAGATTGTGTTCACTAAGTAATTGAAACTTTTTCTGTTTTAGGTAAACAATATTTGTGTGTTTACTTGTGTAAGCTAATTTTTTATATATTCGTATGGTTGTGCGTACGTTTGTTCATGCATGGAGTGTGTTGTATGTTTATTTTTGCATACGTTAGTGCATGTGTGTTTATGTACAACTATATTTAAATGTAAAATAAGACTTTAAGCTTTAGAAAATATACACATACCAAATACATGAAAACATGATAGGCGTGTGTATATATGTATGTGTGTACTTGTCTTTTATGTGTCCATGTGTATACCAATGTTTGAAATGTGCTAATGGGTATGCATGCATGAGAGAACGTGTGTAAATGCGCACTAGTGTAGTTTTCTTTGTTTTTACTATTTGATGATATTTGTGATTGATTGAGTGTGTGTTTATGTGTGGTCATATTTGGATCCATGTGTGTAAAAATACGTTTTTACTGATTTTCCACTTTGATGAAAAGAGTGTATCTTTGAAAATGAATGGATTACAAACGGGGATGTTTGCATATAGTGTGTCTAAATACTTGATGAATTAATAAATATTGTAATTTATGAAATATTTATTTTCATCATTTTGTTTCTACGGAGGTTTCCTCTGGTGTTTGGTATTTTTGACAAAGGGAAGATTCTTTTCCCGAAATATCAAATAAATGATTTTTATAACCATCCGTACATCACACAAACAGCTAACACCACACTTGCTAGCATGTAAGATTTTAAGAACAAATAAATAGTAAGTCACACGTATTCGATTTATTTTTTTTTTCCTTCCAGCTTACATCTTACCCGGAATTGGCATTGCCCACAGCCTTTTTAAAACATACTACTACTATTCCCAGCAATGATTCAAGCAAACTACCATTCTCTGTTATATATATATATATATATATATATATATATATATATATATATACATACATGTGTGAGTGCATTTATTTATTGTGTTTTTACTGTCTATATTCATTGATCTGTGATAACATTCTGAGAACATGCGTGTCTTCTTTTCGACGCAACTATGATTATTTAACTTTATCTATCTGCTATTTCGCTCGAGTATTTGACTTGCGCTACCCATAAAATACTGTGAACCATTCACAAATTCGTGTTTAACATTGGTGCAATTATAGGACTTGTTTATCTTTTATCTAATTACTTATGTTATATGCGACACACCAAAGCTCCACCTGTTAGATAAACTCGAGTTATGTACAGTCCATTATCAGTACTTCATCAAGGACGCAGAATAGCAAAACAACTTACGAACGAATCGCAGTACGAATATTTTACTGGAAACATAATTGTTCGTAAGCTCTTTATGTACATCTTCCTCCTCTTACAATGGCACGGATCTACATTATGGGTTTATTGTCAATCATGTATTTTACTGACGCTCTTAAATCTATTTATTTGTCTTTCTTGTTCGAAATTCAAAGAAGACTTCATGACACCTCATTTATCTTATACCTGAATATATACTTAGTATGATCTTTTACCTCTTTTTTTTTCGTTTTCTTATATGACCCGTCCGAAACAAGTCAGTTTACTATCAGCGTAACTATCGTTTTGATATTTAACTAGCAGAGTTACTCAGCGGTCTTGGCCTTTTGGCTAAGATCAAAGTGTAGTATCTGGTCCGATAGATATTGCACCCCATAGACAGGTATTGTCTTGGCCTTCGGGGCTGGATTTACACCGGTCTATGGGTCTGTCCTGTGCAGTTCAAGGAGGTGCACCCTCCCAGGCTCTGCCTCCCCTCTTTAAGGAGGAGTAAGTTTATTGCTTACTGCCTGAGGCGCCCCTACCGGGGAATGCCGACGGGGCTGCCCAGGCAATTTTTAAACCCCACTTTCCCGACCCGACCTTGGGTCACATCTTACTTGTGGGAGTAAGATAAAAACTGGCCTTGTGCCTAACTCCTGGAGAGGAGTAAATCAATACTCAGCGGTGCTCTGGGGCATAATACAAACAAAATAAAATAGATTAAAAACTGTGTAGCAGCTTAATTTTACTACATACTTCTCTGTGCATCTCTATATCTCTCTATCTTGGTTTATCTCCATGAGCCCTTTTAGTCTATCACTATGTTTTCTGTACAAGAAAACCCCTACCTTTTCTCTTGTTTTAATTCATTATTTTGTTTACTTTAACGACCCTTCCGAAATAGGTAAGTTTAACATTAGCGTAATCATTGCTTTGATATTTAATTATAAGGGCTACTCAGCGTTGCCCTCTGCCACACACAATCGAAAATGTTAAAAAGTGTGTGCAGCATATTTATTTTACAAAATACCCTATATATATATATATATATATATATATATATATATATGTGTTATCCCCCAGCTTTTTTTACGTCTATAACTATGTCATTTACATGTACAAGCAAGCCCCTAATATTTCTCTTGTTTTAATTTATGAAAGATAATAATGAAAATGTATAAAATTCACCTGTGCTTTCAATTTTTAAGTTATTTCCCGAGCAACCATAGGTTCATGGTTAGCCTCTTTTGAAACATATCATGCTACCTATAATCCTTTTTAAATTCCCAGATAACGCCGAGTTTCTTATCCACTCTCCCATTAATACTATAATGAAACCTATATTTGTTTTAATGTATCCACAGACAACACTCAGTTTTTGTCTCTCCATCAAGCACATATCACCTACCAATTTACTATTGTATTATAACACACCAATGGGCTCTCTCGGCTATTGAACATTTACTGATTCAGCATATACGACTTATCAATATATTATAACTGTTATGTTAGATTAAATGAATTAGAAATAGTTGTATGAATGTATAATTATTTAAACATTTATATTAGTTTGAAATTTATCCTGCTATTATTATATCGCACAATTCCATGTATATATATATATATATATATATATATATATATGTATATATATATATATATATATATATATATATATACATGGATTTGTACGATATGTATATACATATATATATATATATATATATATATATATGGGTGGGTGGGTGTGGTTGTTGTATAAGTTTTTGTTATACAAATATTATTGACTACATATGTGCATACATGTTTCAGTTACGATTTTCTTATAATGAAGCTTCGTCGGGTAATTGTCGACAATGGCTCGGAGAAGTCGGATTACGTAAAAGATCGTCGCTGAGCCATCTATGCACATGTGCACCATCTAATGTTTATATGAATTCAACAATTATACTATAATATACTTCTATCTGTTATTGATCACTGTTTTATGAACATCGAAATGTCATATGATTAACAACAAGGAAACAACAACAATACAAGTACTAAGTGTATCCGTTCTATTTCTGATTACGTAAAAATGGTTTCATTTACATTTGTTACGACATTTAATTTTCATAGTAAAATCTTAATTTCAAATAAAATCATTTACATTCATTAGAAAAATATTTTTCTCAGTATCTGTTTCAATTTGCAATACTGAAAAGAATACTGAAATACACTAATGAAAAAAACATTCCTTCATATTTTTAAATAGTAACTAAACCACACAAGAATTGCTAAACGATTAGTGACTTCTATTTAAAAATAAATATTTAAAAAAATCAGAGGGAGAGTTATAAGACTGCATAATATGAACTAAAATACTTACGTTGTATTCGGTACTTCAAATAGGTAAGATTGTAAAAAGTGTTCAGAATTGTTATCCCGTCAATACTCGGGATAATAAGGGCAACGTTTAAGCGAGAACAAGTTAATTTTTCTCGATTCATCACTTAAATTGCAACGGTTGCCTAATATTTCTCTTTTCCATTGGGCTTTAGCATACATATATCTTCACGCTGGAATTCTTATGAAGAGATATTTATTGTCTTCGAATAAGTAATTTTCGCTCGTTAGGCAAAATGTCCGATTTTCAATTCCCCTCAGGTTCATAACATGTAGAAACATTGTGTATAAACATTATCGAAAAAAAAAAACATAATTTTAAAAAGCGACACCATAGCGTATGGTTAGCTTAAGTCAATTTAACGTATCCATAATTTTGAGAATAATGGTCAGGATTATACACAGCGTAACCATGTTGGCACGCCGGTTTGGTTACTTTAACGACGTTAAGCGACGTTGGGCCTCGTGTGTACGAAATATGTTACAATTTTTGAAATACAAGGTCTTGTATGTAGGAGAAGATCTCTGTTTATACCGACATTGCTAACAAGAGGTAACAAGATGTATCTATTGCGTATAAAGATTGAACAAAGACCTAAGCACTCGATTAATAAGCAGGGCAGCATAACGTATGGTTTGTTAAAGTTAATTCAAGTCATCCGTAATTTTGGGAAAAATAGTCGGGGTTATATACAGCATAACAATGTTGACACGAACGATGTATAGTAAATATTTATCATAAATTTCAATATCTCGAGCTAAAATTCGATCAGCAGTAACTTCCGTTATTCATATACGAGTATACACTCAAGGTAAACAATGACCGGAAAATATTCTTCGCTAGTGTTCGAAGTAATATTCATGTGAAATAGCGTCTCAATCTGTGAAATAAAACATAAAGAAGTTCGAAAACAGTAAATATACCCTCTCAGAATGGAAAGTAATATTACAGAAGAATGTGTCTCAGTATAGAAATAAAGTGAAGGTTAATTGCGTGCCATTTGAATTTTCCCTTCCCCACAGCACTTGAAATGGTTTTGCTATGTTAACACGACTGCATAGAGATAATAGAATTACGATTACTTGTGTGACGGACTGGAGAGTAGTACACACGCACACACACCCACTAACCCACGCACACACACACACATATATATATATATATATATATATATATATATATATATATATATATATATATATATATGTGTGTGTGTGTGTGTGTGTGTGTGTGTGTGTAAGAGGTAAGAACTAGTAGTAATGCAATAATCATTTAAAATATAATGCCAAATAAATGTTCAATAGGAAAAATAAATAAATAAAAATTTTAAAACTAAATAAATAAATAAAATGTCTATACATATGGGTGTATGTATATATATATATATATATATATATATATTTAGGCAAACATTATTAAATAACACGGAGTGGTTTTGTTTGATGCAACTTTTTATTTTCAATTTTCAATTCTCCGAAAAAAAAGTCGCATCAAACAAAACCACTCCGTGTTATTTAATAATGTTTGCCTAAATAAAAATATGCTGGCTAAATACACACAATATATATATATATATATGTATATTGTGTGTGTTCATATATATGTGTGTGTATATAGATATGTATATAGATATGTATATATATATATATGTATATATATATATATATGTATATATATATATATATGTGTGTGTGTGTGTGAGTGTATGTGTGTATGTGTGTGTGGGGGTTCGGACGCGGAGCGCGATAGATCCAATTCGTTTAAATTGAGACCTTCAACAATAAAAATACGAATATATTAAATTTAGACTTCGAATGATAGCTGATTTTAATGGAAATCAAAAGAAACTATTTGGTATCATATTATGTAACACACATGTTTTTAGGGTGTCGTCAAGTGTTGAAATACAACCGTTTTTGGAGGGACAGATTCGTGATTTTAAAAATGTCGTTTGTCGCGTTTTTCGTTCGAATATCTTCGTATATATATATATATATATATTAATAAACATATTAATAAATAAAAGAATGCACACAACTTAATATTAAATATAGGCATATAATTAAAGTGGGACCTGATATTGACATGTGTTCTTGTCGGTATTCACCTGAAAATACGAGTCAAATATAAAACATAATCACAATTACTTTAAGTATACATGTCCTTAAAAAGTACTTTTGAATCCTCATAATACTTTAAAATGAGGTATTTAAACATCATTTCATAAAAATAAAATAAAATAAATAAATAAATATTTACTAGCTCCCTTCGGTATTTTGAATCATGTCTAGGTAACTGTAAAATATTCTCGTTGTGAGTAACAAATTCCCCTCCTCTTTGTTTCGCATTTAATAGAAACTTACGACTTAAGTGAAGAATTCTGGGTAATTAAGGTTATCGTAGTATTGACTGAAACGATTAATAAATAAGTACTAAATATCTTCCACAATAACACAGAAGTATAATCATCTTAATAGTTGCTTGCATGGATGGCTGTGTTTATGAAACTAGCTCAAAACTGTTGAACTTAAAAGAGTTTCGTATCCAAATGAAATAAATAGACATCGTAAGGCTAATTGATATAACTTTAGTAAGTAAAAAAATTACCCTCAAGTGAATTAGAATTTTTATAAATAAATTATAGAACTTATTAACTATTTTAAGAAATATTACTGAATTAAAAATGTATAAATGTCCGCACAATTTTTAGGAAGTACTAGCTCTGAACGAAACATTCAAAATGGCGTTTTAGTAGGTTCCTCCACGTGTGAGTTTGTTCTTTTTCTTTGTTTTTTGTTTGGTTTCACACAAGAATGAACCACTGTATAGTGTAGGTTTTTTTATTCAAGACACTTTAATCCAGTAACTTTATATTTTTTGTGATTTTTTTCTGATGAGTGTGTAATGTTGCAGAGACGATATTCACATAAACACGTTGTTTGGCACAAGACAAATGAAACGGACCGTAAAAATATATCTCACAAAAAGATTATGTATCTTGGAAATGTGAAACAATAAAAATTATAAAATAAAACCATGGTTATTGGAATATAATATGAACTGACTTACATATATATATATATATATATATATATATATATTAGATTCGCTTTATTATTTTATAAAAAAAATAAAATAAAGGGTTTACAAACTGTTTTGGAAAGGATTGTACGCCATAATTGACTTGATGTTGTAATTCTGTGAACAATTGTATTGTTTTAACCCATTAAATGTTGATATATATATATATATATATATATATATATATATATATATATATATGTATGTATATAACTATTTCATTTGTTTATATATAATATAAATTACTATGTTATTTTACGTATATGTATGTATACAACATTTACTGTAAAAGTGCTCAATACGGAAATTAAACGTAAACGTTTCCGTGTAGCTTACTTGTCATACATATAATCACACTAGTTGTTTAGTTATTCATATATATATACATGTACATATACACACATGTATATATATATATATATATATATATATATTTATATGTATATCAATATATATATATATATATATATATATGTGTGTGTGTGTGTGTGTGTGTGTGTGTACAAATAAATACACCTTGGTATTTATTATAAACCGATGACACCCTATTTGTTTCCAGAAATGTATTATTCTCACGTGTGTTACTTGTGGAAAGCGTGGAATGCGTTTAATACGATTTAGACAATTTAGCCTTTTGTGAGATTGATTTTTTGAGATGGGGGAATTGTTCTGTGTATGGTAACACGTGAATCTGTATAAATAAACAGTGTCAAATGTTTGACTTTCTTTTGTTGGCACTTATTCTATCAGTTCTTTCTAAAAGCACATACTTACAGTAGGGGCCAATATAGAGGCAGCGTGCAGGTTGCAAACATTTAACTTGAATATTTGGTCAGGGTTTACTTGTAGGAGAAAGTATATTCTATGGCAAGTTGTCCTGGCCAAACACTGTAAAAGATACCTTAGACATTCGAAAAGAGTGGCTACTAGGCAGTCAACTATTCTCCTATAGGCAGTCTAATCCTCTCCAGCAGATATTTAAATTCTCACCAGTAGGCTTTCAGCTACAGAAGAATTTTAAGAGCTTCTCTTAACATCTTAAGGTGTGAACACCCTACGAGTAAGCAACTCTACGGGCGCCTTTTACTCGGATATTCGCCCTGATGAAAAAGAGAAGACCAAAATTTGCTAGTCCGTTCTAGAGGGCTAAGTATAAAAGCTTCAGCGATGCTCATTTGTGAATGTCAACACTATGATGGTGGTCAATAGGGAAATCACACAGAACTTACAGAGCAAGCAACTAACAAAGAGCTATGTAGTTCTGTGACAGTACTATGATGCTGAATAAGTTTGATTTGTAAATGAGTGGTAGTTTGACCGGCTTGATTCAGTGTTTTGCATAAGATTTCTAAGTTGCTTCTAGAATAACGATCGAAGATAATAAGTAATCACATGTAGGTTACAACTATCCATAGAGAAAATGATGCTATGGAACTGACAGAATTACAAAATAAGCACATCGACATCATTATCCACTTCAGCAACGTCACCTCACTGTCTTTGGGTAATGATCGTTATTTATATGAAATCTTTTGCAACATTCTTATTAGTGCACAGTTAAACATTGTCCAATAAAATGGTGTTCATGTGGTTTCTTTGCAAAAACGATTCCCAAGAGTTTAAACAGAATGGGAAACCATGCTACGAGTCTATGATTGCGCACCTGAGGGGCCTTTCTTTTATCCTTATTTGTAAAGAAATATGTTGCCAACAACCGTCCAATTAGGCAGTGTTTTTTAAAACCAGGCTGGTAAAGATTCTGTTCGATAAGGTCATGGAGTTTCGGAAATCTTTTTAGTAAGACCTCCCGCATTCAGTCGAGCCTTTGGGGTTTCTAATTAGTCATAGTTTTTACATGATGTTACATCTGTTTGTGGTCGAAAATTGCCAATTTGCGATAATGTCGTATTACATGCAAATTCTTCTGGACCCCCTGTGAAAAACTTAAGTTGTCTTTAAGTTTTAGTACGACACGAACACCACGTTTTATACACGAATTCTCGCCGAATGACCTCGTAAAAGAATACGAGTATTTTCATTATATATATATATATATATATATATATATATATGTGTGTGTGTGTGTGTGTGTGTGTGTGTGTATGTAACTTATTTTATGAGCACAAATATTCACATTATAGTTAAACAGTGCAATACTAGAGATGTATATCGATATTGATTTCATGTAAAAATTAGTTTAACAAGAGAACATATTGCATGCGTTCATTTACAAATATATTTATTGGTATACAATTGTTTCCGCCCTTTTCCAACGCACATAGTTTTATATGTAAACTATGCACACTGCTATTGATTAACATATGGAATTGCTTTCTTCATTAACTAAGGTTTACATGTAAGAATTGCATGATTATATATCTAAGAATCTAATTAAAACATACAACGATGGAATGACATTTACAGTTTCCATTGATACTATTAATGGAATATATATGTTGTTTGTATTATATTGTAACCAATCTTACTTATTGTAATATAGCATACACACACACACACACACACATATATATATATATATATATATATATATACATGTGTGTGTGTGTGGGTGTATGTGTATTGTTGTTTTAGTAAAGGAGGTGGAACATCAATACTCACTACCGTTACATGTTCTAATTTGCCTCAGTTCGTGTTTTTCCGTTATACTTCTGCATTGCAGTGCCTTCTATAAAGTTTATTTATATATACAATAAACATTGCTTCAAGAAAATTATAATTACCTCTTAATATTAATATTAGATGTATGTGGGTAATTTGAGTATTGACAAATATTGAGTTTTCAAATAAAATTCCAGATAAGGTGCATACGCAGTTATATTATCTGAACACAGTTCTCATATGTACTCAACAAAATAACACGTAAAGAAAATAGTTCCAATTTTAACCAGTAACAAAACCAAATCACAAGAAAATATCCATTGTCAAAGACCTCTGCGAAACTATTAATTATTAAACAAAATTCTATAGCAAAGCACATATTATTACAATCCAAAAGAAAAATTAAGAATGGACCATCATTCGCAATATTTCCTGTGGGATTGTGTTTCGTTTTTAAATAAATATGTTTAATTGCATGACTTACAAACAACTGACTTAAAAAAATATGTTAATAACTATAATAAGTTTATTTGGTACTTGATTTTAACAATGATTTAAGTCGTCAAAACACGATCATATAATTATATATATATATATACTTATATATATATATATATATATATATATATATATATATATATCATTATTATTTCATTTATACACATATAATATAATAAGGAGGTGTAATATATAATGCACAGGTTATCAGTACGTACAAAACAGTGCTCAATACGTAAGTAGAGCTAGGTAGTAAATTATGAAATTATACTAATAGAAATAAAGCTTTACAAAGGTGTTCGCGTTTTATCCCTGTAGGTAATTATCAGGCAATATATTTAATGAATATTATGCTGCTGAGTTTTTCCCACTTCTGATTGAACTGTATAGCTAACTGATTGGGGTTTAACTGTATAATCTTATTTTATATGTATATACATATATGCGGGTACGTATCTAATTTTCTTTCTGGTAGCGTACTATATATATATATATATATATATATATATATATATATATATATATATATATATATATACAGAGAGAAAGAGATAGATATATAGATAGATAGTTACACACATGTTATCTCTCTCTCAGTTAGAATGTTGGATTAAAAATTGTCTGATGTAAAGAGGTTATAGCGGTGTAAATATTAGCATGAGTGCCCGGTGAATGCTTTAACATGGCAATTAGTTTCCGTAACAAGAAATAAGTGCGAATCCAATGACGTCAAATGAAGTGTGTAAGAAAATGACCACTGTAAGAGAACGTGCGTGACAAAAATAAAGACGGGTATTTTCCCCTTTAGTGTTTGGGTGTGAGAAAAAATGGACGGTTTCTAGAAGTCAACATTAATCTCCTGCGGTGAAGGTGGAGAGGAAACTAATATTTCTAGTTCTGTAGAACACATTATGAGCGTCATAGTACAACACTTTCAATGATGTGTTGAGCAAACACACAATTAAGAAGCAGACAGATATACACTATATATAGATATACTTACAAATTATTTATTTTAAAGCTATACGTTTCATATTCCATAGACGTACCATGGATTCATTGCCATTCATCGACGGTTACGGTTTAGAAAATATCGTTTAAATTCCTCAAATCCTCAGTGACTTAGGAAATGAAGGCAGGTCGAAAATGGAACTCAACGATCATCGGTTTCATTGTCCGGTAAATTCGTACAAGTGTCCATTTTAGGGAAAATAGCGAGTAAATAAAGGTAGACTATACGGATCTATGGATCCTAATCGTAACTTGGTGTTATTTAAAAATAATCAAATTGTCGATTAAGGATGTCTATGATTGCTTGTTTTAGTGTCGCATTTACATTCAAGGGTTATATTGTGTAGGGTAAGGTATTGCTTCGCACATGGGTTAAATTCTGGTGTGGACGACTGTTACCAATTTACCGGTGGGAGTATTACGCTTTTAAATGGTGTAAGTTATAAATTTATTTTAGGACGTGCTTATATTTGAGTATAACATTGTTGTAATAATGTGGGTGTTCACAAAAACTCACATTCAATGATTATAATTTATGTAATATGAAAAAAATCAATTTTATTACAAAAATATAAAAAATGAAATATTCTATATCTCCAAGTAAATGCTTAAAGTGAAATACAGCTCAATGATTAGAACTTTGAGTCCTACTGAACGTATATATACTCAGTATAATGCAACATTCATGACATAATCAATATTTAGTAATCATACCTCAAAAAATTCGACATCAACACATTAATTACCATTCTGTAAATAAATTAAAAAAGTATTGTCTATTATATTATCTTCAGCACAAAACATATTTATCGATCCGATACGGACAAAATTATTGCCGAAATTGTTAAATGATAACAAACACATGAAATGAATCAAAGAAACACTTAAAGGCGGGGGTACGTTCTTATGCATAAATTAAGAAGTTAAATTAGAATTACCTCCCCTTTACTTGGTGTATATTGAAATTAAATTGGATTAGTCATGTTGGCATTTATTTATACCGGATTTGAAGAAAGTTTCATTTGTTTTTAGTAGTGAAATCTGCATCTAATGACGATTACGTTTGGACATTAATGGATAAATATTTATTTTCTACAATTTAAAATTTATTATTTATGCAATCATAAATATTTGAAAGTTTAAAATAATTGACTGTTCAACTAATTATTTTTTTAGCTAAAAATAATCATCATTTACTAAAATAAGATAGTATGACTTTTCATCAACTTGCAGTATTTCTCTTGTTTGAAGTATGGATCTATCTTTGTTAAAAATATATAAATCTGACATTTGAATCCCTTTACTTTAGCCTACAATTAAAGGAATAAAAAAGGAAAATAAAATAATATAAGTATCTTTATTTGTGATTTTGTTTATATGTATGTGATCATTTAACTATTACATTCGCGTGGTTAGTTTGCTCTCGTTCAGTCAGCCATGACCAGTTTGAAGTCTTAATAATTCGTAATTGTATTCTCTGTATCGCTCTTGCACTTATATCCGTTAGGCCATGACTGATTGAACGAGAGCAAGCTACCCCAGTAGATTCGATGTTCGGGTTCGATATTTCCTACATATTCTCGAATTCGCAGAAAGGTTGTTGAGTTCAACAAGAAGCACCTGAAGAAGGTTAGAGGTTACATCGGTCGAACATTTGTGAGAATAAACTCCAAGATGAGAACAGTAGTTCGAATAATAGGAAAAAATAATAAAAAATAACAAGCGACATTTACAAAATTCGGTAAGATGACACTAAAGTTAATGAAACAAGTTCGTAAATTCCCTTTATTATCTATTGCTAACACATCAATTTTATTTTACATATATATCGAATGATATATTGAACCGAACATTTAATTAGATCACTGGTAGTATACTGTCCGCATTCCAGACAATAATCTTTGGAATGTCCTTTCAGTTCACTTATTGGATCGTGTTGTTGCATTTGATAAGGATTGAACAAAGAGCCTTGAGATTCCTGTTTACTTTAGTAAACGTCCTTATCGCCTCACGGACGAAATATGGTTTGGTTTGGTTTGGTAGTTTTGTTTTACGGCATATCAACCCATTTTGGGTTATTTATTGCCGAATCTGGTCATTATAGTAAAAGTTTTTATGCTTCAAGTTCTTTATATCTTCAAATGTTTAATCATCGTATTTGGTTTGGTAGTTTTGTTTTACGGCATATCAACCCTTTTTGGGTTATTTAATGCCGAATCTGGTCATTATAGTAAAAGTTTTTATGCTTCAAGTTCTTTATATCTTCAAATGTTTAATCATCGTTTTTGGTTTGGTAGTTTTGTTTTACGGCATATCAACCCTTTTTGGGTTATTTAATGCCGAATCTGGTCATTATAGTAAAAGATTTATGCTTCAAGATCTAAAAATAAAATAAAAAAGGGGAGGGAGAAAGGGAGAGGGGCTGTTGTTTTTGTTTTTGGTTTTGTAGAACATAATTATGTTTTACAAAAAAAAAAAAAAAAAAAAAAAAAAAACAACAAAAAACGTCAATGTAGGTGAATTTCGTCTCAGGGAGCCACAGGGCAGCCTGATCTGGTATCACCAGACGAAATATGGTCGTGAGTAAATAACAGCACCAAAGTATATTCAACCAGTTAGAAAATTCGCAAATGACTTCTTCTAATGCATCATATCTTTTAAAAATATCTATCGAATAACATCGTCCGTCATTATATTTTCGTTTTTAATTATATGTTATTTACATTTAGATTGAGTGTGAAATTGTTTCTTCATTTTCCTCTCAGATTTTTATAAAATTCCCATTTATTTCGATATATTTTTCACTCTCATTTTGTTTCAATTATTTTTTTTGTTCAATCTATTCTACGTTTCTCTGTAAAAATATTACTAAGAATATGACTATCATATCCATGTACAAATCGGCTTTGGACGAACACTCAGACTATATGTAAATGTAAATAACTCTCGCTAGACTATGTACATTGATTGTTGCCAAATAAATTTGTATTTGATGTAAATACAGAAACAGAATTTGCACATGCTTTGCATTGAGCTCCTGATAACAACCATAAAGTTGATACGGTTTTGAGCTCAGATTTGCGAGCATTGGGGAGTTTTTAGTACACCTTAGTTGCCATTATTCGCAAGTACATTCGTACCCAGAGTTGGGTCACCAATTATCACGGCCCAGTACTCATTGGTTGGAGAAGGGTTAAATTAATCGTCAGTTGAACGATAATCGCCACCACAACAGAATAAAAAAACAATTGGGGAATAGGCAGAATATTACTAAAGAGGAAGTCATTATACAAGAAGACGACCCAATACGTATCTGTGTACACTCGACTTGAAAAGGACCATGCTGTAATAGGTGTAGAAGAAGACCTGTGGTATTTTGTTCCACATATGGGATATTCTTAAAATGACATTTTTCATAGAATTTAAGTTTTAGCTTTTGGCAGGGAAAGAGAGAAAGGAAGTTATTTGCTCTAGTTGTAGTCAGATAGGTTCTTGTTGTGACTGGTCTACAGGGGGTAATACCTGGATTTCAGTCGATCACTTTACATGAATATAACTATACAATAGAGAGAGGCTAGTAACTGCGCGAAAGATGTTGTAGAGACTAGAGTTCATGCCTATTTTATCGTAAGTCGTCCATATATACTCCAGATAAGGTTCCGTATAACTCAATGTTAAATGTGCATTACTCATCCATTGAGCTTAATTTGTCTGGATCCGGTTTTGTATGTTCATGTTTTTACTCTTACGATATTGCTACGTATCTTATTGATCTGATTTAAAAATTCAGTTAGCATACCTAATAATATAATTTCTTGTTAACGTCATCAAGTGTTTATGGGTATTTTATTTACTCCGCTACAGGAGTTAGGCACAAGGCCAGTTTTATCTTACTCCCACAAGTAAGCTCGGGTCGGGAAAGTGGGGTTTGAAAAGCCAGCGCCCGAGAAGGTGAGCACTCTGGCCATTAAAAATTGCCTGAGCAGCCTTGTCGGCATTCCCCGGTAGGGGCGCCTCAGGCAGTAAGTAATAAACTTACTCCTCCCCAAAGAGGGGAGGCAAAGCCTGGGAGGGTGGACCTCCTAGAACTGCACAGGACAGACCCACAGACCGGCGGAATCAAGCCCCGAAGGCCAAGACAATACCGGTCTATAGGGTGCAGTATCCATCGGAACAGATACTACACTTTGATCTTAGCCAAAAGGCCAAATAAGTGTTATGGGTATTTTATTTATCTACCTCCCACAAGGTAAGATGTGACACAAGGTCGGGAAAGTGGGATTAGATAAGCCAGCGCTCGAGAGGTGAGCACTCTGGCCATTTAAAAATTGCCTGGGCAGCCCCGTCGGCATTCCCCGGTAGGGGCGCCTCAGACAGTAAGCAATAAACTTACTCCTCCCCAAAGAGGGGAGGCAAAGTCTGGGAAGGTGAACCTCCTAGAACTGCACAGGACAGTGTGCAGTATCCATCGGAACAGATACTACACTTTGATCTTAGCCAAAAGGCCAAATAAGTGTTATGGGTATTATATTTTCACACACTAATGCGTGTATAAAATAATATACACGCATGAAAGACCAAGGTTCTGGATTGTTTGCTGAATAAATCATTGGGAAGCCAAGGTTGATTGAACCGAGTCACAAACACATCGGAGAAGTGGGTTTTCTTGCGTGCGAACGTTGAGATATACGAACACATAGAGCAACGGATAGCTCGTCTTGCTACATCTAACAATATTGAGGGAACCCTTTCTCTTCCCATGTGTGACAGCACCCTCACATAATTAACGGACAATACGTCCTATTGAGTTAAGGACGACTAATAATGCAATTTTCTGCATCTTAATCACTTAGGAGGTGAGACAATCTAATTAGTAGTGAAGAAAGAAACAACGAACGCTGCAATCACCAATAAAAATAATTACATAAAAATACATTAAATATTTAGGTGATAAAAATCATTCATATTTCTAGACAGGGGTTTACGTCCGATGGTGAAACGCTGGACTATAGACATCAATTTCGAAGGTTCGATCCTTGTCTAAGTAAGCCATGCTGATAACGGCTGTGAGTCAAAAACACGTGTCTATGGATAACTTTTATGTACATATAAAATAAATAAATACACACACACACACATATATATATATATATATATATATATATATATAGATATATTTATATATATATGCAAAAACTTGACGATTATAGCTCGAATTAAAGTCAGTGCTCATTATCAACTTATATATATATAAACATATATATATGTATATATATATATATATATTTATATATAAGTTGATAATGAGCACTGATTGAAATTCGAGCTATAATCGGCAAGTTTTTGTATGTTTTAAAAGTTTTTGTGAATGTGTTATGTAAAATTTGCACTGAAGATACCCACACCAATAAATAAAGAAATACATAGGAGCATTTTACATATATATTTATATTAGCCGAAAGAATTGTCTTCGAAATAAAAAATCAGTTGTAAAAAATAGCGTGAATCTGTCCTCTATGATAATGATGCGGTATTGAACTACATAAAATACTGAGTATAGAGTATCTCTAGCTTTACACTATTGAGCTATTATAAGTGTTTTATGTTACAAAATAAAAAACACACACACCCACATATATATATATATATATATATATATATATATATATATATATATTTTACTATTTCATTCATCCACATAAAATTTAATAAAGAGATATATTTTTTATGTATCAATTTTCAGTATTTACTTCAACAATGCTCGATACGTAAATAGAACTAGATAGTAAGCTATGAAAATATATTTATTGAAATTAAGCTACACAGAGGCTCCCGAGTTTCACCCCCCGGTTCAGGCTAAAATGCATGGAATTATTTTTACCGAGTGTTTTTATATACACGGCTAGCTATTTAACTAATCAGATTCTTTGTTGTTCACTCAGCCTATCGTTGGGCTTCCCTCGAACGAAGGTGTGGTTAGTGTTACTTCCTATATCCTGTTCTCTTTTCTATAGATCGGCCTATATCCTGTTTCTTTATTGTGTCAATATAATGGGTGAATTTATTTTAACACGTCGTTCCTAAGATTTCTATTTTAGGTTTTAATTTTTAAATTGTTAGTTTTTTGTTTAGTTTATTTTTTTTTACTTATTTATTTATTTATGTATCTGTAGTCTTAGGAGCATTTATTTCTGTGTAGGCAGCGGTTCGCTAACTCACTTCTACACTTTAATAGATTTAGCCTGAAGATTCGCCCGGCGATGAAACGCGGGAGCCTCTGTGTAGCTTAATTGCCATAAATATACGTTCATAGCTATATATAGTCGAAATATGAATATACATCTATGGCAAGTAATTGAGCGTCAGTTTTATTCAAATGAGTGAGATTTCGCAGAGAGCAAAATGTATTATTTGTTTTCATGCTGCACTTCATCTTTTGTGTCCTCGATCAGTTAAAGAGACGTATTTTATAGATCGTGGTGATGTTTATTTTTCGCTCCAATCTAGACCGCCCCATTCAGGGAGCTGCATTTTTGTCACAGTAACACCGATTCGCACTATGGATAAATATGAAATAATTGCTTGTTAATACTTGTAAAAAAACATATTCATGAATTTGTATGCACATGCTTCCCTCCTAAAATAATTAAGAAATCATCATCAATTTGAAATACATCAATGCGTAAATAGTCCAAATGGGTGCTATATTTCATTTGCTTTAGTTGTATTTGCTGTTGTTAATAAGAGGTGAAAGCCCTTCTTGAAAATTCAGATACTTTTGATTTTTGTGAATTTTCAATAATGGATAATAGACACCAAACAATAAAAGCATTCGCAAATGCCAAGTTCTTTTGAAATAGCGGTTAAGTGTCACAATATAAATACATCGAAGTTGCATTGAACCTTCTCCGTAGTCATTAGACACAAATAACGCGAGTTTTACCGAATTTAATTTTCCCCTTACTCCCTATTAAATATGAAACTTTACATTTAAGATATTTAAAAAAATGTATAAATCAAGTAATGCATTTTGATCACAATAAGAATAAAGATAGTAAACATCATGTTAATGTTACATAGCAAGGGGGGGGAGAGAGCTTCTTTTATCACTACACGCAGAAATCCTTCCGACTGAGGCATTTCTCCAAAACCACCTCAGCAGTTCGCTATTACATCCTCTCCGGCCGAAAACAACGCGAAATGTTCACGAGAGGATTAATAGTGATTTCAATCTTTTTTCTTAATACTTCTGATGATACAATTTAATCTATATCATTTTCATAATCATTTTACTCTATAAAATTCGAACTGTATATCACTTTTTCTCTATACTTTCGTAACCACAGTCTTAAATCTTCACGTATCAATTTACGGCATCTCAGGCCTTTTTCAAATAACGACCTCTCAAAATTACAAGAATCTTTTCACGGCATCTCAGGCCTTTTTCAATAACGGCCTCTTTAAAACCACGAATCTTAAAGTCTCTAAACAGTTCTCAAATAAATCTCAAATAAATCTCAAAGTTTACCTTAACTTCTGTTCTCTTCCTTGGCCTGTGATTCGTCTAGTCTTCGCTGGCTGTGTCGTCTTGATCGAAGGAAGAAGTCTGTCTCAGACAAAATGAACACACGAGACACGAATTTTCTTGAGGGGATATTTCACACAAATTTATTTATTCTCACACAATTTTCTTACTTCTCGGTTCGGTTGCTGTCTGGGGGATTCCGGCTTCGACTCTCTCATACTCGGGCTATTTTCTTTCCTTCTGGGATTTCTTCCGCCCTCCCACAGCGGGGCCTTGCCTTTTTACCGGCTACATGCTCGCAGCCGGTCTGGGCGGTATCGCCTCTAGGCCCAGACTGATTCTAAAAACTAAGTTATTGTTTTCTGTGGTGACGTAATCATCGTTCCCACGCACAATATGGGGACAAAAACGTCTCACTCTGATCTCTGACTCAAGGTCACGTCAGGTCTAAATTTATTATGACTACTCCTGGATCAAACACTTCTCTGACTCATTTCTGAGTCCAGAAACAAAACCTATTTTTCGATAACAAAATTAGCTATTTGATACTAGTTAATCTACCCGTTTGAAATACAGGGCCCGTCATAATATAACATTAACAATCATGTTGTAATTTTACTTTTGGTACAGATACCTATATATCTATATACATATACATGCATATACATATATATATATGTATATATATATGTATATATGTGTGTATATGTATATATATATACACGTATATATGTATATAAATATATATGTATATGTATATATATACACGTATATATGTATATAAATATATATGTATATGTATATACATATATGTATATATGTATATATATGTATATATGTATATATATATATATATAAGTATACATATATGCATATATATATATGTTTATATATAAGTGTATATATATGTATATATATATGTATATGCATATGTTAATATATAAATATGTGTATATATATATGTATATATATATACATATTTATGTATATGTATATATGGATATATATGTATATGTATATATTTATGTATATGTATATATACATGTATATGTATAGGTATATGTATGTTTGTATATATATATATATATATATATATATATATATATATATATATATTATTTATTTATTTGAAAACTATGTGTTCTATATTTCAGAAAACGTACCGCGGGTCATCCAGATTGGTTAACTTTTTTTCTCATGGTGGTTTCACTTCATCTAGAATGAGGATTATTTAACTGGGCATACATAATAATTTTAAATGTAAAAATGCAACCCATTTGGATGGAACAACGGTACGTTTACTGGAATATGTAACATATATTTTTTAAATAAATTATATTATCTCTCAATCCTCTTTATATCAGGCCCGTTATTGATTTTTTTTAATATAAGCTGACCCACACACACACTATATATATATATATATATATATATACATATATATATATATATGTATATATATTGCTATATATATACACTATTTAGCAATATTTTTTATTGCTTTATGTTATAAAATTTATATTTTTAATATCAATACTTAAAATAGTAATACACACAAACACACACACACTATATATATATTTATATTTAATTTATTTATATTTTAAATCAATTTTTATAAAATTTACTAACATGATTTTTTTCGGATTGACAACGAAGTTATGAATAGAGTATTTGTTATTTCATATCAATGTTACAATTATTTGCGAAGCGATAGCGACCTTCAAAGACAGCTAGTATGTACATAGAGCAATTGTAAAGAACAGACTATTTTTCTAAAAGTAAGTAATCAACTCAGTAAAAAATGATGTTATATATTTGAAATTAAAAGAGAGAAACTAAAGAATATGAAAACAAAAACATAACAAATGAAATGTTTATTAAAATGTCAGAAAAAGTAGACAGAACTTGACATTCAATAAAAATACAAATTAAAGAATAATTTCAGACGTTGAGTTGACGACGAATGAGGTCATGTGAAAAATTGCTATGCTAAGCAGAATTGATTTGTTCAAGGTAGACATTTTCTCAGATAAGCGAAACTCCGTTGAATGCTCTTTCTTACAGCAAATTTATATTGAATCGGATAAATTGTTTAAAAAGATATAAATTGTACAAGTGCGGTTCATTCCAATCAACAAATGTATGTTATTTGTTGTTTCCGAATTATTTACTATTGCATTACAATAGAAAGATCATAATTGCATACCGTCTAGTATACATGTTACAGTTGTGCATCCGTGGTCATATGACCTTAAACGTAGTTGGGTTTTTCATACCAAGCCGAGGATGCGTTATCAACAATCAGTTCGACAAAGTCTTTGCATTATGGCTAGGGGGTATTTTCTCTATAGGGCTAAAACATTGTTTAGTGTTGTGCTAGTAGGTCAATTATACCAGGATTTACGTTCTTTCGCTTTGAGAAAGGGGTTTATTTTTGCTAATCGACTGAAGCACTTCTACAGTAGTATGCCCACAGTACTACTCAATAATTTGTTGTCGGCAACGTGCTCTGCCTCTTCGGAAGTTGATTTTCAATCATAACCTTCTGACCTTATGTCATGTTCTCGCGGTTGGAAGGATATAATACTAGTCTGTGTAGACCATTATGTATCCGTTGCCGTCGTCAGAAACCCAAGGTCTTGAAGTGGCACGTCTTCCTTATATTAGTTAAGACCTGCTATCCTTAACATGGTAGAAAAATTGAATGGGAGATAATACGTCATAGAAAAAGTAGAGTTCAGCTCTGATCCTAAGGTTAAGGAAATGGTTAAGATACACATTGATTAGTGAACGCGTCGGAATAACGTTGACTAAGTCGTTAACGACACTGGCTGGCAACCTGTGGGTGTCCAGTTCGAATCTAGTTCGTTCCACTGAAACACATTCACTTGGCATATTAGCAACCTTCACGTGGTCCCTCCCGTGAGTATCCTATCTATTTTTAGAAACAGGTATAACAAAACAGATGTCGTGAGGAACCAATGCCAACAATATAATTATCTGATTCATACGAATTAATTGAACGTGTCCAAAAAGTAACGCAATGTACGGGAAGTCAAGGCACAACAATCTGTGCATATAGAAATCTAGAAATATAGTCTTCGAAGGAAAATTACGTGCTCAAGGGTTCTAGTTCCATTCTCTTACGGTGGTAAGGGGTAGTGCATGACTGGTTGATGCTATAGAGGAACTTACGATATAATACTGAATACTATAAAGAAATATACACCTTCCCAAATTAAAATATATATATATATATATATATATATATATATATATATATATAAATGATGTTTTTATTATAACTGATAATTTCTGCTATAAAAACAATCTCTATGATGTTACTGCTATCAGAAAACGAGAGACATGAGACGCAACTATCTTTGCTCCTACTACTAAACACCACCACATCACTATACAACGCACGTTTAGCATATGTGTTACCTAGCGAAATTTCCCCTGCTATGGTGCACCATTGACGCTATTAACAAGCCTATTCCATTATACTATATAGCTGTGTTTTGGTCGAGTTTGGTTAAAATGCCGAATAGTAAACAGTGGAGAAGTCGTACACCAAATAACACACAATTTATAGCAGACGCACCACAATTGAATACTACATTGACTCGTATACTTTTAATGTGTAGAGCGGTTAGTAAGGTTTTATGTTTATTTCAGTATTTTATTTCAATGAAAGCTGTCTGATAGACATACCAAATAAAAACTGCCGGACGAGATAATAGCTTCACTAATGTGTACGTCATGCTGAAGAGATAGTAAGAATCACTTTCCCTCCACTAAGCGTAAGTCCGAGTGGCAATCTCCTACAAATAATTCCCTGTCAAAACCACAAGTTATCGCTTTTACGAGTTTAGCAAATGTAAACGATAGTCATGGTGATGGTTGTTGTTTACAGTGTATTGATGAAAGTGTAAATCAAAATAAAATTCTGAAATAAAATATCTTACAAACAGTTTTTGTACACATTCAAATTATACAGGTCGGTAGAGAATTTAATTTGTTGTTTGATTTTTTGTTTCCATGTTCTCAAGCGTGAACTATTCTGTAGTTTAACCCTGTGTTTTTATTAGTTTTTGTTTCCTTCTGAGTATAATTAAAACTGCTTATATGGTTAACAAACTTTAACCATCAGTTTTTCTCTCGGGCACTTCGGGGCTGCTTATACAGTGTTTCACTTGTTACACAGGTTTGTTTGTTAACTGAATGGTTCGCACAACAGAATTGCGAACCACTTGATGGAGTTCAGTTTACGAAAAAGGAAACTGTTTTTCCAAATCACCAACATGGTGATACTAGATCAGGCTGCCCTGTGGCTCCCTGAGACGAAATTCACCTACATTGACGTTTTTTTTTTTTTTTTTTTTTTGTAAAACTAAATTATGTTCTACAAAACCAAAAACAAAAACAACAGCCCCTCTCCCTTTCTCCCTCCCCTTTTTTATTTTATTTTTAGAACTTGAAGCATAAATCTTTTACTATAATGACCAGATTCGGCATTAAATAACCCAAAAAGGGTTGATATGCCGTAAAACAAAACTACCAAACCAAAAACGATGATTAAACATTTGAAGATATAAAGAACTTGAAGCATAAAAACTTTTACTATAATGACCAGATTCGGCATTAAATAACCCAAAAAGGGTTGATATGCCGTAAAACAAAACTACCAAACCATACCAAACCTACCAAATCACCAACCTTATCAAACCAAGTCTTACTTTCCTACTTTAACTATAATCATGACATATATTCCCGACATAAGAAAAGAAAAAAATAATGTAACCAAAAAAAACTCTAAGAAATAGATGGCGAAATTATGTAAAGTACTTAATCTCTAAGATAATGGGCTGAATTTTAAATGAGTAAACACTGGTTGAATACATTTAAAATGAATTAAATCATGATTAAAACCTGATAGACAGAAGACAAATTCACATCGAATAAAACACATTTAAATCAAAAGTAATTTAAAATGACGAATGAGGTAATCTGAAAGATTACTACGATGGATAATGAAGGTATAAAAACACATCTCTACACATAATCAGAATTTGTATTTACATAGTAAAAACAGCTTGTCGGAAATAATTCTCTGAATAAGAAGTAAATGACTATATACACTAGTTCAATGATCTAAATTATAATGTGAGTGTGGGTGTGTGCGTACGAAGATGTATCCCATGAATTATATTTAAGCGGTTAAGATTAAAGTGAGGTGATGTTTGAATACGTTTTCTTGCATCTGCATAACATATTTAACTGTACACATGAAATATTCGCTTTTTATAGGTTCAAGTAGGCTCATGGCAACTATGTGCCTTTTGCTTAACGATTACTTTATGTTTTGTTATAGAGAAATGCAAACAATGTTAATTAAATCATAGGTCGATATTAAATTATTTTTTTACTGACCATTTAACGCTTATGAAATACAATTCAGTTGCTACATAGGTATTAATTCGGATTCGAATATACTTATTGAACCTGAAATTGAACCTATGAACAAGCATTCTCACAGATATATAGGTTAAGTGTATATTTTTACTTACATTACTTATATTTTAAAAGATAATTATACATTTTAAAAATGTATTAAATTTTCTCTGATTGTTAAGACAAATAACTTGAACTAAGTTCGTGTTTGCTGAGAGTAACATTAACAATAAAAATGAAAAACACACATGTTGTGTCATTTGATGAATACTTTCCATTCGTATCAAAATAATGTTTATTAAAACCACTAGCAAAAATATGCTCCTTCCGGTCGCATATTTTTGCTAGTTGTTTTATTTAATTGCTCAGTAGAATGTGTTTGCTTGTTTTTTTACAAAACAAAAAAACACCTTTCTTTTTTTAATAAATATCACACGGTAAAATAAAAACAGTTTTGAAACAAAATTTAAACTTTACGGTGTAAAATGTAAAACCAAAAAATCTTAATCTCAATTTAAGTTCATAATAGATTATAATATTTGAAGTTTTTCAAATCGAAGATAAGGTGTACCTAAAATAAAATCAACAATTAAAAAATAAAATACAGTCATTTAATTGCTCAGTAAAATGTGTTTGTTTTTTCTTTAAAAAAGTAGTAATTTTTTAATTAATTATTTTTTTAATTAAATAATTTTATTTAATAAATTTGTGCTTTAAAACATAATTTCTAATTATATTAAAAAACAGACAAACTCAAAACGTTTTGATAAAAAAAATCAAAGTAAATATGTAATTTTTTCGATAACTTTCAGAGAATCTGTTGTTTACATTATATTAATAAAATAAAGCGGCCCTGTATTGTGTGTGTCTCTCTCCCTCTTTCTTGAAATGGAACTTTCTGTGCGTTCGAAATAGAACATTATACTTAATAATCAGAGGGCTGGTGAAACATATACGACATTACCCCCGCCTTTCAAAAAAGGAGGAAGTATTGCCTGAGAATATGGTATAATGACAATGGAACAGATACTACACTACCTTCCGCCTCAAAAAAAGTAAAAGAAAAAGTGATCCCTGGTAGGGTAGTATGATGACTACAGAACATATACTACATTCCCTTCCTCTCAAAAAGAGGACGTAATGCCTAGAAGGATGGTATCATGTCAACAGAACATATACTACGCTACCTCAACATCTCTCAAAAAATGAGGAAATAATGCCTAAGAATATAGTATCATGTCCACAGAACAAACTACCCTACTTCTACACCCCTAAAAAAAGAAGGAGTCCATGCCTGGGAGGTTGGTATTATGACAAAAGAACATATACTACACTACCTCCACACAATCAAAAAAGGAGGAGGCAATGCCTGTGAGGATGGTATTATGACAACAGAACAGTTACTACACTACCTCCACACCTCTAAAAAAAGGAGGAGGTAATGCCTGGGAGAATGGTATTATGACAACAGAACAGTGACTACACTACTTCCACACCTCTAAAAAAGGAGGAGGTCATGCCTGGGAGAATAATATGATTAAAACAGAACAGATACTACATTACCTCTACACCTCTCAGAAAAGAGAGAGGTAATGCTTGGGAGGATAGTATTATGACACCACAACAAATACTACACTACCTCCACACCTTTCAAAAAAGGAGGACGTAATGCCTGGAAAGATATCATGAAAACATAACAGATACTACATCACCTCCACAATTCCCAAAAAAGGAAGGGGTAATGCCTGGGAGGATGGTGTCATGACAACATAGCAGATACTACACTACACTATGCCTCTGAATTGAGCATTTAAAGATAGAACATTATTCTGAAATAGTATATACTATACTATTTTTTAATAAGTACAATAGTCTTTAATAGTATAGTTTTGGCTTCAGAGAGACAGAAAGATAGACATAAAGAAATATACATAATCTCTATTATTAATAGGTAACTTTCTTTAGATATATGTGTAAACATGCATGCAGTGTAAGGCCCATAAATAATAAACATATTTAGCTAAGGGAAGAGAGACCACTCAAAAAATGACTGACGTCGTTGAAATAGTAATGCTTACCTGCATACGATATGTTATACTGTGATTATGACCCACTTGAGATTTTCCAAAAGTAATGTCCATACTATATATTAGCTTTCATGGTATTTCAGTTTGTTATGGCCATAACTTAACAGTGTTTAAGTTAATGGCGATTGAAGGAGTTAGTAAACGAGAAATCAAACAATACTGACAACAATATATCTTCTCTATCCGGAGTTATTCTTTTTGAACAGCTTGATTTCCCCCACATTATGCATCGACTGTGTGCATAATGCTTTCTTTGTGGAGATGCAAATAAATTGATATCCTATTTTTACAAAAATTGTCAGAAATAATAAATATACTGTGCGCACCTGTGACATGTTTGGGCAATAACGGCACCATTATTTATTTTACTTATTCTAAAATGTTAAACTCGTGATATATCAGCATTATTATACATACGCTACTTTACTTTTATTATTATTACAATAATAATAATAATAATAATAATAATAATAATAATAATAATAATAATAATAATTATTATTATTATTATTATTATTATTATTATTATTATTATTATTATTACTACTACTACTACTACTACTACTACTACTACTAGAAAAATAGCCTAGCTACTGTCGTCTATTTTTTCTACGCTGCCACGTCAGAAATGAACGCTCACCCGTAAACCGATGGCGCCCCAGTCCTATTTTTTGGGTAGTGAGACAATGATTTTCTTTGTTTCTGACCAAACATTTTTTTACCCCCGTCTAATATGTTTACCCTTCCCCACCCAAAGAAATATTTTTAGTAAAAAAAAAAATGTTCGCCCCCACCCTAATTTTTTTTAACCTTCCCCCATCCCCCAAAAAAGAGTTTTAGTAACAAAAAAAATTCCGATACCCTCAAAAAATGTTTTTACCCCCTCCCACCTCCAAAGAAATATTTTTAGTTAAAAACAAAAAAAAAATGTCGCCCTATCTAAAAAAAATGTTTTCGCTTCCCCGCCCTTAAAAAAGGTTACCCTCCTTCACGCAAAGAAATATTTTAGTAAAAATTTAAAAAAATAAAATGTAATCCCCCCCCAAAAAAAGAATAACATTAGTTCAAAAAAATTAATTAGAATAACACAACTGTTTAAAAGTAATTCATACTACTTAAAAATTATTTTATAACAATAACACTTATTAAAATATATTTATGAGAATAACACTAATGATAAAAATAACATTACTACTACCAATAAATATTAAATATTAAACATAAAATATGTTATAAACTATAATAATATATAAAATATATAATGCTATATAGTATAGTATATCATATAATATATAATAATATAAAATAACGTATATCATATATAAAATAGAATAATATGTAAGAAAATTTGATACAATATAAAATGTAATAATATATAATACTATGTAATATGATAGCATAATAATATATGAGAGACTATAATATATAATAATATATCATATAATATAAGATATGCTATTATATAATATATATATATATAATATATATATATATATATATATATATATATAAATATATAAAATATATAATATATATATATATAATATATATATATATATATATATATATATATAAATATATAAAATATATAATATATATATAAAATAAAATACAATAATATATAACATAGGATGATATAAGAATCTATTATAAGTAATATTAATAATAATGAATTAATAAGAAAACAAACGCTACTAATGATAGATGCATGGACAACTTGGATATACTAATACAAATAATATTTCGTGCTACAGGATTGGACGGAAGTGGAGAATCTATTACTATACTGCCTTTATTTGTTCTATTCTCGTTAAGATAAGGAGCAACATTTGTCGAATGTGGCAATATTTTTGTCCGAATCACATGTGCCATTTTGGGGGAAGCTGGATTTACCCGCATATAAAAGTGGCCGTGTGTCTAAGTGTATCCGTTTGGTGAAGAAAGTAGATAAATCCCCTAGCATGTACAAAAAAAGTCAGAAATAAAAAAAAATAATAGTCGTATCCGTATCCCGCTGGGTCACAAAAGCTACTACTATTAACAGTACTTTGATTTTATTCGAATATACACAAACCGGCACATGTCTGTTAAGACATCCTTCTTGAAAAACTAAACATAAGTCTCTTTAAAATTATCATCATCATCATCATCATCATCGTTTTTCTTACTAGTTAAACTAATAGTAATAGTATTGTAGTAGATTAAACAAAACAACAATAATAAAATAATAATAATAATAATAATAGTTATATTAGTAGTAGTCTATGTGCAACAATACAGCTAATTAGAATACTTACAACATTTTTTCTCAAGAATAGCTGAATTATAGATGCAGAGCATATTAAATATCCGAATAACACTTGGGAAAGAAAAGGGTCAGTAACTCTGGTTCAGTATAGCAATATATGTATATATATATATATATATATATATATATAGTGTGTGTTAGAGTGAAATACATGTGTATGATTTCAACTTTGAAACTTTAATTGATTTCACTAAAAATAAAGTATAATGAAGTTAAATTTGTTTAAATACACACCCCCACACACACATATATATATATATATATACATATATATATATATATATATATATATATATATATATATATATATATATATACTAGCAAAACCAACCCTCCCTCCGTGCAGCAATTACTTACGTGTAGTCTTTTTTACACAAACCAAATAAATAATTTTCATTTGATATTTTCTTAATTTAGAAGGAATTAAAAAGAAAAATGATTGTCGTATCGTTATTTGATATACTCCAATGTTGGGGAAATATACTGTGCATAGACATCGCCAAATTTTGTTTTCAGGAAAAAAACGACAAAAAGGTTAATTGATATTGTCTGTAAAATATTCAACATCGATAAATTGTATTGTGTTTCAGAATAAATATGAAAATTTAAAATGGTTATATAAGGATTGAACGTCGATTAGTTCAAGAAAACGAGTTTATATTACTAAGTGATTCAAAATGCGTACTTTGTACTCTTCACCTTTATTATTAAAGAAAGACAACATACGTAAATAATATTGATGAAAACTACCTATTTTGAAATTTTTTAAGATTAGAAGAGGTGTATTTTTTACTATAACAAATTTTACATTCATCATCATCATCATCATCATCATCATCACTACAGACATTTTAACTCTTTGGCCTTTTGGCTAGGAGCAAAATATAGTATATGTACTGAATCTGTACTTAGTTTTTATGTTCTCTGTCAGTAAAGGAGAAATCCTTTTAGACCGAGGCAACTGAAATGTGTGTTCCAATTCATTTCGGGGGAGCTGGATCTTCATTGTGCTTAACTTTGCTCTCGTGGGAGCAAGTAAATATGAATAAGAACAACAACAACAGCAACACATTTATTAAAAAAATGAACGCGTGTATTTAATTATGTACTGATTAGAAAATGTGAATTCATTAGAACCTTTAAAATGAATAAATATGCAAATGAGAGGCTGGGAGGATGATAGCATGATGAACAAACTACATACACGGAACCCCACCAAAGGAGGAGTTAATACTAGAGAACAATATATCTTGACAAAAGATTAGATAGTAAACTACACTCACGCATACAGAAACTGGTAATCCTGGGGAAATAGTACCGTGAAGAACGAATGTATACTGTACGACCTTCCCCCCCCCCGAACAGGAGGGAATGCCCGGGAGGAATTTATCATGAAGAATAAAAATATACTACAGAGAATTAAATAAGCATATACCGTTTTAATATTAATATAGTTAGAATAGGTGGAAATAACTTTTGCATTTATTTATTTAGATAACATTAAACACCACGGCATGTTTCATTGTCCACGTGAAACACCTAAATAAAAATTGTCTGGAAAAATATAGTCGTCAACTTTTATAAAAAATGAATATGCTAGCTAAGGAAGAACGATAACTTTCATCATTTTCTACTTATAAAGCATGTTTATCATAAACTTATGTTATCGTTCTTCATTAGCTAGTATTATGGTAAACGAACATCTACTAGACTCCTCCCTGATAGAGGATAATACCATGATGAACGAACACTCCTTCCTTCCACCCTAATAGGAAAAAGTCATTCTTGCGTGAATCGTCTTATGAGATACTACACTACTCACCCTTAAAATAGATTCTGACTAAATTGAGTCTTAGGATACCCCCTAAACACGCTTAAAACCGGATGGGAGGACAGTCTTATGACAATAGAACCGGTACTACACTAGGCCGCCTATTAAAGGATATCCCAATTTAATATATATATATATATATATATATATATATATATATATATATATATATATATATATATTTAATTAAAAATGTGTTGTCACAAAAAATAATGTTACGGTGCCATGTATTTTCGGATAAGATCAAAGTGTAGTATCTGTTCTCGACATCACAACGATATTTGACACTTTACTAAAGCCGGAAGTAAATTATCTCCCTTTTCAACGCCATCATATGTTTTTATAAAATGTATTTATGTTATTTTATTTATAATTATAATAATAGTACTGTCGATAAAACGATTGCCTATGTAAAAGAAAATTTGACAATACAAAGTAAAAAAAGTATATTACAGAATATTACTTTATTAAAAAACTTAAAATAAATAAATATGAAAATGTGAAAAATCGAGATGTGATTCAGAGAGTTTGAGGTACCTATATATACGGTATTTCAATATATTATTATATCATTAGAATTATCTTTAAATGCTAATGTAGTTAAGGTAGATGGAAACAACTTTTGCATTTATTCATATATATATATATATAAATATATATATATATATAGTACATGTAAGGTATTTGGTGCTGTAGATGTAAATCCGTTGAAACTCCAATGTTTATAAAAAGTGCTCAATAACAAGTATAGTTGTTCTTTAGTATAAATTGTTTTTTTTTATACAAACATTATTGGTTTCATATGTGCATGTATGTTTCGGCTGTACTCTTCACAGAGAGTCGACCTCTTCAGACCAAAGAGTCTGAAGAGGTTGTCTCTCTGTAAAGAGTAAAACTGAAACATTTATGCACATATGTAACTAATAATGTTTGTATAAATAACAATTTATACTATATATATATATATATATATATATATATATATATATATATATATATGTGTGTGTGTGTTGTGCGTGTGTGTCTGTGTGTAATTTAAATATTATTTAATTCCATAAAATATTTCCAGTTATAATTCTATTTAAGATAATTAAAATCCAGATATACATTCATAAGATGACATGAAATATTTTTAGATGAAAAAAAAAAAGGTTTTTTATTCACTATTTTCTTTATTATTTCGCGCCATTTTTAATTAATATATTTATCTCAATCGTTTGCTATAGTATCTGAAGAGAAAAAGTTTTCTCTTATTACTAGTAATGGAAAAGTTAAAATATTTGACAAATTCCGATACAATTTCCAATACTGTTCTTAATTTCTGAGTCCGATTTTAATAATCTTTTTAAATATTTACCGATTACTTCTTTTTTTAGTTTTCGGATTACTGTAAAAACCGTTGAAATGTTCACATATATTATCGCAAAAGTAATAATACTCTTGGGTGTGAGGCACATTGCAGGGGTATATCTTACTAACTACTTTTTCTTTATCATTTTCCTCTAATTAATAGACAAATGTGTGTCAACTAAATATATTTTTCTATTTAGAACACAGTTTTAAAGACATTTAAACAATAATGTTTTCAATCTGAAATTAGGCTGAGATTTTTCCGATCAGGATTCTTTCACAATGTCTGATATGTCCGATTCCCGAATCCGATTCATCGTACAATCACTACTTATTACGTTTCTTTTTTAGGTTTTTCTTCTGATATATATATTTTTAGTCATTTTTTATTATTTATGTAATAACGAAACTCTCCATCCAATAATTCCTCTAAGGCTATTTTCCTAATGTCTTCAATTCTTTTTAGCAAAATGTGAATTATTGGATTCTTCTTAGTAAACAACTCATTGAACATTATATTTAGTAACACTAGCGGCCATCTGTGTTTTTACATTTTATGTTTTATGGACGCACGGAACTTGGCGATATTTATTAAAAGCGAAAACGGAAAATCATAAGAACAATGCCATCAAACGGAAAATGTACCCGGAATGTTGCAACATATATGAGAATAAAATGACTACAAACAAATACATATATAACCATTAAAATAACTATCATGAATACATGAATAAAAATTGGATATACAAATAAAAAGCGCTGATTTTATGCTATTGGTTACGATCAAAGTGTAGTATCTCTCCTGATACTACAATTTATTTTCTCTGTCGTAGGTCAGTGAAGGGGTATTCCTTCAAGACTAAGGTATTTTTTGTCTAAATTAAGAGTTTCCATTTGTTGGGCGATAGATATTTCACACAATAAAAAGGGATCTAGTGTCTAACTCTGCCCTCGTGAGTAAGCAAGTAAATAGATGTTCTACCTAAACGAAACATAGTCAGAAACAAAGAGAATACACTAGACGCACGTGTGATCTAAGTTACTTAGATTCTATTCGAAAATTGATATACCATGACATAACTCTTAAGAAATATTTTTTTCATAATTATACGTAAGTCTCTTTACTTCATTATTATTATTATTATTATTATTATTATTATTATTATTATTATTATTATTATTATTATTGTTATTATTATTGTTATTTTTATAATTATAATCATGGTGATTGTTATAATTATCATCATTATAATTCTTATTAATACTATTATTATCAATACTATTATTGTTATTATTATTATTGTTATTATTGTGGTATTATACTTCTTATTGTTTTATTAGTATTGTTATTGTTATCATCATAATAGTGTTATTCTTGTTATTACTATGATAATTATGATTATTATTATTGGTATTAGTATTGGTATTATTGTTATTATTATTATTGTTAATATTATTATCTTATTATTGTTATTATTAGTAGCACATGTAGTGTAAAATAATAATGCAGAAATGTTGAGTAATAACGCATAAGACGCTACATGGAGGCTAAAGCCATGAGCCCGCAAACATGAATAAAAGCCGAAGACTACATAGATTGTCAATTAGGGTAAAAGAACAACGGAGATGAATCGGTGACCTTTGAACAAGCCCAGGTGTGTGAGGTCGACGAGTTCATTTCAGAGTATCACGTCGTAAAAAAAAACGACTCGGTAACTTTTAAAAGAGGCCGGTGCACGAGGCCAGAAGAAGGAGACACCCGGAGTGCAAAGTCAGAAATGAAAACAACGGTTTTAAACGAAGGAAGAAAAAGCGCTGACGCAGCAAATATCGAGTAGTAGTAATAGTAGTACTATAATTGCTTCTAAAATTGATACTTAGAATAATTACAACAATTTTATTTCAAGCATAACTTTTGGTGGGAAGAAAGCAATATTTTAACATGTATCCTGTTTTACTAAACTACATAGGGAAAAGCTAACAAACGTTGGTTAACTCGAAAGTACTATAATATATATATATATATATATATATATATATATATATATATATATATATATATATGTATAAAGAGATACATTTCACCCATAGAGGTATTTGTATTTATTTCCCTTCTATTATTGAGGTAATAACCAAACTGTCTACCCCAAAATGCCTCGAAGGTTACTTCTCTTATGTATCAGAAATTGGGTTTCTGAGCTGTTCTTTAGTGAATAACTCATAGAAAATCGTATTTAGTAATACCGGCGGCCATTTTCTTTAACCGTGATTGCCTCCCTTGGTGATATTTATTAAAAGCGAACAAAGAAAATTAAATATGAGTACAAATAAATTAAAACAAAATAATCATAACTACAAAGAAAAAACTCAAAGAAACAAAAATAACAGCAATATCAAAATGGAAAAATATAAAATAAAACTCGAGACAGTAATGAAAAAAAATCTAACGTTCCACAAAATATAATATAAATTTAGCCCTACTCATAAATATGCTAGTGTTTCTTATTGTTATACTTTTTTATTATATTATTACTAGTAATGAATAAAAAATATACAGGGTGATTCATAAGTCACTTCACTTAGCTATTTAAAATCATTACTATATGAAGCACAACCAGACTATGAACTTTTGATAATTGTTATCTTACTCTCTAATAACTGCTATTTGTTATTTTAAATTATTTCGTTTATATATTTTTTTCTATATATATTTATTTCATAATCAATCAAATATGCTACAAAGAGTTGTAAAGTCCTTGCAAAAAAGAATGGAGCTATGCATGCAGAACGAAGGTGGACATTTTGAAACTTTGCTGTAATATTAAACTCCCATAATTTGTTGAATAAACTTTCTGTTTTGTATTACCCTATTTTTTAACTTTAGAATTTCTAAAATAAATAGCTAAGTTACTTATGAATCACCCTCTAGTATTTAAAATGTTGATTTCAAGTAGCGAACTTTGTGAAGCGAATTTATTTAGTCAATTAAATATACGTGTACATTGTAAAACAATTACAAAGAAACATTATTTAAACTTAAGTATTAAGCCCTAATCGTTTTGTAAAACAGTATATATGGTAGACTACAAATACTCACACACCGTTTGTTTTTATTAATTTGCACATGTATTTTATGCAACAAAATCTAATAAATTATTAAGTAGTCTGTAACATACTATCATAATTTTGCATTGTCAGATTTTCTAATGTATACGAAATATGTTCAATGATGGTAAAACGTCTGATGTCGCTGTAATGTCGTCAACAGATAGTACACGTTGATATTTGCCAATATGACAAAGATCCATAGCAAACATTTGTTTAATATCTTGGCATTTTTAAGTGAATGAAAAAACAAACTTAATTATATCTATTATTGTATTACCTTTGAGACATGCAAAACCTATGCTAAACAAGAAATAAAGTTGTAGATATTCCATCTGAGAAGTCTGCGTTTTATCCTTGTTATCATATGGGAACAAAAAAAGTGTTGAGGTGCATGAAATCACTGGTATGAAGTCCATGTACACTCTTCTGAAGCAACGCCGACTGAGATGGTTGGTCATGTTAACAGGATGGTTGATGGAAGAACTCCCACAGATCTGATTCATGGAGAGTTAAAATAAGTAAAAGAGAGACCGTGGTCGCTCCCTTCTAAAATGCAAGGATGTCTGTAAAAGAGATATAAACACCGTTGACATCTACTCATCATCTTGAGATTGGCTTTCCTCTGACAGTGATGAATGAAAAATAAACGTCGAACAAGAACAATATTATCCTCCGAAGCTAGCAAAAATATGCTCACTTCGGTCGCATATTTTTCTAGTATATATATACATCATATGAATATATATATATATTTATGTATACATACATATATATATATATATATATATATATATATATATATATATGTGTGTGTATATATATATATATATGTATATATATACATATACATACATATACATATTTATATATATGTATATATGTACATATATATATATGTATATATATGTATGTATATATATATGTATATATATATGTATATATATATGTATATATATATGTATATGTATTTTGACACTTGTGAGTGGATCATTACCATTAACTACGTCCGCATGCCCAGTTCCATTCTGACCCAAAGTAACGGTCGCGTAACAATGGTCCTGTTGCGTATATGTAATTCGTTCCCTGCATCACACTAAACTGCGCAGGGTGCCATTTTATATTCGTCTAACTAGAGCTTGTGCTGATGAAGACTCTTGATGGGCATAACAGTGTGCTTTGTTTCAGAAACTATCGTAAACTTACACTGTAGTAGACATTGACTTCTTGGAACAAATATAAATGGATATGACAAAACTTTTCATCATTTCGAAACTATAATACATAAATGTATATATATATATATATATATATATATATATATATATATATATATATATATATATCCGATATGAATGCTTATTTATGAAAACATTTTGACTACACAGTTTTTTAACTTCAGTCGGAAATCAGCCGAGCTTCTTCAGGCAATGTTCTTAATATGAATAATTAGACATGCATGCGTCAATTAACAAAAGATAAAACAATCTCTTACACTCGAAGAAGGTCTATCTTAGACAACACTTAATGCTTGCACAGAAAACCGCAATGGTTTTACTTTTTCTCTCTTCATAACTATAGTTGACGCCATTCCGCAAGAAATTTGATAATCGCAGAAGAATTAATTTCTATGTGTCCCTTTAAAAAATATGCAAATCAATAGATGACAGGCGTTTAAACGAAAAGTAAAAATAAATTCTTAGATTAAACATTCATAAACGTTCGTTCGTGAAATTTCAAGGGAAAGGAACTTAAAATGCAAATAGAAAATTACGGAGGACAGAAAAGGGAATACAAGTTTTAGCTGATATTGTATGAAATAATATTGTATGAAATATTATTGTATGAAATATTATTGTATGAAATAATATTGTATGAAATCATATTTTATAAATAATATTTTATAAATAATATTGTATGAAATCATATTTTATAAATAATATTTTATAAATAATATTGTATAAAATAATATTGTATAGAATAATATTGTATAAAATACACTATCTCTGTGCAAGTAGCGTGTAGAAGGCTGCTCATGCAGGGAGGCAAACACTTGATTATATGCATCAGATTTACCAGTATAAGTTCTAGTTATGAATTACAAAATAACAAATATTGAACATTTAAAAATATTAGGTTGTTGCACAATAATTGCCGATTTTAGAAACATACATTTATTCATGCTGATGATACCAGATCAGGCTGCCCTGTGGCTCCCTGAGACGAAATTCACCTACATTGACGTTTTTTTTTTTTTGTAAAACTTAATTATGTTCTACAAAAGCAAAAACAAAAACAACAGCCCCTCTCCCTTTCTCCCTCCCCTTTTTTATTTTATTTTTAGAACTTGAAGCATAAATCTTTTACTATGATGACCAGATTCGGCATTAAATAACCCAAAAAGGGTTGATATGCCGTAAAACAAAACTACCAAACCAAAAACGATGATTAAACATGTGAAGATATAAAGAACTTGAAGCATAAAAGCTTTTACTATAATGACCAGATTCGGCATTAAATAACCCAAAAAGGGTTGATATGCCGTAAAACAAAACTACCAAACTACCAAACCATTTATTCATGAAAGACTGTTCACCTTTCCAATACTCTGTAAATGAGGTGAAACTATTCCAGTGCTGACAGCAAGTGTCTGAGATATTTCTTTGACATTTTGACGTCAATTTAGCTTAACAAGTACTTGCAATTGTTCATTTTCAAGATTACGGGACCGTCCTCTACCTTCTTCATTTTAAAGGCTGGCATCTCCACGACAGAATTTCTGCAACAACGATCGTACTGCTCGATCGCTTGTGGATCCATCTCTCTATGCTCTATTTATATTGACAGAGGTTTATGAAGCATGGTGCCTAAGTTTGAACTCATGCCGCATAAGAAGGCGAAGGTCATGTTTTGGCATGTTCATCATTGACGGTTTTTCATGCTTCACAAATGCTTTTTATCTAAACAAGAACAAATAATTATTAAGACCACATTAATTATTATATATTCTACAATTTACTAAACATAAACTAAAATTACGTGTTAAAATTACATTTTAAAACAGATCACTTCAGGCGGCCATTGTTTTCGTAACGACTTAGAAGATGTAACGTGAAGACCTCATTCGATTAGAATATAAATCAACCGAATGTATTAAGTTATATATCCCAACTATCACGTCCTTTCAGAAAGCAGTTAAACTGGGATCACACTTTTCTCTAAGCAAAATGTGTACATGATGTTAAAGGAATAAAAGAATACCCATTGCCTCGAGGGTGCGGTGATCGAAATATTAACTTACAATACAAATAAGTGTAAGCTAAATATCCCCCATGTAATAAAAACGAATGCCACTTTTATGATTGTATTTATTTGAAATTGAACGAGGCGACGTATTCTGATTTTGGAAACAATTCATGTTAAAATGAGTCGAGTCAGAAATCTTTTGACTTAGCGATATCAGATTTATCACAAATAACTATTGCTGCTAAGACGATGCCATTTTGTAATGCGTGTGAAAGGTGATAACGTACGTACTAACATGAAATGACTTAATCTATTATTATATAGAATTATATAGAGTTTTGATTTGGTTTCATATAAATTTCTCCAGACAAGGCATGTAGCCACTTGATGTAAGGACCTAAAAAGTACTATCTCAATGTCAAAAACAAGCCAACGATAAGTGGTGTATGGGTAGATTCCGACTCAGACAACAGCAATTCTTCCATCTTTGTCAGAAACAACGCACATGAGATGTGAGGACTAAAGGACAAAAAAAAGAGAAGCGAGAGTTATGAGGCTGCTGGAAGTTAACGCAAGGCCCACTTTCTACTCTCTCTCTCTCTCTCTCTCTATATATATATATATATATATATATATATATATATAAAGTTAAAGTTCTGAATTAGTACTAGATTAATCCATTGCGAAATTATTGATCTGTTCGACTTATATAGAAATCATTGTAAACGAAACGAGTGAAAAAATAAAGAGAAAGTAAAACGGTCAGCATAGTTAAATTCCATGAAAAAATCAATGAATAATAGTCATTCGTTAATTCGATCGAATTATAACTGAATACAGCAAAAACGAAAGTACAAGAGAGAGAAAAGAATTCGTTTTAATACGCTAATTTAATTTGTTTCGTCCAGTTGTGAATAATTCAGTATGTAGTCTTCTTTTTGTTTAGAATTTAATTATTTATTTCGTTTCAAAAGTCGTGAGTTCTTTTTTCCGTGTCTTTGTGATCTTTGAGCAAATATAATTTAAATCAAAATAAAAAATAAAAAAATATGTCAAAATAGAAATAGATTTAAAACGATAACGAGTATTTCAAGATATGTCTATTAAATCTGCGCGCCTAGAGAGTTAAATGCTATCTAAAACTTCATCGTTTCAAATCAACAAAAATGATGAGGAGATGAAACGCCACCGATCTATAAAAATGTTGTCAAACTTAAGTGTTACAAACAAAAGTTATTTCTAGCTTCAGCGTCACAGAAAAATGCTGTCCAAATAAATGGTCACAAATCAACAAAAATGCTGAGAAGTTGAAACGCCACCGATCTATAAAAATGTTGTCAAACTTAAGTGTTACAAACAAAAGTTATTTCAAGCTTCAGCGTCACAGAAAAATGCTGTCCAAATAAATGGTCACAAATCAACAAAAATGCTGAGGAGTTGAAACGCCACCGATCTATAAAAATGTTGTCAAACGTAAGTGTTACAAACAAAAGTTATTTCTAGCTTCAGCGTTACAGAAAAATGCTGTCCAAATAAATGGTCACAAATCAACAAAAATGCTGAGGAGTTGAAACGCCACCGATCTATAAACATGTTGTCAAACTTAAGTGTTACAAACAAAGTTATTTCTAGCTTCAGCGTCACAGAAAAATGCTGTCCAAATAAATGGTCACAAATCAACAAAAATGCTGAGGAGTTGAAACGCCACCGATCTATAAAAATGTTGTCAAACGTAAGTGTTACAAACAAAAGTTATTTCTAGCTTCAGCGTCACAGAAAAATGCTGTCCAAATAAATGGTCACAAATCAAGAAAAATGCTGAGAAGTTGAAACGCCACCGATCTATAAAAATGTTGTCAAACGTAAGTGTTACAAACAACAGTTATTTCTAGCTTCAGCGTCACAGAAAAATGCTGTCCAAATAAATGGTCACAAATCAACAAAAATGCTGAGAAGTTGAAACGCCACCGATCTATAAAAATGTTGTCAAACTAAAGTGTTACAAACAAAAGTTATTTCTAGCTTCAGCGTCACAGAAAAATGCTGTCCAAATAAATGGTCACAAATCAACAAAAATGCTGAGGAGTTGAAACGCCACCGATCTATAAAAATGTTGTCAAACTTAAGTGTTACAAACAAAGTTATTTCAAGCTTCAGCGTTACAGAAAAATGCTGTCCTAATAAATGGTCACAAATCAACAAAAATGCTGAGAAGTTGAAACGCCACCGATCTATAAAAATGTTGTCAAACGTAAGTGTTACAAACAAAAGTTATTTCTAGCTTCAGCGTCACAGAAAAATGCTGTCCAAATAAATGGTCACAAATCAAGAAAAATGCTGAGAAGTTGAAACGCCACCGATCTATAAAAATGTTGTCAAACGTAAGTGTTACAAACAAAAGTTATTTCTAGCTTCAGCGACACAGAAAAATGCTGTCCAAATAAATGGTCACAAATCAACAAAAATGCTGAGAAGTTGAAACGCCACCGATCTATAAGAATGTTGTCAAACGTAAGTGTTACAAACAACAGTTATTTCTAGCTTCAGCGTCACAGAAAAATGCTGTCCAAATAAATGGTCACAAATCAACAAAAATGCTGAGGAGTTGAAACGCCACCGATCTATAAAAATGTTGTCAAACTTAAGTGTTACAAACAAAAGTTATTTCAAGCTTCAGCGTCACAGAAAAATGCTGTCCAAATAAATGGTCACAAATCAACAAAAATGCTGAGGAGTTGAAACGCGACCGATCTATAAAAATGTTGTCAAACTTAAGTGTTACAAACAAAAGTTATTTCTAGCTTCAGCCTCACAGAAAAATGCTGTCCAAATAAATGGTCACAAATCAACAAAAATGCTGAGGAGTTGAAACGCCACCGATCTATAAAAATGTTGTCAAATTTAAGTGTTAAAAAAAAGTTATTTCTAGCTTCAGCGTTACAGAAAAATGCTGTCCAAATAAATGGTCACAAATCAACAAAAATGCTGAGGAGTTGAAACGCCACCGATCTATAAAAATGTTGTCAAACTTAAGTGTTACAAACAAAAGTTATTTCTAGCTTCAGCGTCACAGAAAAATGCTGTCCAAATAAATGGTCACAAATCAACAAAAATGCTAGGGAGTTGAAACGCCACCGATCTATAAAAATGTTGTCAAACTTAAGTGTTACAAACAAAAGTTATTTCTAGCTTCAGCGTCACAGAAAAATGCTGTCCAAATAAATGGTCACCAATCAACAAAAATGCTGAGGAGTTGAAACGCCACCGATCTATAAAAATGTGGTCAAACTTAAGTGTTACAAACAAAAGTTATTTCTAGCTTCAGAATCACAGAAAAATGCTGTCCAAATAAATGGTCACAAATCAACAAAAATGCTGAGGAGTTGAAACGCCACCGATCTATAAAAATGTTGTCAAACTTAAGTGTTGCAAACAAAATTTATTTCTAGCTTCAGCGTCACAGAAAAATGCTGTCCAAATAAATGGTCACAAATCAACAAAAATGCTGAGGAGTTGAAACGCCACCGATCTATAAAAATGTTGTCAAACTTAAGTGTTACAAACAAAAGTTATTTCTAGCTTCAGCCTCACAGAAAAATGCTGTCCAAATAAATGGTCACAAATCAACAAAAATGCTGAAAAGTTAAAACGCCACCGATCTATAAAAATGTTGTCAAACTTAAGTGTTGCAAACAAAAGTTATTTCTAGCTTCAGCGTCACAGAAAAATGCTGTCCAAATAAATGGTCACAAATCAACAAAAATGCTGAGGAGTTGAAACGCCACCGATCTATAAAAATGCTGTCAAACTTAAGTGTTACAAACAAAAGTTATTTATAGCTTCAGCGTCACAGAAAAATGCTGTCCAAATAAATGGTCACAAATCAACAAAAATGCTGAAAAGTTGAAACGCCACCAATCTATAAAAATGTTGTCAAACTTAAGTGTTAAAACAAAAGTTATTTCTAGCTTCAGCGTCACAGAAAAATGCTGTCCAAATAAATGGTCACAAATCAACAAAAATGCTGAGGAGTTGAAACGCCACCGATCTATAAAAATGTTGTCAAACTTAAGTGTTACAAGCAAAAGTTATTTCTAGCTTCAGCGTCACAGAAAAATGCTGTCCAAATAAATGGTCACAAATCAACAAAAATGCTGAGGAGTTGAAACGCCACCGATCTATAAAAATGTTGTCAAACGTAAGTGTTGCAAACAAAAGTTATTTCTAGCTTCAGCGTTACAGAAAAATCCTGTCCAAATAAATGGTCACAAATCAACAAAAATGCTGAGGAGTTGAAACGCCACCGATCTATAAAAATGTTGTCAAACTTAAGTGTTACAAAAAAAAGTTATTTCTAGCTTCAGCGTCACAGAAAAATGCTGTCCAAATAAATGGTCACAAATCAACAAAAATGCTACCAAACGTCACTGATCGACCACAATTCTTTGTATGTAAGCATCACAGACAAATAAAAATGTTGTCAAATATAAGGTAATAGACATATGAATATGCTGATTTAACGTTACAGACCGGCTACTATGAAACTTTTGTTTACAGCATTTTCCTTTGTCTTGACAGCATTTTGTTCGTCTGTGACGTTTTATTTTGACAGCATGGTAAATGTGTGGCACAATGCGTGAGTTTTTGGGGAATTAAGTGCTCCCCGTTATATTCGTAATCCTTATGCCATACTTATTTCAAAAACAGTACTGCTCTGCGTTTTCAGATCACTGCGTGCACATGATCCTCAGTCATATTTGGAGGGCTGAAAGTCGGTGGCAAACCAATTCAATGACAGGTGCATGTGATGGGATCAGAGATCAGACCAGTCGTCGTTCGAGAAAATCAGTTATGAAAATCAAAAATACACATTTAATATGGCGTACACTTATGACACCAGTATTCCGTCTTTCTCTCTCCCTCTGTATCTCTCTCCTTCTCTCTCTCTCTCTCACCCTCTATCTCTCTCTATAGTAAAGAGATTGACAATTGAGAGACTGGTTTTAATGTTGAAAGAGACGCACGCGTCTCGTTGCGTTCTCTGCAAAGTTATAAAAATGTTCTTCGGAAGAAAATAAATATATATTTTGATATCAATATGTAAAATGGTTTGTTCCATTATTACATAATGTTTTGTTTGCAGCACGATGGTCCCGGCTAAACATCCAGCCAGCCAGTCCCAGAATCAGACGACAGTGACTATCGTCAGAAGATGATTGCTCACTGACCATAACACGATGATACATTGCACATACATGCACATGTTGTCACACATCGCCCCGTCGTCACATAAAGTCGGCAAAGATCGTCCAGCCGTCCAAAGCAAACAATGTTACCACATTGGTGCCGGCCCCAAGTGATACCCCTTTCGGCCAAAGCAAGTACTATCGCCACATTGGTTTCGCGACCAAGATTAACACAACGTCCAAACTAACTTTGCCACAAATGGTCTTCCATGCTGAAATTGAAGAGCAACTTTATTGGACACTTACTTTTAAGTGTAACCATTGTACCCTTGGTCTGTGATCCTAACGTTTGACAGCAATTGTATTAGTCTATATCGCTTACGTTTGGTGGCAATTAGCTTGTCCGCGAGGTTTGATAATTACAGCAGTTTAGTAGGTCTGTACGACTTTAATTTGAAAGCATATTCATTAGTCTATTACGCTTACATTTGAGTGCATTTTTTATTGGTCTGTGCCGCTTGAGTAATATCGCTTTATCCTCGGTGTGTAACGCTTACGTTTGCCAGCAGTTAGTCCGACTGTAACGCTTACGTTTGCCAGCAGTTAGTCCGACTGTAACGCTTACGTTTGCCAGCAGTTAGTCCGACTGTAACGCTGACGTTTGCCAGCAGTTAGTCCGACTGTAACGCTTAATTTTGACAGCAGTTTGACCGAAGACCAACGAGATGCGAGTAATCGTAGGGCGCAGACAAAGGAGGTACTATCAAATCATATGGGAAACACTTAACACTATAATCTGTATCTGTACCGTGAAAGTTAAACCAAGATGAGGTACTTATAATACGCTACAGAGAGATGGTAATTATATTTAACTTAAGCGCCACAACCAAATAAAAAAGCTGTAAAACTTAAGCCTCACAGAAAACCGAACATTATATGAAACATTAGTGTCAGAAACAGAAATGCTGTCAAACTTAAGTGACGCAGACGAACAAACATCAGATTTTAGCGTCACGGAACAATGAAAAGGCCGATAAAACTAAGCATCACGGATCAACAACAACGCTGCCAACCTTCAGCCAAGCAAAAGGACGAAGTGACAGATCAAGTAAAATGCTGCTGAAGCCAAGCATCTTACATCATTCAAATACTGTTCAACCTAAGCGTCACAGCTCAAATATATCCTGTAAAGTTCAGTCATCACAAACCTAACAGAATGAAGTCTAAAACAAGTGTCAGATAAAAAGGAAATTGGTGAGTAAATTAAGCGTCTTAGACCAAAAACAAATGTCTCAAACCAAAGAATCATACACGAAAAACAAAACTGCCATACGTAAGCGCCACTAACAATAAAAATGATGTCAAAATTAAAAGTCACACACTTACGAAAATGATACAAAACTTAAGAATCAGAAACAACGAATAATGCTTTTTAGCGGACTAGAAACATGTCAAACATAAGTGTCGTACACGAAGGTAAGGATTGTCTAACTTAAGTGTCATAGATAAATGAAAATATTGTAAAACTGAAACGACACAGATAATCTTTAATTATCTCAAGCTAGAGCGTCAGAAACACAATGTTTTCACACTTAAGTGTCACAGATGACAAGATGTTGGAGTAATTAAATTCTCACTGACCAATAAAAATACTGAGTCTATCATCACAGATAAACGTATATGTTGTTAAAAGTAGGCGTCACAGACGAAGAAATATTCTGTCTACTTGAGATTCAAAAACAACCAAAAATCTGTTTACCTGAAGTGCAATAAAACAACAAAACTTGTGTCAAAATTAAGTTTCACAAAAGAAATGCTGTAAGAATTACGCGCCATACACCAACGAAAGGCTGTCAGAGTAAGGCGTCAAACACCAATACAAGGGCTGTCAAACTTTAGTGTCGAAGGTCAAGTAAAATGCTGTCAATTTTAAGATTAACAACCAACGCCAAATGCTTTTAAACTTTCGTGTCATAGACCGAAGTAAATCCTGTCAAAAAGTCGTCGCATTCCAACGAAAGCACTGTCCAAATAAGGCGTAAAAACATGTCAAATGCTGGTAACATTAAGCAAAACAAACAAGCAAAAACGTTGTCAAACATTCGTGTCGTAGACTAACGTAGAAAAGAAATTGAGCGTCACAGACCAGCACAAATACACACACACACACACACACATATATATATATATATATATATATATATATATGTATGTGTGGGTGTGTGTGTATTTCCTGATCTAAACTTACGATTTTAGACCTTGAAAATATGCTATAATCACATAAACACTTCAATCTGTTAACTTTTCCTCTAAGTTTACAAACGTATATTTAAAAAAAAAAATTAATTTCACCAGGTGACCTCCCAGTTTTGAATTTGGCTTTTTTTCTTTTTCCATTGTTTTCATTATTTCCCAATATGAAAATCTGAGTTACAGATCATACTTTTTCTGCCTGATGAGATTACGTTTCTAATAACTATTGAACGATAACATTGGCATGCAAGTGTAGCGGATTGGTGTACATGTCTGTATAAATAAAAATAATTATATATACATATATATATATACATATATATACATATATATACATACATATATATACATATATATACATATATATATACATATATATACATATATATATACACATATATATACATATATATACACACATATATATACATATATATACACATATATACATATATATACATACACATATTTATATATATATATACATATATATACATATATACATATACATATACATATTTATATATATACATATATATACATATATACATATACATATATATATACATATATACATATATATATACATATATATATTTATATACACATATATATATATATATACATATACACATATATATATACATATATATATGTATATATATTTATATACACATATATATATATATATACATATATATACATATATATATATATATACATATACACATATATATATATATATGTTGCATAACTACTGACATTAAACGTAACGAGCAGCAAAGGGGGGGAGAGAGCTTATTTATTACTACAGGCAGAAATCCTTCCGACTGAGGCAGTTCTCCAAAACCACCTCACAGTTCGCTATTACATCCTCTCCGGCCGAAAATAACGCGAAATGTTCACGAGAGGATTAATAGTGATTTCAATCTTTTTTCTTAACACCCCCGATGACACAATTTTCATAGACATTCTCATAGTCATTTTACTCTATACTTTTCGTATCAATTTACGGCCCTTCAGGCCTTTTTAAAATCACGACCGTTCACGGCATCTCAAGCCTTTTTCAATTACGGCCTCTGTTCATTTATACGTATCTTAAAGTCTCTAAAAAGTTCTCAAATAAATCTCAAGGTTTACCTTATCTCCTGTTCTCTTCTTTGGCCTGTGATTCGTCTAGTCTTCGCTGGCTGTGTCGTCTTGATTGAAGGAAGAGGTCTGTCCCTAGCTCCCAGCCCTTTTCATTAAACGTGGAGGACCCCATCCCATGTATCTATCTAGTCGATACGGTATTGAGCGAAATGTCACATCGAATCATCTCTGCTCCCGGAACACGCCGAATGACCAAAAACTAGGCCCAACCTATAATCTTATAATTAGATCCAATTAACACCCGGTACCTCCTTTTTTTAAAAATCGATCCCCATGGTTCTATCCGCCCCCGACGCGCGCGCCCGAGTCACACCACACCCCAGCTTAACTCCATCCCCACTGGTGTTGAGCAGACACCAATTCTATGCGTTCCCTTCCCGTGTCCCTATCTATGCGGTGGGGGGGGGGCGGGGTATCTTCGCAGCACACCCGTCGGCAAACATCCAAAATCCACAAAAAAAAAAATGGGACCACAATTTCAAAGCTTAACATTTTACACAACTTTCACACACTCTATCGGCGCAGTTGGGCACACCTGGGTCACAAAAACAACAATTTCCATAACTGACCACCGTCCTTTCTCGTGGTCCCACAGAATGACCATATCACCGTCCTTCTCCCGTTCGCAATTTTAACGTATGCAGGCTTTACCACAAGCCTCGCCACTAACCCATGGGTACTCTATAAAAGAGAGCATACGAGCAAACGCCGGGAATCCCTCATCGACTTTCCAAGCCTGTACATACTCTGTACACGGGGATTCTTCCCGATAAAATCAACCCAGTCCAAGGGTTTCCGCGATCCGACCCAAACCAACTCTGGCTGCCGCCAGCTGCCCGAACCTAATCAACTCAAATCGCCCGGCTGACCCACGTAACATTCAATTTAAGAACTGTTTTTTTTTTAATTACATTTTTAAATTTCTCCATCCTCTAAATAGTAAAATATCATTCACTCAAGCATTAGGAACCCGGAATCCTCCATGTAACAAATACATCAAAATACATAAAAAAAAACAAAAAAAAAAATTCATTCCACCCAACAACAACAAAAAAATCAAACCGAAACCGACAGAACCAATGGAGAACATATCTCCACAATACAATACAACATAATTCAAAAGACAAAGGGAAAAGAGAACAGCGCCCGACACCATATTTTCCTGCAACACTTTTTAGCAGTTTTCAAAACCCACGGGCGCTTTCTTTCTCTCTCTCTCTCTCTCTCTCTTTTTAACACGCATATACATTCTAACAACAAAAGATTTCGGCCACAGAGTGGCATATCCATCCCTCTCTTTCCATCTCTGTCTCTCTCTTTCTAATACATTCTTTCTTTCTTTTTTCTAAATACGTATATTCTGTCCTCGCGTGCACATGTCATTTCAGCACATCCACCCTTTTTAACATTTCCATTCTTCCTCTCTTTTTTAATTACATACTTCCCTCGTTTTTTTCTTTCTTTTTTCGCCTGTTATTGCTTTCACCTTTGTCCCCCACCAACACAAACCAGAAAAAAATTACAGCAACAAATTCTTAAAACACAACACAAAAAAAAAACATAATTACGGCAAATCGTCCTTTTCTTTCTAACTAGAATGTTCTTTTCCTACAAAGTCTTAACAATTGTTTTTGCGTGTGTGTGTGTGTGCGTTTTTTTTCTTTTTTTTTAACAAAATGTTTCTTTCTTTTTTTCTTTCTTTTTTTGAATCTTAACAATTAACAAAATGTGTCTTTTTCTCTTTCTGCGTAATTTAATAATTGTGTGTGTGTTCTTCTTTCTTTTCTTTTTTAACAAAATGTGTCTTTTTTCTTTTCTTTTTTCTTTTCTTTTTTTCTGTGTCTTTTAATAATTAACTAAATGTGTCTCTCTTTCCGTGTATCTCAACAATTTTCCCCTCCGTGTCTCGTCCTTTTTTTTTCTCTTCCTTTTTCTATCCATTTTGGACCACACGATGTGTTCGTACTTCATGACAGCACCAGATCGATATCGAACCGTTTCCTGTTGGAAACGGCAGGTCACGGCTACCAAAATAAAATATTTGTTGCATAACTACTGACATTAAAAGTAACGAGCAGCAAAGGGGGGGAGAGAGCTTATTTATTACTACAGGCAGAAATCCTTCCGACTGAGGCAGTTCTCCAAAACCACCTCACAGTTCGCTATTACATCCTCTCCGGCCGAAAATAACGCGAAATGTTCACGAGAGGATTAATAGTGATTTCAATCTTTTTTCTTAACACCCCCGATGACACAATTTTCATAGACATTCTCATAGTCATTTTACTCTATACTTTTCGTATCAATTTACGGCCCTTCAGGCCTTTTTAAAATCACGACCGTTCACGGCATCTCAAGCCTTTTTCAATTACGGCCTCTGTTCATTTATACGTATCTTAAAGTCTCTAAAAAGTTCTCAAATAAATCTCAAGGTTTACCTTATCTCCTGTTCTCTTCTTTGGCCTGTGATTCGTCTAGTCTTCGCTGGCTGTGTCGTCTTGATTGAAGGAAGAGGTCTGTCTCAGACAGAATGAACACACGAGACACGAATTTTCTTGAAGGGATATTTCACACAAATTTCTTTATTCTCACACAATTTTCTTACTTCCTGGTTCGGTTGCTGTCAGGGGGATTCCGGTCTCGACTCTCTCATACTTCGGCTATTTTCTTTCCTTTCGGGATATCTTCTGCCCTCCCAGAACGGGGCCTTACCGGTTTGCCGGCTACATGCTCGCACCCGGTCTGAACGGTATCGCCTCTAAGCCCAGACTGATTCTAAAAAGCTAATTTCTTGTTTTCTGTGGTGACGCAATCATCGTTCCCACGCACGATATGGGGACAAAAACGACCCACTCTGATCTCTGACTCAAAGGTCACGTCAAGTGTCTAAATTTATTATGACTATTCTTGGATCAAACACTTCTCTGACTCATCTCTGAGTCCAGAAACAA
>OY744553.1:32708591-32721091 GCA_963556195.1 Sepiola atlantica
ATTTATATATATATATATATATATATATATATTACAATTTTGCTGAAAAAGTACGTAATGTTTTCGATGGTTCTGTTAATAGCATTAACATATAGTTATTGGTGAAAAATCTTTAATGGCTTCCTATAGCACATTTGGGAGACAATGTACACGAGTTGTGCTTTTATTGAAACAATTTTTCAAAGCTGAAAATATATATTTCCGTTTTCAAATGAAAAATATAAACGAGAAAGCAAATTAAGTAACAAATATGTGAAAAATTATAAATTTAAATGTGCATACAAATAGAAAATTTCCTTTTTTTATCAGTTATTCAGTCATAAAACTTATGAAATGAAACTGTCTGGAAAAGTAAATTAATTATTCAGGAATATATATATATATATATATATATATATATATATATATATATATATATATATATATATATATATATATATGGGGACGATGCTTTATTCTTCGTACTCACTTGTGTCAGAAACCTGGAACCTAAGAAGAAAATATAAATAAGTTCTCAAAGACATCAGGTCTGAGTATAGTGTGCATATTAACTACCGGAGAGTACATTCGTTGGATGTCGCATTCGACTAATTCAGCAACACATACGAGTCTTACCATAACCCTTACCATACGCTTCATTATATATATGTTAAATAAAATCACCCACCGATGGTAAAGTGAGCTGTCGTCCCTATTATTTCGGGTAGGATATCCAAAGTATCCATAAATCAACAGCTTTTTGATCACAGCAAACGATACTACAACGAAGCAGTACTTAGATCGGAATATAAAGAGGGGATCAATTATATTGTATCTGCCTCAGCCGGAGATAGGAGGGATGCCATGGGTTCGAAACATTCTAAATTCATAATAACATACAATAGGGCTATGGTCATGGGTGAAAATAGGGAGTATTTGGCGACCATTAATAACGTAATTCGGGGAGATGGAGGTACTGTGTTGACCACACATGGTTCAAAGGCTGGAGGGGAGGGCAAGGGGAAAATAGAAGGAGGAGCACGACCTGGTTCACACCCTTAGAGCCAACATATTAGGACTAACATTCAAACGGTATTTTATAGCATCGTGGAGAAAAAAATTCCCATGGAGCAGCGAATTGTGAGGGATCATCAATAAAAAACATACTGTCTAACTATCCTATTTAGCCTGCAGAAATGTAGCTTCATCCATCATAGGATATAATAGTTCAAAGATTAGAAAGTCACCGAATGGTGTCGATCCCAATAACGGCTATTCACGGAGATTCAGCGTTGTAAATATACCTCGCAATGGTCTACACACGGATGCTTAGTATCCAGTTGTAATTTTAGAGCTAGCAAAACCTGCCCACCGGATGGGGAAATGTAGGATATCAAGCATCATCTACAAATGCGATGTAATGACTGAAAATAATAAGAGGTCATATATAGGGTCCACTGGTTGGAGTGCAAAGACAGATTCAAGAATTAAATGAGTTATTTCAGGGCTGGAGGGGTACTAATATAGATAAACCTAAAACTTCTCCTGGCCGTGTTGTTAGAAATCTCGTTATCAAACAGACTCCTTTCGAATAATAATTGTCGGTTCTAGGCAGGGCCAACAAGTATAGGCTTAATAAAAGAAAAAGATGCAACCTATGTGCATTAAAATCGTACCATATAATGACATCTATGGATAATATGTTGAACGCAAGGCAAGAGATACTTCAATGTTGTTTGCATATAAATAATTACCTATTGTCAAGCATGATACTTGAATAGGGGAGGGAAGAAAAGAAAAAAGGGGGATGGAATCTCCTCTTTGAAGTTATTTGAATTAGGCTGATTCTAATTTTTTTGGCAATATATATATATATATATATATATATATATATATATATATAAGATAGGCATAACGAAGTAGTACGGCATATAGGGTGTTAGCTGGGGCATAACACAGTTTCTTCGCGGTGGAGAAAATAACGGGATAGCAGGGTAGAGGGCGGATGATTGGATGTTAGGTAGCAAAATTATGACCTATTTTCTTGGGTGTTACCCTCCGTAAAAATCCACCTTCGGTGGAGTAAACTCTGGGTGGGGCGTATTACACATAAATAGACAAATAATAAATAAGAAAATGAAAAAATGTTTAGCAATCTATCTTATATAGGAACAGCATAGAGATTTTTCTAATTTTTCTAAAATAAATGCATATCTTGCTATTCTAAACAATGGGGGTAAGATGAAATAGGCCAATTACCATATTGCTCCCAATTAAACTTTTTCTGCCAATTCCTTCATAATCAAAATAACACTTGGGAGAATGGAATATGTGGGTTTGGAAACGAACACGGTGAATGTATGGAATAATTACAAAAATACCACTGCCGGAAACATTGCAATCAGCATAAATCAAACTAATGGATAGAATAAAATAAAATAGAACAAATATATAAATTAAATATCAAAAACATCTAGGGATGATTAGCTTTTGTTATAAAATATCGATGTTACTTGGTTATCGCGTGTATCCATCGCGTGTTTGGGGGAGGAGTTGTGCATCGTAATTTTACTTTCTGATTTACTCCTATACCCCTTTTCTCATTTAAAGTAATATACTGGCCCATCGCTATGTAGAAATGGTTACCTGTCATCAGAGATTTCCTTAAATTAGTATAAATAAACTGGAGAGAGGTGGATAAATTCTGAAGGCAGATCGATCCGTGCCAATATATGGGAGATTACCCACCAGGGCGTAATGCTGAGTTACTCCTCCCTTTTTTATTCTACGAAAAATGTTCACAGTTTATTTTGTTGTTAGAACTGAATTTACTTAACTATGTCAATCTTATATAAATGTTTATTCTATTCTAATTGTTTATTTCTATTCTAATTGATTTTAGCCTTTAGCAATTTTTTTAAAAAAGGACACTACATTTTTAAAAATATTACTTTCTATTTGTTTTTGGTATTTTTACTTTTTTATCATACTATTCAAACGATTTTCTGCGATATCGTAATTATTCAGCCCGGCCTGTGGCTTGCATCCTCGAGTAAAACGGCTTTAATCTTTTGTTTTTCTATTCTAGGCCTATCTGTATTGCTCCGTGCTTATCGACAGAAATTGATGCTGGACTCCTCAACAGAATAATACCAAGTGACATGTGCCGATTCTGGAGCCCTGATGGTTATTCAGAGGTTGCTGTGTGTACGGTTTGATTTTTCGAGGGAGCTATATGTAGGTTGACCTTAAATTACGTATTCCGCCGGATGTGAGGGTTTCCCCCTTTCTTTACCTATTTTTCCCTATTGCACCGGCCTTAATTCTTGTGGGGGCAGATAACAACTACCACATATTACCGAGCTGTTTGAGCTGTCTTTTGAACTTGTTTTCCTTAGTTTTCTCCTTAAGTGATTTCAATTGGGTCCATCCCCTGTGGGGTATTGTCAGTTGTTGAGGTTTATATCTTAGAGTTGTATCTCCTCTAATTAACTGTCTAGCAAGCTGGTTGATAGGTAGCGAAACACGTGTAGGGAACTATAACTTTACAAAATAAATAAATAATAAAATAAAATATATTTTCGTTGTGATGAATCATCCTCCCTGCAAGAAATAGAAAAAATATCTTGCTAAACTCTCATATATATATATATATATATATATATATATATATATATATATATATATATATATATATATATATATATATATATATAATGGTAATAATCCCGGTAAAACCATCCACAGGGTAGTAATCCAAAGAATTTCAACCGGGTTTTAAAAAAGTGCACAATATCAAATAGAGCTTTATATATGATAATTTTTATTTACACAGACATGTACAAAATCTGCGACACTGTCATGTCGATGTTATCGATCAACAGTTATTATAAACTGAGATCTCATCAGGCAGAGTTAGAATCCGATCTTAACCTCAGATAATATTTGGAGAGAATGAAGTGGTGAGAAACAGAATTAGAAGAACAGAAATTATACATTTCAAAATTTAGGGAGTAACGTGGTGTAGAACCGTTAAAAATCAAAAAATAAAATCTAAAGTCTAAAACAAACAAAAGAAAACAAATAAATAAATAAATAAATAAATAAAAAATACAAAAAATAAAACAAAGTGGAAAGAGGGACATATAATGAAGAGAGTAGGGTATATATATATATATATATATATATATATATATATATATATATATATATATACAGATAGAAAGATAGATAGGTAGACATTTCAATTATTATTGGTGTTTATTATTATTATTATTATTATTATTATTATTACTAATAATTATGTAAGACTTAACTAATTTACTAATATATTTGTTTGATTTATTAATTTATTAATTATAAGTTGGTAAACTCTAGACAAAATAAAAACAGTATAAATTTAGAATTAGCGACACATTTGATTAACAAATTACTCGCCCATACCACCAATTACGGCTGATCTGGGGGCACGCACGCACGCATACACATGTATACACACAATTACAGTTGTCTTGAAAATACGCTTGTTCGCTCGAGTTTAAAATAACTGCCGAATTCTCTGACACCTCAACTTGCAGGTTTATCTTCCATCTCCCACCTATCCCCTCCTGGTCTGAATTAACAGACGTTTTCATTTATCTATCTGTCTACTTATCTAACTTTCTATCTGTATATCTATCACTCTCCACCCTATTCTCTTTATTATATGTCCCTCTTTCCACTTTTTTTAATTTTTTAAATTTATTTATTTATTTGTTTTGTTTTGTTTGTTTTAGATTAAATTTTTTTTATTTTTAACGGCCCTAAACCACGTGACTCCTTAAATTTTAAATGTTACATTTCTTTTCTTCTTTTTCTCACCACTTCATTCTCTCCAAATATGATCTGAGGTTAAGATCGGAGTCTGACTCTCCCTGATGAGATCTCAGTTTATAATAACTGTTGATCGATAACATCGACATGCCAGTCTCGCAGATTTTGTACATGTATGGGTCAATAAAAACGATCATATATATATATATATATATATATATATATATATATATATATATATATGTATATATATATATATGTGTATGTACTAGCAGGAAAACCCAATTTTGCAAAGTATTTAATGAGGAACATAATTTTCACTTTCAGTATTCTAATAACACCAGAACGAATAACGTGATACTCTATTTTTACTGCTTACCCACGTTTTACTAACGTTATACTATATAGTCAAAAGCAAATTAAATTTTACAAAAAATAATCTTATATATCCGTATTTGACGTTTTAAGTGTGTTTGGCAATGATAGCTAAGGAAGAATAATTATATAGACTAAAACGTATTAAGTCTTAATTTAAACCAATATTCAGACCCTATACTTATTATTAAAAACAAGATAGATCTGACAGGATGTATTCTATCAAGCCCACTTAAACTTTGTAAAATTAATTCCCTACAAGATATTCTTCATGTGGTCGAAGTATTTGCGTGGACCTGTTTGCGTTTACACTTGGCTCCGTCACCGTAACACCGGAATTACACCACCGGCTCTCAGAGCACATACATACTCTATAGTTTTGGCCGACAGACACCAATGCACCACAGAAAACCAATTAGGAATCTCTGGAACTATGTCAGAATACGATGGGGTACAAATCGGAAATTCTTGCCAAATGTATTATTTCGCCAGATAATTCGATATGTTATTTGCAATTTATTTCTAAACGTAGCCGATTCTTATACACACACATTATTTTTATTCATACAGAGATGTACAAAATCCGCGACACTGGGATCTCGATGTTATCGATCTAAAGGCGTTTAAACTGAGATCCTATCCGGTAAAATTATAATGCGATCTTAACCCCAGATCATATTTGGAAAAATGATAAAGGAAAACAGAAAAAATTTTATTTGGAAAGTTAGTGGTAAGATTGAAACCGTTGAAAATCAAAAATAATATAATATGAATTAAAAAACACATCTACATGATAGTGTCGCATAATTTGTACATGTTGATATGAATTAAAATAATCATATACATTAAAGCTCTATTTGATATGGAGCACTCTTTATAAGCCAGATTGAAATTCTTTGTATTCCTGTGCAATAGATGTTTCTTTCGTCCATTTGTGAAACATCGAAACGTTTTTATATTCCTCATTTCTGAGGGGACGAAGACAGGTACTACGTATCTCCTTCGACTAGTAGCTGAAAGCAATATCACCTCTTACGAATCAAGGAACGCTTACAGTGAAACTAATGTCTTCAACCAGCCATCCCCCTCCGCGACAGTACTCTCACGCATTCTTTTAAGCACGGGCGACTCCGGTCGTCGAAAGTCAACATCTAGCAATTCTGCAGCTCAACATCGAAGGGTTAACTATGCCAAAGCTCGATGTGCTTGCTCAAATTGCCACCAACACCGAGGCAATCGTCATCCTCCTCCAGGAGACACAAAAGTCAGTTACACCAGTCTTAAACTCCCAGACTTCACGCTCGCTGGCTACATCAGCAGTCGACCAATGATGCCACAGTTGAGTGGATCAGTACGAAGGTGGCCGAGAATACCATAGTAAACATCTACAAGCCACCTCTATCCCGTTTGGAGCCGCACACCATCCCGGATGTGCCGGAACCTGCAATTTATGCTGGTGATTTAAATAGTCGCCACACCGACTGAGTATACAACATCACCGACCAGGACGGCATCACTTTATCTGAATGGGCATCTGCTGTAGATGCCACACTCCTCTACGACCCGAAGGAGCCTCCGTCGTTCACCTCGGGACGATGGAACATTGGAACCAACCCCGACTTGGCCGTCTTTAAGAACCTCCCGCACCAAGCACTGCCGGAGAGACGCATTCTGAACCGGTTCCCTCACTCACAACATCGTCCATCGCTGATCACAACACCATCCTTGATCCAGCCAATAGATCGAAGACCAGTCCGGAGATGGAACTTTCGCAATGTGAATTGGCAAGGCTACAAGAAGGAGGTCGAAACATCAGTTAAGGCTCTACCAACACCTCGAGCCGACAACACTTACGGTGCTTATGAAGCCTACACGGAGATGCTGCTAAAGGCTGCGAAGAAACAAATTCCCCGCGGACGACGCACCAACTATATCCCTTGCTGGGACGAGGAATGCGAAGATCTATTGCCTCGCCACTCTGACTCCACAAATCGTGAGGAGAGAGTAGCAGCAGCTACTAGCCTTCTGCATAGACTAAACACCAAGCGCCAAGAGAGATGGGAAGAAACCGTGGAGACGATCGACTTCACTCACTCGAGCCGGAGAGCCTGGCAGACCATCAACAAGCTCACTGGTCGTGCAAGTAAACCATCTCCTTGCCCCATCACTGCCAAGTCCATCGCAGAACAGCTCATCAAGAATGGTAGCTTCCCAGATGCGGACAAGTACTTCACAAGAGACACCACAAACAAACTGAGGGATCTCCACACCTCACCGAGTGCCGACTATGATCTCTCGGGTGAGTTTACGATGAAAGAGATGGAAGTAGCCACCAAACGCCTGAAGTCGAATAAAGCTCCGGGACCTGATAACATCCACCCGGAGTTTGTCATCCACCAAGGACGGAAAGTAACAGAATGGCTACGCCTACTCTACACCGTGTGCTACAGAACATCGCGGCTGCCAAAGATCTGGCGCCGAGCAAAGATCATCGCTCTGGCCAAGCCATCTCGCTTCTCTGTGTCCCATACAAACTCCTGGAACGGCTACTATATGCGCGCCTCGAACCGGTTGTGGAAACAATACTACTTAAGGAACAAGCCGGCTTCCGTCGTGCCAAGTCAACCACAGACCAAGTCGCCTTGCTAACCTAGGACATCGAGAGCGCCTTCCAGAGAGGAGAAAAAGCCGACACTGTCCTACTTGACCTCACGGCTGCATATGACACCATCAGGTTACGTGGACTCCATGTTAAGTTGCTGCAAACCATTCCAGATCGACACCTGGTGAGTTTCATCATGGAGATGCTGAGTAATCGTAGCTTCTCCCTCCACACCAGCGACGGCCCACGCAGCAGACTACGGAAGCTAAAGAACGGCGTCCCGCAAGGCTCGGTTTTGTCCCCGATGCTCTTCAACATACACATCTACGACATACCGACAACAACAGCCAAAATATACGGGTACGCCGACGACCTAGCCATCCTACAGACGGGCAGAAAATGGGAGACTATCGAGGCTGGGCTCACTGCGGATATGACGACCTTGTCCAGGTACCTCAAGAACTGGCGGCTGAAACTCAGTGTGGGCAAGACCAGGCCGCGGTATTCCACCTCAACAACCGCGAGGCCAAACGCAAGCTTAAAGTAATGGTCAACAACACCGCCCTCCTGTTCGACGCCACCCCGACGTACCTTGGCGTGAAACTCGACCGCTCACTGACATACCGTCAACATATCGAAAAGGTGACGGCAAAGGTGACATCACGTACCGCACTGATTCGTCGTCTGGCCGGTACCACATGGGGAGCTGCAACCAAGACCCTCGGATATCCATCCAAGCACTGGTTTTCTCAGCGGCCGACTACTGCGCCCCGGTTTGGTTCCGAAGTACCCACACCAAGAAAGTGGACGCAGCTCTAAACACCGCCATGCGCACAGTCTCTGGGACACTCCGCGCCATGCCGGCGAACCAACTACCGATACTCTCCGGTATTGCCCTACCCGCTATCCGACGAGAAGCGACTATTACTACGATCCCTATACAAAAATGTAACCAAACATTTTTTCGTTTACATTAAAAAAATAAATAAGTCTGATATTTATTGAAGTGATGCAAAAATGGTAATTTTATTACATCAGTCCAGTCTACAGTCATGTAGTTTTGGGGTGGTATCATGCGTTATTCGCATAACATCTTCAAATCAATCAAACCCATCCCCAAAATGAGATTCGACTTTTTTATGGTGATAAAATTGACGGAAAAGAAAACATTTTTTTTTTAAAAAGGCAAGTATTACAAATAGTCTTCACCCATAAATTTTACGTAAATTTCTCTCTCATTTCCGACCCAATTTAGTGTTTTAAGTCAGCAAACTAAAATAATTACTTTTATTTTCTCTTATGTGGGAAATATATTACGTGTAGTTTTGTCGGATCTGCAGAGGACGATTACGTATAGGTTTACAACACTTTCATTTACGGTGCTTGTTAAACACATTTAGTTATTGACCTAAACATTTAGAATAATCTGGAAATAGGGGCGATCAGTTTACGTTAAGTTTATATACGAAATTGATGTCACACTTTAATTTGAAAACTTATTGTTTTCTGCTTTATATTATCCACCGAGTTTTAGGGTGATCACGGGTAATCGCCACAAAAGAAGAAAAATCTTATTTTTTAGGGGAGATTGTTTGTTTAACTAAGGGTGATAATCTTTAAATTTACCGTTTTTCGAGTGCCCTGATTACGATTTGGGCATTGCTAAACACTCTATTATACCTACCACCACATCTAACCCTAAGTCCGAGTACCCCCCAGATAATCAAGGTTGAATCTTACATTAGCTATTATTATTGTACAGTTATGCTCTTAAACCAAAGAATAACTTATTTTTCGAACGCACCCTTATTGTACTTATTATTTCTTTTTTAATAATATTATTTTACAATCTCTACGTGATTTACATTACTTTTTATTTCGTATTAGGTTACAACTATTTATTGACATCGAAAAGCCAATAACGCGTAAAATAACACATTTTAAAAATCAGATTGAAACTTACTTAATGGTAAAATAACATTAAAAAAAACAAAATAAAGTGGTTCTACCTAATTTGAACTGAACCTAACACGCCACCCTGACATAACCGACTTTTGCCGATATACAACTTAGGTTAGACTTCCTGTGACTTTTTGCCTTGGTTCGTTGCCGACTTTTGACGAAATAAAACTTAGGTTATGGGTCGAGTTACTTCTGGCCCAAAGAAACGCGTAACTACAGAAACGGTTAGGTTATTGCAAAAATTATTTCGGTTCAAATTAGTTAGAAGTGGAAAACACATAACTTACAGCAAGTTGCATCATATAGGTGGAACGTCGAAGTTAAAACTCAACCACACAAATATAATAGACATATTTAGGTAACTAAGACAATTTCCATTTTTGGTTCCAATGCGAAGGGATTTTTTCGTCGATACATACATTGTAAACTATTAAAAGCTGATCTTTGTTGTAAACATTTAAAATATCCTAGGTGACCTATTTGCTTTCGCTCGGCTGTTTAATACCCTCTTCTATATTCATCGCGGGCAGCGTCGGGAAACGTGACCTGCTAGTATATATATATATATATATATATATATATATATATATATATATATATATAACATTACTAATCAACTTCTTAGATACGAGCAAAAGAAATATAATTTGCGGTGATCAGAAATGATTAAGTTCGAATTATCATTTTTATCAGTCTATCAAGTTTATATTTTTTAATAGATCTTTCGTTAATATGTCACGAATTTATGAAGCTTCTGAATATATCTTATTTGGTTCTCCTTCTTCTGCTTTTTCTTCTTCTTTTTCTTCTTCTTCTTCTTCTTATTATTATAAGTAGTAGTAGTAGCAGTAGTAGTAGTTCATTTACTGTTTAAACAGTTTTGCAAAATTATCTTAACAGCCGTTTAGCATTAATTTCTCGCTGGCGTCGATTATAGGTCCTATCTGGAGTGGCGATAAGCCCGCGTAAAATGATAATACACCTCGCACTCTTACAGTTCAGGTTCAGATGATGTTCTCATTCCTTGATCTTCAAATCCTCCTTGACCATTCCCGATCATTTTGTGAGATAGCAAACGAGGCTGCTTAATACACTTATGTCAGATTCTGTGTTGTTTTCTTGGGAGGTGATTATTATAATTGTTATTTTTATTATCATTATTGTTGTTATAATAATAATAATAATAATAATAATAATAATAATAATAATAATAATAATAATTATATTATTATTATTATTATTGTTATAATCATTATTTTTATTATCATTATTATTAGTATTAGTAGTAGTAGTAGTAGTAGTAGTAGTAGTAGTAATATTTGTTATTTCAATAAATCGGAAAACGCAACACGCCATCTTAAATCGCATATTAAAATCTGCGCGGAGAAAACAGATAAGGAGAATGGATTATCTTTCATCAACGTAGCAAGAAAATAAATATAGCGATATAAATATTAATATTGGGATAGAATAATAATCGGGTTTCAAAGCGAATATATATATATATATATATATATATATATATATATATATATATATATATATATATATGGTTAAATACGCATAAATATTTATTAATACAAATATATTAATAAATACGGGCAATTAAAAATATATAACGCAACTGATGAAAATAAACGTATTGAAATTAAATAGATAAATACTGACATGTAAACATCTTTTTTTACATTGCAAGTAATATTTATATATATATATATATATATATATATATATGTATATCTCACTCTCTCTCTCTCTATATATATATATGTGTGCGTGTGTATGTATATGTACATATATATTAAGAGTAAATATATATATATATATATATATAATTGTATATATCATATACTATTTTCTATTACGATAAATTTGAAAACGCTACATATTAAATGAAATCGTCTAATGAAGGAATCGGATAATATACGTCTTCCTGGAATAAAAACCATGTTTTCAATCAAGAAAAAACAAGAACACTACCACCAAAAAGACGGACTGACTATATAAGGGTTGCTACGTGCATGGCGTTCTTACAAGGCAGTTACAAGTTGCTAATTTTGTTTTCAAGCATGTGGCGAAGCTATGCTAAGTATGCAAATAAATCAAGTAAGTCAACATATATATATATATATATTTTAAATAAGTAATATAACATTATTTTTACCTATAAATATGTATACAATATTTCTTGATGAATATTTATTTCATCCACTGACTTGCATGTACCAGTTACATGAAGACTAATAAAGAACCACTTACATGTCAAATCCAACGTCTTAGCTGACGAGCCCACTGTGAAACACTGCATAAAACGACAAGAACATATATAACATTAATCTTCACGAAATATTCAAATGTAATCTTGTTTTCTTTCTGTAATTGAAAACTAAACGAATTTTTGGTAGGGAATAATTGTATTTATTCCATTTACATACAGCTCTATTACGACCTTCCAGCGTGAACCCTGTTCCATCAGTATTAGCGATAACTAAAGCAGCAAACAAGGATTTCAGTAAAATATTCTCTTTTTATTGGTTAAACTACTTAATACTAATTGGTCAATCGTATCAAAATACTGCATCTCGAATCGATTTCTGAAAGCGGAGTTCAACCAATCACAAAGAGTTGCGTTCTGAGTTTTCCTACTATAGTACAACAATAAACGAGAGTTGTAGAAACAATGAAAACAAAATGCTTGAAAAAACGATGAATAACAATAACATCAAAAATTATCAAAAAATAATCGCAATAAATTATATTTAATCGAACA
>OY744553.1:32726091-32728591 GCA_963556195.1 Sepiola atlantica
GTAAACTGAACCGATATGCCTTCAGATTTGACGTCGTCGCCCTTTACACATCTGTACCCGCATACCCAGCAGTAGACATAATTACTGACTGTATCTCATCCAGCGACCTCTATTGTTTCGGCCTCACCTCCACTGACATACATGAACTCCTAAATATAATAATAGACAACACATACTTTACATACAAACAAAACAAATATAAACAAATAACAGGACTGCCTATGGGTTCTAGCCTCTCGGGACTGCTCGTTATTGCTTTTATCGACAAATTAGAACGCCATGCACTCAACTCCTGTCACTCCCCCATTTTCTTCACACGATACGTGGACGACATTCTTATCCTTTCATCGTCCTAAGAAGAGGCTAACACAATCTTCGACACATTCAACAACACTGACTCACACATACAATTTACAATAGAACACCCTGAAAACTCTGGATCATTAGCACTTTTAGATTTCAGCTTCAAAATCTCTGAAGAAGTGCCTTAACCACTAAATTCTACAAGAAGCCCGCATGTAGAGACATATTCATAAATTACAGATCAGCACTCCCTCATAAGGCTAAAATAAGCTATGCTAGGAATGAGCTAACTCGCATCCGTAAGAAATGCAACATTGAGGCTGACAAAACCACCTACAGCGAGAAATTCCAACAGGTACTAGAGATCAATGGATACCCTACATCCATCATTGAACACTTTAGGAAACCCCGGAAAACCCGAAGACGGACGCAACACGCTCTTTCCAACACCTGCTTCCTGAAGTTGCCGCATTTCAACGACAGGATCACCACAGCTATCCGCAAAGCTATAAGGAAGGAAAAACTCGATATTCAACTAACACACACCGGTCCTTCTCTACGACAACAATTGACAACACGGAACACCAACTACAACAATACTCCCTGCACCCTAGCGAACTGCCCCATGAACACCACAGACAAATGCCACCGTACTTACACTGTATACCGTTTACAGTGCACCACATGGAACAAAATATACATTGGTAGTACGGTGAGACCCCTACATATTAGAGTCAAAGAACACCTACAAACACGCACCTCTTCCTTCCACAAGCACATCCACGCATGTGGCAACACCAGCAAATCATTCAACATTGATATCCTAGCTACGGAGAGAAACGTTGGCAACCTTCGAATAAAAGAATCGATACTAATAGCAAAACTATCTCCGCAAATAAATCACCGACTCGAATTAGGATCTTCATTTCTAGTCTGATATAGTTTTACATCTCACTCTTGATGTATTGATTTTATTTTAATTTAACCCTTAAATGAATACTAAAAACTAATAATCTAACACAAACATCACCTTATAATAATAACAAATAATATAACAACATAGGTCAAACACTAACTTAACAAAAAAAAAAATAATAATGAATAAATAAATAAACAAACTGGGGAAAAAATTAAATAAATAAATAATAAATAAATAAAAAAATAGAAAGATAAATCAATAAATAAATAATAATAATTTAAAAAAAAGATAAATAAATGGATAAGTACAATAAATAAATAGATAAATAATAAATATATAAATAAAAAAATGAATAGAAAAAAATAGGAAAAAGAAAAAAAAAATGAATTGAAAAAATATTAAAGTCTATAAACTAATAATAGTAATAACTTAACCGAACAAAAAGATTAACTATAATAATTTAATAATAGTAACAATAATAACAATTGCAACAACAACAACAATAATAATAATAATAAATGAAATACCGGAACCACCCCAGATAACATTAATAATAATAATAAAAAAAAAGGGAAAAAAATGAGAAAAAAAAGGAATGAAACTTTCATTATAACAATATTTTAGCCTAACAATTAGAAGTAACTAAATTATAAGCGACGTAAACAACAAATGAACTGAATTACCTCCCTTTCATTGTTGTCTTAGCGTTACACGAAAGATAATATTGAATTAATTAATGAAATATACATATCTAAAAATAGAATAAAATAAATAAATAAACTAAATATTTATATACACAATAATTTCAAACAAACAGAGAATGCAATGTTTAATGACAGTATTTACCGACATATTAACGCATAGACTTGGTTAAAAAAAGAAAAAAAAACGGATTAGATTAGAATTTAAAATTTAACGACAAAAAAAGGAAAGATTTTAAAAAGTAAAAACAAACAAACAAAAAAAGTTTAATAAAGTAAATAGATGAATAAATAAATTAGATAAAAAGTAGATAAATAAAATATTAACAAAAAAAATAAATAATAAAATAAATTTATAATAATTAAAAAAAAATAACAAAAAAAAGTTTATTTTATTTTTGAATCTGGTTTGGTATTTAAATTTAACCGGTATTTTCTGCGAGACTAAATCTTACAGCACCTTCATATGCACGCTAGAACTTGGGATGAACACGGTTCTGAAGAAAGGAAGAGTTCCCGACAATTAAAAAAAATATATCATACGGAATTTCCACCAGATCATCTTGATACAGGTATT
>OY744553.1:32733591-32758591 GCA_963556195.1 Sepiola atlantica
ATTATCTATGTATGTATACGGTTCGTCCTTTATAATCGGGACTCATCAGCATTGAGATATGACTATTCACTACTGGTCATGCGATTCTGAACCCCGCATACCGAGTATTTTACAACTCAAATCCCGACGTCTAGAACCAGTGGGCCACTGCTGAATAGCGAATAAATAGTGATAATTTTAACACTTTATTCGACGGCTTGATGTTATAAGAGCGTTCAACTTAATGAAAAGAACGATGTATTTATAGCTAGCGACGTCATGATGTGTTAATACTATACTCACAGTACACATCTAGAGGATTTTCTAGGAGCTACAAATAATACATATTTGTTTTCCTTATTATCTATGTGCGTAAACGTTTCGTACTAAATCACTTCGTCTAACCCTGCATCAGTTGCATAAATATACGTAATTGCATCTAAGTTCACGTATTCCGACGTAACTCTCGACCAACCAAATGAACTTTAAAAAAACAACAGCTACACCTTTTGGGCAAACACATCTATAAACAGGAACATTCTAGCTCTAATTTACTTCGAGCTTCACAGTTCTCTTTTTACCATTGTCGACGATGATGAATAGGACGAAGATCACCACCATCATTATTAGCAAAAGCACGTCTTAAAGTCTAATTGTGCTTAACTATTGTAAAGGGGCGGGGCAATTCGGCAGTGCCAAAGCTTTGCTGATGGAACTCAACTTCCTGACAGTGCTACTCATTACGCATAGGTTTGGTACCAAGCGGTATGACGACATCAGGCTACGTTACATGGTTTTTAAGAAAAATGAAAAGCCAAGAAATGGCGACATCAGGATCGGTCGCTTTCTAGTCATGTTTTCTTATGCCGGTGGCAAGCGAAAACGTGTTTGGTGTGGAAGCGCAAATCAATGGAGTGAGAGTTACAATATTGCTTTTGCACAATTTCCTGTATTCTGAGCAAAACCTTCCCTGACTTTGTGATACAAGAGCTGAGCCTTTCCACTCTGGGTGTAGGGAGTAAAAACATACAATATTGCAAGTGAACGAACTACTCTAGAACAATAAGGAAAATACGCCAAAAATACATAATTTTAAAGAGACAAAAATCACATTAATTATTAGTAAAAAAATTAATATGTATAACCGGGCATTGCTGACTTACTTTACTTGGATGTCTGTCAACAATCGCTTATTTGGGATTGCAAGTCTACCAATGGTCCTAGGTAAACAGCAAACAAGTTGTTATCAGTGTCACTAAAACTATCTATTGGGTGTCCGTATTAAATAAACTAACATGGCTTGTTATATCTTTATTCTCGTATGCGTTTAAAGTATTATATCGATTGTTTATAAGGCAATCTAGACATATTAAACACCTAACCGTGTTATTTAACTTCATATAAAATCAAGTTGACTAAACAATGCTATATATTTGTCTTGTCTGGAAAGGTTTGACGGAATAAAGTTGTATCTAAGAAAATTGTATGTACATTATTGACAGCGGATTGGTTTAGTGTTCGTATGATTCAATATAAACGAAGACATGTATATGCGTGTGTGTTTGTGCATACATGTGTTAGTGTATATGAATGAACACACAAACGCAGACATACATGTGATGTTGAGTTGAATGTGTACGGAGAAAACGGTTGGTGTACTATTTGACCTGAGTAAAAGCGTATTGATTATCAGATCGATATTTCTATGAAAACGTCAAAGTACTTATAAATCTGGTATATAGACACACGGATATAATATCCTGCATATCTATTTTCCTCTTACCTTTCTCTCAATATTATATATATATATATATATATATATATATATATATATGAAAAATATTTGTTTTTGTTTATTATCTACGAACGTATACGTTTCCTCTCTTTTCAATCAAGACTCTTCAGCGTATAAGTATGACTATTCACTACCGGTCACTCGGTTCGAAACCCTGGATTATAAGTATTTTTCAACTTCAATCAAACGTCTTAAACCTCGCGGCCAATATTTGAACAGCTGATAAACTGTGGTAGTTTTAAATACATTTATAAGCGACGATGGCGACACAGGCATTCTACTTATATTAAGGAATGATGCATTATAAAGCAAATGACGTCACGCTGTATTTGCACTACTACTAAAGTGCGCTACTAATTATTAAGGAGCGACAAATATATATATATATATATAACTGTTTTAAGGTTCATATGTTTTTTTTTAAAGCATTTATTGTTAAATTTTAGAAGGAATAGGTAAATAAATACCTTTAGAAGCATTAAGATGCGATATAAATTTTTTTTTTATAAAAAAGAAAAATAATTAATCGAAACCGATTTTTTTTTATTTTTTTTAATTATAAACTAGCATTTATTTTTGTTAGTTTAAAGTGATACAAATATTTCGCCAAAACCTGGCATCCTCGGTGTGTAATATATCCTGATGTCATCGGATTTGTATTTTTTTTTCTCTTACCGGCTTTTTGTTGTTATTACAGCCGGGCCAAATGGGTTAGCTGTTGGTTAGCTGTTATTTTGTAAAGTTATATATATATACATATATATATATATATATATATAAATTGACAGATAACAGTTTTTTTTTAAACTGTGATTAATTAGCAGTTTCGAAGCAAAGTAAATCTACCACATGTTGTTTTAGAATAATCAAAAACACACTTGACACAATTTTAAGTAGTAAACAAAAATCTCTCTAGCCAGAGAAGTGGTGTCATATGGAAAACTGGACAACCTCAAAGGTAGATTTCATACAAAACTTCTCTTTATTGATGATATTTATTCTCTTTCTTTTATTACTGAATCTTGATTTTACTTTTAAGTGTTTACCGAATGAGCCGTTTTCGATGTGCAAACGCATTTAATTTTTAACATTAGAATCTGAATGATTTAAGTGTTGTTGAAAATGTGTCAATTTCTATTTCGATATTGTTGTTTTGTTGTTACTTTTATGGACACTTTAGTACTTCTCGTCAATTTATTTATAGCTTAGTTATACATTTTTATAAGGCTTTGAATAAAGCTTTGAATATTTGACCATCATTTTGTTCAGGAATTTTGCTTCACATAAGAACCACTCTGAAATATAAAACTCACTGTGTGTTTATATTATCACACATTAAACTCAATGGTAACTTATTCATGTTCTGTTTTATAAATGGCAAATCACATCGATCACAAGTGGTCAATACGCATTGATACTCTCATTGATGTGTTTTATTCACATCCAGTTTCTGCACGGGAGGCAGAAACGCCCTGTTTAATGGCGGTGATAAATTAGTGAATACCATTTTTACCAGGCCATTTATATTCTGGCTCATCAAAACACATACAAAACAGAAGGGAAACACGCACATGCATACACACTCAGAGATAGCGTCTATGAGTTCGATGTATACATATTATCAGATATAATTAAATAGGTGATTAGATAGATAGACATTTCCCAGTATAATTAAATTAGTTTCTTCAAATCGAACAGGCATAAATATTTAATCAACCGAATTGTCCGTTAATTAATGACTGCAAGCCATGTTTTATCGAATGTTGATTGTTAAGAACAAAATAAATATAAAATAAAAATGGACGCTTGAAAACAGAATTCTAAATCCTATTCCAAAAATAACTACAAAGTTTCCAGAACATTTGGGTAGCATGCCACAATCAATTGGAATAATTGTTTGTAGTGATAACAGAGAAATGTTTTCCGGTAATTTAAATAAATTAAGTAGAATCGGGAATCTATAAAAATATGCTCGTCTTAATACGGAAACGCTGACAGTAATTTCGATATGATTAACGAATGATACAATTATAAAAGTGATGCTTCGATAATAGCCGTTTTAATTTGTTTAAATTACGAATATTAAAAGTATATTCTCACGAGAAAGTACGTAAAACATTTATTATTCACCTAAATGTGAGTAAATCAATGTGTGTTTTTCTAAGACATGCTTGATTTATATAATAGACTAGCAGGGCTACCCGGCGTTGCTCAGTGTCATAAAAACACAAAATAGAAGAAAAATGGTGGGTGTAACATATTTATATTCAAACTTCTCTTTCTCTCCCTCTCTCTATAGTCGTCTCTTTATCTTTCAACCTTTCGCTTCCGTGGTCGCGCCATTCATATTTTATTAACACAAAATACATTCTAGAATATATTATATTTACATGATTGATTTATGTTCTTGTTTCGTCTGAATCAGATTATTCTTGTGTTTGTATTAGTTTCCCCAATGGTTTTTCTAGTTAGACATCTTTCTGGAAAGACATCGGGTACTGACGGGAAGGACCAGGAGAAGGTTGCCAACATCGTTAAATGAAGGTGATACTGTGTATTCGACTGGATTCGAACTTGGAACACCCAGGTGTCCAGTCCGTGTCGATATTCACTTAACCACCGTCACATCCCAATGATTTATGTTGAAAGAACCCGTAATAGTGTTTTCAAATTGGTTATCATTTTTGAAGTACTGGGCATAGCACCAGTGCTGGATTAGAAATTGCTGTACCGGGCGAACGGGCATAGAAAAGTAACGAGCCGCTATAAGCTTTCCATTTTTTCTTTGTTCGTTCGGTGTACATTTTCCTCCCTTCTCCTTTTTGCTTCTTTCTCTCTTCTGAAAAAGAGAGCTACTAATAAATCAAATTGCTCTAAACAGCAGTGCCTGTCATAAGTTTATATAGAGATGCGATTCAGACGATTGCAAAAAAGTGAATGGCTTTAATATCTACACTCTTAATTTCTCCTAGTCGTTTGGACCCTCGCCCATTTTCATTTTCGAAAGCGAGTTAGTTTTCAGACGAACGTGCGAAATTGTTATTTTTTACCAATGAAAATGGTTCCCGCTCGTTTTGAATCTAAAATCAAGTAAGCTTAAGTTAAATTAACAAAAATTATGAAAACCGCGAACATGTCAACAACATCAGAATTTTTCTTGGCGACACCGTGGCGTGCCTCGACTCTCAGCAACGAAGATCAAAGTGTAGTATCTGTTCCGATGGATACTGCACGCCTGTCCTGTGCAGTTCTAGGAGGTCCACCCTCCCAGGCTTTGCCTCCCCTCTTTGGGAAGGAGTAAGTTTATTGCTTACTGTCTGAGGCGCCCCTACCGGGGAATGCCGACGGGGCTGCCTAGGCAATTTTTAAATGGCCAAAGTGCTCACCTCTCGAGCGCTGGCTTTTCAAACCCCACTTTCTGACCCGATCTTGGGTCACATCTTACTTGTGGGAGTAAGATAAAACTGGCCTTGTGCCTAACTCCTGGAGAGGAGTAAATAAAAATCTCAGCAACGGCTACTGCCCCTTGGCCTTTTGGCTAAGATCAAAGTGTAGTATCTGTTCCGATGGATACTGCACCCCATAGACTGGTATTGCCTTGGCCTCCGGGCCTTGATTTACGCCGGTCTATGGGTCTGTCCTGTGCAGTTTTAGGAGGTCCACCCTCCCAGGCTTTGCCTCCCCTCTTTGAGGAGGAGTAAGTTTATTGCTTACTACCTGAGGCGCCTCCACCAGGGAATGCCGACGAGGCTGCCCAGGCAATTTTTAAACCCCACTTTCCCGACCCGACCTTGGGTCACATCTTACTTGTGGGAGTAAGATAAAAACTGGCCTTGTGCCTAACTCCTGGAGAGGAGTAAATCAATACTGCCCGTCCAAGAAACACGGATTGACTGCCTCAAGCTGAAATCCCTTTAAGCATGACTGCTTTCTCTCCAGTAACAACTCAACCACAAAGAAGGTAAGCTCTCACAGACACATACGCTCACACAAACCTTAACGGAACTTTGAAACAAGCTTTCTTAATACAAGAACTTTAAACAAATTCAAACTATGTTTTACATCTCTGTAAAATTGTTGATATAGAAATATATTTCATTCTTGAACTTATGTTTTTTCGCTTTAATACACGAAACTCGTTGTTAAAGTTCGCATTGCTTGTAGTTGAGTTCACCCCAAACAAGACAATTTGCCACTGTAGATGTAAGAGTCCACTGATAATTAGATTGGACATTGAGTGGAACACCATAGATTAGGAGCTGTGCAGCGAGATATTTGTTCATATTATTTTTAAATGTGTGTATGTCGGTACAGTTGGTGAAACAGAGAGCTGGGTGGGTGTTCCAAATGCCGTCAGCTCGAGGAAACAAACTATTGGAGTAGAAAGCTCTCCGGAATCTGGGGACCTCCACAGTGAATGGATAGGATTTTGCTGATTGTCGAGTTGGTTGAGTGTATTTTCGTCGAGGGGGCACTAGAGCAGCAAGTTCATCGGATCATATTACACTGAAGTACTAGGATAACAAGCGCATGAATCCAACATTGCGGCGATGTTACAAGGGCTTAACCCGTGTTGAGAGTGAGAGACCTATCAGATTAGAGACACGTTTTTAGATCTTGTTTAAACGGGATAGACTAGTATCTGGTTATTTGCTACAATATAACTGCGAATGTCATCCTCTGAAAAATATTGGCAATTAGAAATATACGCCGTTGCTATATCTAATATATAAAGTAGAGACGATTTTTCCCCTGTACCTTCTCGGAGAATAGGAAAATAACCACATGCATCACAGGCTACTCAACTCACCATTACATTACACTTATTCACTCGAGCGTGTTTTAGTACATTTGTTATTCTTTTTTCACAGCTTACACTAAATATTACATTTGGCCCGCCATCCACGACTCTCCAAAAAACCAACTCCATATAGATGGTAGCAAAATCTTTTCTCTCTAACAATTCTGTACTGTCACTCTACTCATCGACACCGGGAACTAATACACACAGTTTAATTTTCACAAAACACCGGTTCTTATTTATTATTAAGTTTATTGACCTATTTTCACATTTATTTAAACCCGAATCCGTGGTGCAGTCGGTAAGAAGACAGGATTCATAATCAACTGTTTTAGCGTTCGATCCCATTCTACTCTACCACTTTTTTTTATTTTTTTTTAAATTTAAAACATTCGCCAACACAATAGACGGGGGGGGGGAAGAAAATATAGGTAATTTCCTTTTTTATTTGACGTTATGCAATAGGTAGTACTTTCTCCCGTGCAACTCCGGGCGACGGGTTCCGCTAGTTAAAAATAAAATTAGTGGAAGGCACTTTCTATAGAAGACGTGGCTGAATTGACTGCGCATGTGAATTTCCGGAATTGTCGTTTACAATTAGGTGTTGCGTTACCGTACAGAAATGTGATATACACACGTATTAATTGAGATTGAAAAAGTCGGTAGGCTACTGACTTCGATAAATACATTTCCATTTCCGTTGATTCCTGTGCTCTTTCCCCAGCTCTCTCACACCACTTGTTCCATCAACCGAACAAGTAAAATATACTATTACATTTTTATACATAAGTATTGTTATTATTCTATCAATTAAAACAATAATATACAACATTTTCATCAACCGAACCAGACACACGTTCTTCCACTTTTATTATATAGATGACTAACAGGTGAACATTGATTGGCAATAATCAAAAATATTTTCTCACTCAAAGGGTTAAACTTTTATCTACGATATAAAAATATCCATCATTTGAACAATGTGTAATATTAAAATGAATAAAAAAAGAACAGTCCAAAAATAATTGTTAATAAATGAGATGGCCTTTTGTAAAAAAAAGAAGAAAATTACGTAGCCTCACGACGTCGATCGCATATACATGATAATCATCTTTGCAAGCTATTGTTCTTCAATTGTAAATAGAATGTAGATTAAAGTTATATACTGAAGGAGGCGTGGTTATATTGACTGTGTATGCGGAATTCCGGAATTGCAATTTACAATTGTTGTTGCATGTCTTAAATTGTTATAGAAACAAGCCTAAATTTAAATAAAACAGATTCGGATAGCTACTGAATTCGGGAGATCATCGTATGTCATTTTTTTTGCTCTCTCCGAACCTCTCTCACCCCATTTGTTTGCCGTTTGCGAAAATCATAAGCAAAATGAGAATGATACGCTGACGAAACCATATAATAAAATAATATTGTTATATAAATATATAAATCAGTTGAAATATTTTTGCTTAATTTTATTTTGGACGAATATTGTTTGAGATTCGTTCTAAATTTGTTTTGGGGCACATTGAATCGCTTTTTAATGAAACAAGTTTCTTCAAGTGAAAGTTAAATGGGCATAGAAGAATGGAGTTTAAATGTTGCTAGGTGTGTATCTAACTTCCTTCCAGCGATAAGTCAAACAGTGAAAAACATTGAATGATTAACCCGTTTCTAATTCTAAAGAGTCACAAGAGTTTCTAAAATTATTTCAGCTAGAACGCATCTGCGTTAATTTGAACTACTCAATCAATGGACGGACAATTTAATCCACTTACTTTCCCGTTGTGTTTATAAAGCGATCGAAATGATTTATGGTTTCTTTATTTGTAAATCTGTATAGCCGTCCCCAATCATCTCTATTATACTCACGTATACGCTGGCTTTACCTGTTCGCTATCGGTCCGCCAAGTTTTCTACTTTAAATGCTTAAAACATTCATTTAAAATAATAAACGTTTCATTTATGTATGTGTTGTAAACACGAAACAAAAACGTTCCTAATCTATTTATAACGATTTTAGTAATTGACATATTAATTAATGTATCTTTAAAATGTGACCGTAAAGAAACGAAAAAAAAAAGAAACATCAATTTGCCCTTTCACTTGTAATTTACACGTGGATAGAAACTTCTTGAAAATCCACTCGTTCACTCTAAACCAATACACACTTGCTAAATATTTGGACAGTAAATAAAAGAGTATCGTGACACAGCAGAACTATTTGTCATAGTCATTCATTCACTGTGGAGGTCCCCAGATGCCGGAGAGCATTCTACTCAAATAGCTTCTTTCCTCGTGCTGCTGGCCTCTTGAACTCCCTCCCTGCCCTCTGTTTCCCCGACAGTACTGACATGCAGAAATTTAAAACTAATGTAAACAGACATCTCGCTGCTCAGATCCCAATTTAAGCTGAACCACCAATCCTTCCCCCCCTTTTCCTTTTTTCTCAGTAGCCCCTTACGTTTACAGTGGCGTCCTGCCTTGTTTGGGGTGAACCATGTAAAAAAAAAAAAAAGTATTCTGAAAATAATTATTGAATTATATTATAAACTCATGGCTTCCGGTTAGGCTTGAAAAGTAATAGATACCCGTTCAATTGTGAAGCAAGGGTTGCGCAATGCGAAACAACACCTCTCCTGAACAGCCACTTCCAGAATCCAATGGCAAGGAGAAGTAAAGGATGACTGGATACATTGCCGATATAAGCGGAGATCACATACATCACCTGGTATTCCTAAATGGTCACCCATTTTAGTACTGACCAGGCTCAACTTCGCTTAACTCAGGTCATCTAATAGGAACCGGTGTGTCAGTGTGAGTATGCTGTGTATATTATATTATAAACCAACAATAAATAAGAGTTAAATAAAATGTATTTTTTTCAAAAGTAAAATGTAGTTTAGTTAATCAGACATCTCAAATACAGAAACAGTGTATAGGAAGAATGTTGAATCTATTGTGTAAAGTTTAATTACCTTGAATTAGGTCGTTTTTACATCACCGTTACTGCAAGAAAATGGTATAACTTTCATATGTATTCACTTGGTGTATTGTTATAATTATAGCCAAACAGATATAGTGATTTTGTACGTTATTTTCTTGCTTAATTCGTTGCTGTTTAAATTTTGAGAGGTTATTTTCCTGGCCATTGTTATTCGATTTGTTTTACTTATATAAAAACTGCTACAATATATTAACATATTCCTTCATTTAAGGATTAAATTATGTTTAAAAACATATTTGGAATGTTCTCAGTATAAATGGGACGTGGGGATGGCACGAACTGATGTATTGGGTGTGCCAAGTTCGAATCCAGTTTATTCCACAGAAACACTTTCACTAATTATGTTGGTAATCTTCAAATATATCTGGGGAACAAACTTACACAATAGAATTATCTAAATAATAACGAATGAATGAGTGATTAAAGAAAACAATGTGTTCGAAATATAGTCGAGGGCGACCTGAAAGCTCCTTTTCCATTAGCTACTACGCCGAATTGTAGAAGAGGGTGCCACTATTATGCCAGGATAACTCCACTTACCCTTGACCCTTCACGTTGTAATATAAGGTTTGGTTGGTTTGGTTTGGTTGTTTTGTTTTACGGCATATCAACCCTTTTCGAGTTATTAAATGCCGAATGCAGTCATTTTGGTGAAAGTTTTTATGTTTCAAGTTGTTTATATCTTCAAATATTTATTCATGGTGTTTAGTTTGGTTGTTTTGTTTTACGGCATATCAACCCTTTTCAGGTTATTTAATGTCGAATGCAGTCATTTTGGTAAAAGTTTTTATGCTTCAAGTTGTTTATATCTTCAAATATTTATTCATGGTGTTTAGTTTGGTTGTTTTGTTTTACGGCATATCAACCCTTTTCAGGTTATTTAATGCCGAATGCAGTCATTTTGGTGAAAGTTTTTATGCTTCAAGTTCTTTTAATATCTGTTTCTATTAAACCCATAGTTGGGACCCCAACAGGCACCACCACTCCGGGCCAGGGCGGACCCGGGAGCAATGGCAACTAAGAGGAGGCTCCACACTCCCCAAAGTCCGTAAGCCGGATCTCACCATCGTATGTAGTTTAAGGTCATATCCAGGACCGGGAGTAGGGTAGGAAAAATAAAATAAAAAAGGGGAGGGAGAAAGGGAGAGGAGCTGTTGTTTTTGTTTTTGGTTTTGTAGAACATAATTAAGTTTTACAAAAATAAAGAAAAAAAAAAAAACGTCAATGTAGGTGAATTTCGTCTCAGGGAGCTACAGGGCAGCCTGATCTGGTATCACCAGGTAATATAAGGTATTCAAGGGGAATAAAGTACCATTTTTTGGTTTTTGGTATGGCTCGACTTAAGAGTGAACCTCGATCTCCCAGCTCATTAGCCGACGCTCTAACCATCATGCAAAATAGACGGTTTGTCATTAGTTATTATAATTGATCATGAAAATAATTATCTGTTTCTATGTGTTTGTTTGTAACCTTCTAACTCTGTATTGTATCTTGTTTTGTATTAGTAGTAGTAATAGTAGTCGTAGTTCTAACCCTAACCCAACGCTCTTATTTCATACGAAATCTTTCACCCTCTCTCCCCCTCTCTGTGTGTTCTCTCTCTCTCTCTCTCTCTCTCACACTCTTCGAAATGTGAGCTGCCTTAATATCTTAGATTGCGCAACCTATGAGTAATAGTTAATCATAATAAACAGTTTCCGGGATGATAAAGGCCAAAGTTTGTTTTTAATATAAAACTACTTGCGTAAATATGGTGAATGCTCACTCAGCAGATCTGAATATGTGCGGTTACAAAGCATGTCAAGTAAGTTAGGTAGAAGTCAGCTGAATATATGCGAGAGTAATACATCTGAACACATTCTAAACGAACAATTTGCTAATGAGTTATCTTATATCAAGGCTAAAAGCCACTCGAGGTAAAGTGTAATGTAATGGGCATATTGTCCTTTGAATGTTGATGAATGTTATGAAATGTTTAGAAATAATGAGTATGCACTCAAATGTCACCTCAACAAAATAGCCAGAATCGAGTGTGGCGTAAAATGGCTCAAAGGAGACGGCAGTGACAGATGCGTAAGCAATCATTTGTATGTTTTAAGCGAACACCACGAGTAGAGAGTGTCTTATGTCGACAGTAAATAAAAAGAGCTAACAGCCCAAAAAATCGTAGTAGGGACGCAGCACTGTAGCTGGTCGAAGAGAAAGCAATGAAGAAAACAAAATAACACGTCCTTTTTTCGAACTTCCGTTTCTTTTTGTTGCTCTGCCCAAGTTTAGTTCCATCAAGAATTGACCTCTGGGGACGATCGGGGGATGGCTGCCTCAGTCACGGAGGATTTCTCCATTGAACGTGGGAGACAACACGTATGTTTATGAACGTTCACGTAATTTATTTGGGTGAGACTTGTGAGTTATTTGACATCCTTGAGAGATACGTAATGTAACAGTAAGATGCTTGAGAGATACGCCAGAGAAGATATTCTTAACAAACACACGGTAAGGAACGAAATAAAACGATTTAATAATGAGTCAAAACATATCTAAAGAAATACTTAACTATGAAGTCAAATTAGCTACATAGATTGTATTTATCTTAAAATTTTTACAAAACATCCACAGTATAGTAACTTTTCTTTATAAAATGAGATATGGCATAAAACCAACATTGGGTGAGTGTGATATGGTGGGGAGGGGGTCGGCTGCAGTCCCTTTCGTCAATTTTCTAAACTAGTTGCAGTCACTTAAATACCACATTCGCTCTATGGGTAAAACCTACTTAGCTTTATTCCCAATGGTTGAATTTTTTTTATTAAAAAAATAAAATATGAAGAAAGTCATCGGATAGGGATGCTAAAAAACAATAGAGATTACTGAAAAATAAAATGTTTAGTGTGCTGGTTAGTAGGACCATCTCTAATCTATCTTGGTATGAGCTGCTCATTGTTTTCCGGGCATTTGTAGATCCGAGAACATGCAATACACCTTCTAAGGAGAGGGGGCGCAAAATAGAGAAAACTAGCGGGGGAAGGACAAAACAGTGAAAAGCTGGATGGGATTCAGGGCCATGGAGTGTGTTGTGTTCTGCAAGGCAGGTACAATTTAGGGAGGCGGAGAAGGGACAAAATCAATTGTGAAGGGAGCATCTCGGAGAGTCTCTAATACTGAAAAAAAGGGGTGTTACTAAGTTGTACCAGTAGCTAACATACTTTACTAACTGGAATCAAATCAAGTAAGACCTGACCTCGGCGTGTCCTATGACTAGGCAAGCAACACGTACTCAAACATTGTTCGTCCAAACACACATAAGCTAGCAGTTGGTATCAACATCTTTTCTTAATAGTGCTGATTACATGCTCATCTTATCACATTTGTTTTTGTCTTTAAGCTGATGTTTAATGTGCGAAATAAGATCGTAATCAGCAGACTGTTACTCTCCACTTCATATGTATAAGCGTGAGGTCCACACTGTTAGTCTAGGTACGGCTAAGATTGTGAGAAACACCATGCGGGTCTCCTTTGGACACCTAAGCATCACATTGTACACTAGAGATGTACCATCTGGGGTACCAACTGGTCGAGGACAATGCTAGCTATAACTTCACTGACATACTTTCAAACCCCATGCAGCTTCCTGCAATTGAAAGAAGGTGTGCTCGGTCGTTTTTTTCTCAAAATTCGTGTATTGATTTACTCCTCTCCAGGAGTTAGGCACAAGACCAGTTTTTATCTTACTCCCACAAGTAAGATGTGACCCAAGGTCGGGTCGGGAAAGTGGGGTTTAACAATTGCCTGGGTAGCCCCGTCGGCATTCCCCGGTAGGTGCGCCTCAGGCAGTAAGCAATAAACTTACTCCTCACCAAAGAGGGGAGGCGAAACCTGGGAGGGTGGACCTCCTAGAACTGCACAGGACAGACCCATAGACCGGCATAAATCAAGACCCGAAGGCTAAGACAATACCAGTCTATGGGGTGCAGTATCCATCGGAACACATACTACACTTTGATCCTAGCCAAAAGTCCGTGTAGCGCAAGGAAAAAGGGTTGAAGCTAGTTTTAGCTTTGAAGAGTTTGTCATTAAAGGGTTGGCTTAATTGTCAGATGTAGGAGCAATACTATCAACATATTCATGATAGTAAATGGATTGAGGAGTATTTCATTACTTATTAGAAGGGTTTATGATTTTGTATGTTTTACATTAAACTTTAAGACAACAATGTTGCAAGCTGCAAGGAATCAATCGTTTATTAACGTGTTCTACAGCCTTTGTATACTAACGAATCATCACTTACCATACTCAAATGCTACTCATGAGTACTGCACCCCATACTGGTGTTGTCTGTGCCTTCGGGTCTTGATTTACGCCGGTCAATGGGTCTGTCCTGTGCAGTTCTGGGAGGTCCACCTTCCCAGGCTTTGCCTCCTCTCTTTGGGGAGGAGTAAGTTTATTGTTTACTACCTGAGGCGCCCCTACCGGGGAATGCCGACGGGGCTGCGCAGGCAATTTTTAAATCCCACTTTCCCGACCCGACCTTGGGTCACATCTTACTTGTGGGAGTAAGATAAAAACTGGCCTTGTGCCTAACTCCTGGAGAGGAGTAAATCAATACTCAATAGGTACTCAGGGATAAGGTGGGTCAGCTAAATGATACACAATAATATGAATGGATTTAAAACGATAAATGGAATGTTCAAAATTCTACAGCTTTTGTATACTAGTGAATCATCACCTACCAAGGCAAATAGTTACTCGAGGATAAGATGTAAACAGATTTTCAGTTGAATGATAAACAATAATATGAGAGGATGTAAAACGATTAATGGAATAGACAAAATGTCCTTAGTTAAGAGGACGTTACAGAGCAAGTCATAAGCGTTTGGGAAGAAACAGCTGATAGTTAGAGAAAAAGTCTGTAAAGAGTAAATAAAACAGAATGTAGACAATTCGAACTATTACGTGAAAGTATATTCGTCGGTGTCATGTTATATTTTCTCTTTGCGCTACAAACGCTCATATCCGTGTTTGCTGCAGTAGAACTCTATGGTCATCTCCTTGAGGGAAACACGTATTTTGATAAGCTCGTGCGGCTGTCATAAGTTGTTGATTCCAAATGAAGAGATACGTTATATGTTTTAATATTACTAGAAATATGCTTTGATCATTGAACTGCCCCAAAAATACATGAGCATTAGGTTCAAAGCGTATTGTAAGCTGTTGGCGAATGCTAGACCGCATATTAAGTTATACTAAAATCCTTAACACATTCTCATATTCATTTATTCTATGAATCAGACTTTTGTAATAACTTGCGAGTACTTAATAGAAAGTTATTTTCCACAAAAACGGTGTATGTTTTTGCGGGGGAACGGCTTCTATGCATAAGCCTAAGTAGTGTGCGCTATATTTGGTTGAATCACATTTCATTAAAAGAGGGCAATGGGAAGCGGAGTTCCTTTCGTCATTTATTAGGTGTCATCAATTGATAAATTTTCTCAGAACTTCACGTTTATTGGAGTATTTAAAAGAAGGCGAAACCTCCAATGTGAAAATATAAATATTTCAGATTTGCATTAAATTTGGTTCATAGTTATAAGATAAAAAAGCAACATTGCGTGCAACTCATGTTTTTCTTTAGAATACTAAATTTTAAGAACTAAGTCTTTCAATAATACGTATATATATATATATATATATATATATATATCAGTAAACTATTCAAATGCCCAAGTCTTTATTCATTGTTCTTACTGAAATTCAAAATAATTCAGTGTAACTTGACGATCGTTTCGCGCATAGACAAACAACCAGGTATAAACATGTACTTAGTAATATTTTTCATTTGCTTAGTCGGGTCCCATCAGGTACATATATTTCTTCTATTTTAATTAGACACACTATTTGCTACCAAGTTCACATACGTGTTTACGGTTTGTATGAATATACTATTTAATTCTCTGGAATTAGAGAGTTGCCATTCTTCTATATTTATCCAAATAACAATGGGCAAGTAATGCGTTGTTCACTACTGAAGCCACACACATATAAATAGAAGACGTGACTTATTTTAAACCAACACAGCAGTCATAAAATGGCTGACGTACCATTGCAATATGCTACACACGGCTTGGAAGAGAAATTGCGAAATTTTACCGTAAGTAGAAATTAATGAGAAGAATTTGTTGGATTCTTGGAGACAACATCATCGGTGTGCAGGGGAGTATAAATCTAAAGACAGGGACAGGTCAGGTGGTATTTACAGCTGTGGGTTGTGGCGTAGGCGAGGGGAGTTGCGGTCATAGTATCGACGTGCGCGGTAGAAGACATGGCTGTAAACTTCTACAGATCAAAGAGTCAGCGAATGGGGGATTACAGACCAAATGAAGGGCAATTAAACTCAGTTTACTACGTTGAGTGGATGTGAGAGGAAATGAAAGACGGATAAATGGGAGGGGAGATCACTTTGACAAATTGTAAATGTATGGACCACCAGCTAAGATTTAATCTTCGCTAGCTACGGTCATAATCTCCGATCGTAAAAAAAGTATCTTGAGAGAAGAATGAAAAAAACTAAATTTCAAATGTTCAAGCGTTATGCGGGATCCATTGTTTAGGTGTAATCAATTTCGCCTCATAAGGTCAAACTGGCAGGGTTATCCGGCGTAACGCAGGTTCGAATAGTAGATAGCATCAAATGCAACATCATAATTAGGTGGGTTTATTTCAGTAGCAATCTTGATGTTGTCAGATTCATATCTTTACCATTGATACATCCAAGTAAAAAATAATACTGTAAGGCTAATCACATTAATTCTAATGCGAAACATATGGAAAACTGCCTTGAACTTTTTTTTGAAAAAGCAGCTATAAGTACAACACTATTTCTCTCATGGTTAAAGGAAAATGTTACATGTAAAAACACTTATTTAATAAGTGCACTTTCTAGGCTGTCTTTATATAAAGTAACATACAGACGCATAAGCAGACAAAAGTTCTCATTAATTATATATATATATATATATATATATATATATATATACATATATATATATATGCATATATATATATATTAATATTTATTTATAAATATTATACTAAGCCCCTTTTAAGAAATTAAAGTTGAGGTCTCTCTGGGATGTCAAAAATAGACTGTCAAAAAGCTCTAATGCAAAGTTCCGAATACGTTCGTAGAACACTCTCGACTAGTCGTCTATCTGTGCCGGCTTCTAGGTACATATAGATCTTTTCCCTTAAATGCGTGACATTTTCTGTTGGCCGAGTGGATATTACGACTGCTTGCAGATTCTAAACTGACCCTGTGAACCAGTATTACTTTCCGGCACTGATGAGAGCAATAAGCATGAAACGCTAGCGTCTGTAGGTATTAATAATTTAATATTTATTTACAAATATTTGTATATATATATATATATATATATATATATATATAAATATGGAGAGTAGAAAGGGAATTTTCGGTTTACTTTCAGCAGCCTCGTTACTCTCGCTTCCCTTATTTTGTCCTTTAGTCATCACATTCCATGAGCAATATTTATGACAAAGGGGAGAAGCATTGCTGTTTTCAAGGTCTGGAGTCTATTATTACTATAACACTTACCGTTGGCTAGAGTTTGACCTTGAAGTGGTATGTTTTTAGCTCCTTACATCACGTGGCTTCATGCTTTTTCCGGAGCGATTTCCATGAAAAAAGGTCAATATACATAGCGAGAAAGGCCGAAAGATAGATAGATAGAGGGAGACCACGATGCACAGATGGACATACTGACATAGAAGCGTTAGCTACTAAATATATCACCATCAAGACGTTCTTCACTTACATTTAATTATATTAAAATAAATATTCTCTGTTTTGATTAATAACAAAATCAAAAGGCAAGATCGAAACGGCATACTCAATGTTGTTAGTCTTTTCTTTCAACTCAGCGTTTTGAACATTTGATTAGTTTCGTTTTCAAATAAGAAACATAAGTGGATGTTTATGTCATGTGAAAAATGTTGGAAAAAGGCGCGTATCTTCCTTAGGAGAGTACATATGAACTACTCTATCATGTTCCTTTGAGAATAATGCATGTGTATACACTTTTATGATTGAAGTATAATCGTTAACATGTATTTCTATGAAAATAAAATAGCAGACACAGGTTATCGTTTAATATATCGATTATTGTTAATTGCAATTGAACAGTAGTTTGTTTGTTTAATTGTAAATGGAAATCGCTCTAGACAAGGCATGAAGTCACTTGATGTATGGACATAACAAAGAACGAAATATGATATTGCAAAGAAAGGAACTTTCCATTTACCTTTGTTCTAAAAAGGCTAAAGCTATAGGCAGGAAGAAAACAGTAAGTAAGAAGAATGGCAAACAAACCTGCAATTCTGTGAAAGAAGCCACTGGAATAAGAAGATGTAGTAAAATGAGGTACCAAAACAGCGAAGTCATGGGGCCCACCAGACCAACGAGTTTAACAAGCTGGAACAAAGGAAGCAGGTAAGCGATCAGGCAATTCTGAAGAACACATGGCATAGTAGTATTTATAGCAAACACTAAGAAATGCAATATCATGTCTGCGAAAGAGAAGATTCAGACAAGAAAAGATAAGACCAATCAAATAATAGATACGTTCTGAACTTTATCAAGAAATGTCACCAGCACAAATATGTGAACAATATTCTATAGTTTTTCTTAACACAGTTCACCCCAAACAAGGCAAGCCGCCACTGTAGACGTAAAGGGCTACTGAGAAAAAAGAAAAGGGGAGAAGATGGGGGCGTCAAACTAAATTGGGATCTGCGCAGCGAGATGTCTGTTTACATTAGTTTTACATGTCTGCATGTCAGTACTGTCGGAGAAACAGGGGCCGGGGAGGGGGTTACAGAAACCAGCAGCACGAGGAAAGAAGTTATTTGAGTAGATGGCTCTCCGGCATCTGGGGACCTCCACAGTGAATGAATGAGATTTAGGTGATTGTCGAGTTAGTCTAGTGAATTTACGTCGAGGGGGCACCAGAGTAGCCAATTCATCGGAGCATAATCCATTGAAGTATTTGTAAAACAAGCACAAGGATGCTACATTGCGGTGATGGGACAGGGGCTGGAGCTTGGTTTACAGTGAGGGACTTATTAGGTTGGCGACTTTTTTTGGACCTTGTCAAGGAGGGAAAGACTAGCAGATTATGCACCAACCCAGATGTGACAACACTACTCCATGCATGGACGGATGGTGGCTTTGTAGAGACACAGAAGATTTGTAGATATAGAGAATAGCCTCATGTCTGAGAAAGTGTTGTAAACGATAAAGAGAACCGATTTTTCGAAAAGCAGAAATAGAAATTAATCTAATGTATGAACTCTAAGAAATATTTAGTAAGAAAGTCTGAGAAGTTTCAGAGTCGTCTTTCTCCTAAGAACAGAGCAACTCCTCAGAATCTCAGCAAGAAAAGGGGCACACCTACGAATCAAAGACACGGCTCAGTGTTAACATAATTACATTTAACCATCTATTTTGAACCCCTATTGACAAGCGAATCCAGCTCAACTTGTAGATCAGCTGCATATTTCACTAGGTAGATGAGCAGAAGGAACATAAAAAGTTACTAGCACGGCGCCCGCTGAATCCCTTAGTTCAGATGCATTATAATGTATATAACAGGACACTAACAGTCAATTCTTTTTGGCAGCATTAAGCGTTAAGTATTTACTGCCTAATCGCAGGTTATTTTAAATTAAATAAAACCACAGATAAAGCCGTGGGGAAATCATTTTTTTTTTAATTTTAATTATCTAAATGTAATTTTACTGTAAGAGTCAATTTGATCGTGTACTTTGAAAAAAAAAAAATTATTGTGCAAGTTAAGTATTATTTCAAAATTGAACGTATTCAAACTATTTACCTTAAATAAGTCTTTGCAGTCGAAATAAGCTAAATGAATGTAATAGATAATTTCTGTGTTTTTTTTTAAATACCATTAATATTATTGCTTAAATCTTAAAATCTATTTTTAATATTCCTTCAATGAGATCTGATTTGATTAATTTAATTTTTTGTTTATGAAAAGAAAAATATATTTAAAACATGAATTTCGTTTCCTTTTGTGCAAATGTATTTCAGTTATTTTAATGGATAAAAATCGACTTAAAAGAAACATTTAGATTGCCTTTAAAATGAAATTCTTATTCAAAATTATTTGAACGTTCTAACTGTACACATATCAGTTTTTATAGGTAAGCAAATGCAAATTCATGTTATATATAAATAAGTAATCACATGCTTTTTCAAATTGTGTTTCAGGTGGATCCCCTTGCTTCTTACAGAACATTCGTTTTTGCAGAAAACGATGCGGTTCACCCTACTTAAAATGCTGTATTCTCGCTCTTTATACTTTTTAGCAATTATATCTAGTATAAATTGGAGCGTGTACAATGATGCATTTCATGCATATGTAGGCATTATTTCTCATGTGTATTTTTTTTCATGAATTTTCAAATAACTATCCGACTTACATTGAACATCTTATTTTACCGGGCTATAATAAAGTAGTGCCCATTGATTGATGTCATAAAATATCCTAACGCAAAATTGCATTTGAAATATTCCCAAACAACTGCGTGTCAAAATTGTTAGACTTTATATTTTATTATTGTTTTTTTTTTAATCTAGAGTTATTGTAGTTATGTTACAATAGGAGTATTGTTTGTATCGCTTTTTGTATTAACATTATTTTTATTAGATTAAAATTATTCGTAAAACATAAACATTCTACTTGATGACGGATTCTGGTTTGAAATCTGAAATTGACAAATAGAGTGCATTAATAAAACACTATCTCATTATAAAATTCCAGGCAATTTCAGAGAACAAGCTCGAACAACATAAGCAGTCATCTACAGGAATAACAGACACTTTCGTAGGGAATATTATGTATTGGATATATTATTACATATAGATTTTATTAAATTTGTAATTATAAAAAAATAAAACTATTTAAAAATTAAATAATCTGTTTTAAAATATTTTCAATATAAACTATTTAAAAAAGTATTTTCGAACCAAAACATTCTAATCATCAAAATAAGAAAATACACTATTTAGAAAATATATTCGAACCTCACAAATCATTCCAATTATAAAGAAAATTATAGTTATACAGAGTAGGCCAATCTTTAAATTTGAATAACTTCCACAAAATAAAAGTTAAACTCACCAAACTTTATGTGTGTGTAGACTGACCCTTCCGAGATTTTTTGAAATAAACAAAACAAATTTTAGCCGAAAAACACTTCTTAAAACTTACAAAAACTAAAGTATTGTTTTTTACACTGTTTTGAGTTTTTGTACTAAAAAACATTGAAATATAATTAAAAAGGGTTTTATTTGATCAGTACTAATATACATGATAAGAAGTCCAATCATGACAAAGAGTTTCACTGTTTTTGTCGAAATAATTGTTTAAAAGCTGACAACAAATTATGAATTACACCGAACCAACAAAAGCATTTGACCTTAAATATGATGGAAATTAGTTTTTTTGTTAATAACCACTGATTGTCTGGATCCCATTCAAAAACAGTAAGCCATAATAAAGTTAACTGTGTTTTGTTAATACATTATAGTATCCGATATTAATAAACATCTGACATATTTACTGAGGAAATGTTTATGATTTACTTTCTAATGTGTGCTGATGAAGACTCTTAATGAAGCTGTGTACACTACAACTTTGTTGATGGTACAATTTTGGAACTTGTATGATTTATAATGAATATGCTATTATTTCCTATCTTTCTAAGTCGTCTTATATATAATTATATATATTTATTGTGTTTATTTATACATACATTTAAATAATATGCTATACATTTATAAAGGTGTGTACAAAATCCTCAGATTGTGTGCGTGTCTGTATAAATATATATATACACACACACACACACACATATATATAAAGGGTGGGCAAAAATAAGGGTCCTATTTTTAAAAATTCATAACTTTTTTATTTATTGATTTAAAAAAAAATTTTTTTAAGAATAAGTAAAGGACCCCTTCCGAAGCAAGCATGAGCCGTATTAGCCCTAAGGAATGTACCCTCATTTAGAAAACATTATTTTTGCTTAAAAAACTCAAAACAGTGTAAAAAACAATACTTTAGTTTTTGTAAGTTTTAAGAAGTGTTTTTCGGCTAAAATTTGTTTTGTTTATTTCAAAAAATCTCGGAAGGGTCAGTCTACACACACATAAAGTTTGGTGAGTTTAACTTTTATTTTGTGGAAGTTATTCAAATTCAAGTTATTCAAATTTAAAGATAGGACCCTTATTTTGGCCCACCCTGTATATATATATATATATATATATATGTGTAAGCTCTATTTTAAATTGAGCACTCTTTATAAGCTCTGTATAAATTCTCTGAATGTTTATCCTGCTGATATTTACTTTACCTTGATTATATATATATATATATATATATATATATATATATATATATATATATATATATCAGAAAGAGAGAGAGAGAGAGATAGGTAGAGGGGCAAGATTGATTTGATATCTACTTTTCCTAAGCTGCAATTTCTTTTCGTGCCAGGTTCGATAAAAGGCCAACAGCAAAAAGTAAAATCTTTGTGCAGATTTGCAAGTGAAGGTTTACGTTCGGCCATTTTATAACTGGATTACGTAATCTGTGTTTCATGACGTGCGGTTATTGGAAGCCATTGTCAGTGGAGATCTGAGCGCGCAGGATTATGGGATGTGTCAGTCGGATGAGGCAGAGGCCGCTATTATCAGGTGATTTACACACTGGCGGATTTAAAATCGAACGTTGGGAAATCGTGGGGGTTTAAGCGAAGGCGAGGCAAGACAGATTTAGTGGAATTGATTGGGCGGTAGAATAAAGTTGGGGAAACGACACGGAAATATGTTGACATGTAGAGAAAGAAAGGAAGGGGAAAAAAGGGCAACAGAACGGTAGAGAAAATAGGAAAATAACAAGCAAAAGATCAAAATTGTAAACACTCAAGAACTTGTAAACCGTAGAATACAACAAATATAATGTATATCAAACGCACTAGAATGCAATTCTCTACTATATGCGGCTAATTCATACAGTAAAAGTACGAATTAGTTAACACCTTAGAACCTGTACGCCTTACTCTCCCAAAAAAGAAACAATTGCGGGACGGGACAAGTTCTCCAGTGTGGAGACGATTTAGAAAATCGTGGAATCTAAACCGAAGGCTATGACGGGAAGACTTACTGGAATTGACAAGTTAAAAAGAAAAAAGCTTAGTAAAAGACACAGGAAAACTTTGACAAAGAGAAAATGAAGAAAAAAAAGAGAAAGGGAAACAAAGAGAAAATGTGAATGTAATCAAAACACAAGTTGGCAAAAGTACTGATTAGTTATCAATTGAGCGTTCGTAATTAAAATAAAAAGAACAACAACTTATATAAAAAGCATTAGAATGAAATTCTTTATAATACTCGGCTTATTTTCACAAGTGGAAAGGATTGTAATGATTTTTAGAGTACAATTTAGGAAAAAATACACACTAAACAAATCGTAACCCCCCCCCCCCCAAAAAAAAGTGTGGGTGACAGAAAGTTAAAACGTAGGGAAACGATTTGAAAAAAGACTGAAGGGTTTTAAGGCAACGCAGGTCAGCTTTAGTGGGATTTATTAGACTGAAGTATAAGGATGGTGAAAGGATGCAGACAAATGTTGACACGGAGAAAACAGAAGCAGAAACGAATCGCGGAAGAAAACACGAACGTAATTAACGCACAATGTTGGCCAAAGTACCAAATAAGTACCCCTCGAGAACTCATACCCCTAAAATCACACACACAGTGTGTATCGAGCACATCAGAAGGCAATTCTCTACCGTACCATACTATTTCAACATGTTGGAAATATGGGTATGCATAATATGCAATAACAAAAATAAAAATAGAAATAAACGTAGGAAAGTAATTGAAACAAAAGTTGTTTTAAAAAAATAGAGAAGTGTATAGATATTGAAAGATACATATTAAGTTTAGAAATAAAGTAAGAATGACAAGAAAATAATAAAGAGAGAAAAATAATTTATGTAGAAAGATTGGAACAAAAATAAAAAAGGACAAGAAATAGGAAATGAGGAACATGGTAAACGTGTGCTACAATAAAGTTTATATAAAATAAAAGAAATGAAGAAGAAACATATGTAGCATGGGGTTGTTTTCTTTACTACCCCGAGAACTATTTCGACCTTTTGTCATATTGTCTCCTTTTCGGAGGCTAAGTTTTAGGATTTATTAGACAGTACATTAACTTTCTCTTTCGTAGGTCTCTCTCCGCTGCATTTTCGTAATATCTATTTTTCAATTTCTGCCTTCTTCCTTGTATTGCTTATAAATAAATTAAAGCTAATCCTTAAGTGACGAAGTGTTAATCTTATAGAGATTAAGTGCAAAGAGTGGAAAGAAAGATACATTTAATAATCAATAAAACATGAAAAAACTTACAAGCAATGATAAAAAACAAGAAATACATAGATGACGTATTGGAGAAAACAAATGAACGTAAGACAATATATAAACCAAACCCTTGACATGCAGCAGGCTAAAGAGAGACCCGCAATCATTCAAAATATGCCGGTTTTTTTCGAGAGGCTTCTGATCTTACTGATCACGGAAGAGACATGTGGAGCGATAAGCCCCGATATACGCGACTTTCACACAACCTTGGTCTGTTAATGACGCGACATACGAGTACCATCGTTTATTTACTTTGATTTACGAGCACCTTTCTTTCGCCAGTCTTTGTGGAAAAAATTTGGGCCTGCTCCCGGCCTGCCAAACCATCACGATATCCGATGAAACGTCTTGATACTGGCATGTAGGTTTTGAAAAAGAATTAATTTTATTAATATATTATTACTCGTTATTATTTGAAAGTAATTTGAATTTTACAAAAAAAATAGTAACCATTTACAAATAATACACTATAAAAATGTGTATATATATATATATGTATATATATATATATATATATATATATATATATATATATATATATATATGTAAATTAATTTAAATTAATAAAAGAAGGAAAAAAGATAAATATTAATTAGTAAAGAATGGATTTTTTTATTTAAGCCGAACGTTTTCTATACTAACACATTTTTGATAAGGTAAGTGACTATAATATTTAACTGAGTGTACACTTCCTTCCTCTTCCCGGCTCGATTCTCAATTGAATATTTCTTAATGTCTCCTTATACACCTTCTATATTTCCGATCACTTCTCTTTCTCTTCATCTTTTTTCTGTTACTTCCTCCTTCCTTCTTACATGCCTCTACGTCGCACGCTCATTTTTCTCTTTCTTCCTCTTTGTCATTTCCTCTTTTCATTATCTCTGATAGTGA
>OY744553.1:32763591-32778591 GCA_963556195.1 Sepiola atlantica
GTAAAAGTGTTTATGTGTATGATAATTTTTTGATGATTAATTCCTGTACCATGTATATATATGGGGTAAGGTGCACGATACGTCATTGGAAAAGAAATGCCTTGGTAAGCTAAATTTGGGAAAAAATACAAACGGAAAACAAGTAAAAATGCAGGAGAAAAAGAAAAACAAGAGATTTGACCGGTGTTGTTCGTATTAACGAACGTCGTCAGAAAATGTGAAGATTTGGAACCGATTTTATTTTGAAGGCACATATATAGGAGAAGGAAAACATGATCCGATTTGACCATATGAGAAGACTGTTAGCGACATTAAAATATGATTTGACAAGAAGGTGACATATTCTTCTTTATTTCTTTTTTCTTTTTTTTTTTTTTAATTTATTTTCATTCATTTTTAAAAATTTTATTTTCATGTTTCCTTTTCGCACCCACCGAGCTAGTATAGAGGAGGCGGTAAGCGGAGGGGGTGAAGGCGATAATATATATATATATATATATATATATATATATATATATAGAGAGAGAGAGAGAGAGAGAGAGAGGGAGAGAGAAAGAGAATGTTCCGTCGTCGAACCCTCTAGCTAGTATGATGTTTATAAACCGCTGTATTTAGGCATTAATATAACTTAATTTTTTAATTACGTGAGTATGTCCGATGTCCGTAGGGATACGGTGAAAGCGTTAGAGAGCCTTCATTAACTCTGTGAAGCTGGTTCGCCCCCGTTGACCGTCTAAAACTGTCAATTCTTACACTAATTTGAGCGTAAGATTGAAACATCGGCATATGTATTGATTTACTCCTCTCAAGGAGTTATGCACAAGGCCAGTTTTTATCTTACGCCCACAAGTAAGGTGTGACCCAAGGTCGGGTCGGGAAAGTGGGGTTTAAAAATTGCCTGGGCAGCCCTGTCGGCATTCTCCGGTAGGGGCGCCTTAGGCAGTAAGCAACAAACTTACTCCTCCTCAAAGACGGGTAGCGAAGCCTGGGAGGGTGGACCTCCTAAAACTGCACAGGACAGACCCATAGACCGGCGTAAATCAAGCCCCGAAGGCCAAGACAATACCAGTCTAGTTGGTGCAGTATCCATCGGAACAGATACTACACTTTGATCTTATTTATGTATCAACCTCCCACAAGGTAGGATGTGACACAAGGTCGGGAAAGTTGGATTAGAAAAACCAGCGCTCGAGAAGTTGAGCACTCTGGTCATTAAAAATTGCCTGGGCAACCCCATCGGCATTCACCGGTAGGGGCGCCTCAGGCAGTAAGCAATAAACTTACTCCTCCCCAAAGAGGGGAGGCAAAGCCTGGGAGGATGGACCTCCTAGAACTGCACAGGAGAGATCAGACCCATAGACCGGCGTAAATCAAGACCCGAAGGTCAAGACAATACCAGTCTATGGTGTGCAGTATCCATCGAAACAGATACTACACTTTGATCTTAAGTTATTTATCTACCTCCCACAAGGTAAGATGTGACACAAGGTCGGGAAAGTGGGATTAGATAAGCCAGCGCTCGAGAGGTGAGCAGTCTGGCTTTTAAAAAATTGCCTGGGCAGCCCTGTCGGCATTCCCCGGTAGGGGCGCCTCAGACAGTAAGCAATAAACTTACCCCTCCCCACAGAGGGGAGGCAAAGCCTGAGAGCGTGGACCTCCTAGAACTGCACAGGACAAACCCACAGACCGGTGTAAATCAAGCCCCGAAGCCCAAGACAATACCAGTCTATAGGGGTGTAGTATCCATCGGAACAGATACTACACATTGATCTTAGCCAAAAGGCCAAGAGGTATACCTATTTTAATATTCTTTGTCAATGAGTCGGTTAGAGCGATTGAATGATGAATATAGTAAAACACATGTAGTTATTGAATATTATCAGAATATTGTACTTTCTTAATTCGTTTATCGCTTAGCGCACAGTTCGTATGCAAATAGATAGATAGAAAGAGAAAGAATGAAAGAAAGAGAGATATTTAATGAGAGATAAATAGACAGCCTGTATGTTAAAACCTTAACAGTACCATATTTATTTCTAAACTAAGTTAGTACTAAAACACACTTAGACATTCTAAATTGCAATATTATACAACTAGTTTAGCTTTCCTTTTATTTATTTCTGTAATCTACGAAAGTTCAGGAAATTAAGACATGAACTTCTTGAATACGATGTGTATGTTAAATCTGTGCGCTTATTGTCTATTTAACCTGCGTGTGTTGCGATGTAATGATGTTCCATACATGAGCGTGGCATACGAATAGGCACATCTTCTTATGCAAGAATGCACAGGTTTGCGTATCTCGTTGACGCAATTTAGGAATGCACAGCCGATGCATCGCCAGTTAAGGCAAGGCTAAAATAAGCTTGATATGTAGTTTTTATTCCGCCCGGGACTTGCGCCTTAATAACGAATATAAAAATAAGCATGTTTTATTTGCTTTGTAAGCTCGTAATGATTAAAGAAGTGCTGCTACCAATATCTCTTAGTGTATAAGTAGTAGAGTTCTTGTGAAGCTTTATCTCAGTATTTATGTTTTTTGCTTATTATGAGAAGCAGTGTATGTTTATTAAAGTACTTGCGAAACATTGTTTCGACATTTGTGTATCTTTGAAGTTGGGACATGAGATGTATGATTATAAAAGTCACAGTGAAACATTTTCTGGCATTTGTGTGTGTTGACAGTTCGAAGAAGCGGTGTATGTTTACAAAAGTCCCTGGAAAACATGTTTTGGCTATTTGTGCGTGTAGTGTGGTGGGAATTACGGTTTATTTTTAGTAAATTCCATTGCTAAAATTTGTTCCAGCATTTGTGTGTCGCCAGTTGGGAGAAAACGTGTATTTTGACAACGTCCCCGTGAAGCATTGTTCTGGTATTTTTGTGTGTTGCCAGTTGGGAGAAAATTGTGTATTTTTAGCAACGACCATGTGAAACATTTTCCCGGTATTTGTGTCTGTGGTTAATTGAGAGGGGCAGTGTCTTTGGATACATTTTCCCCGCATTTGTGTTCGTTGTTTGATAATAATTGCGGTATATATTTAGAAAAGACACTAATAAAATGTCTTCCGGTAGATGTGTTTTTGCTATTTGGGTGGTGTATGTTTAGTAATGTCCCAGTGAAACATTGTTCCGACATTTCTCTTTGTTTAAAAACGCTGATTATTTACTCTTTGTTGTAGCCTTTTTTTTTCGATATTTATTTATTTATCAATTTACCTGCTACTGAAAACTCAAGCTTACCACACAACTCATGATGTTATTTCAAATGTAAACGAAACAAACATACTTACACTAGTTCATCTCTGTTTTTTTCTCGTTTAGTTTCGATCATTTATCGTGCATTGATACGAACCCTTTTACAACCCTAAGATTATGCAAACATACTGAACACATTGTTTTAAAGCAAATCTCTTCGATGGCATGTCCAGCTTGTGAGGATGTATGAGAGTTTTTGATTGAGTAAATGTAGAATAGTTGAGGCAGAGTGTCAGTTCACAAAGTGAGGCCACGGAAAATATTAGAGGAAGTGATCAAGATGTATTTGGTAAGGAGGGGGCATTGTTCCGGACTTTTGTGTTTGATGCCAATTGTAAAAAGGCGGTGTAAGCTTAGCAATGTCCCAATAAAACAATGCTCCTGTAGTTGTGGTTTTTGCCAGTTGGGAGAGACGGTGTATGTTTAAACAAATTTTGCAAACATTTTTCTGGCATTTGTGTTAGTTGTTTGATGAAAAGTGCTGTGTATTTTTAGTAAAAACCCGAGAAAATGTGTTCAGACATTTGTGTTTTTGCTATTTAGATGGGTGGTGTATGCTCAGTAACATCCCTGGGAAACATTGTTTCGATATTTGTGTTTCTTGCTCTTGTTTCATTTGACTTCAGTCGAAGTTCTCAGAAATCAAGGGGGCTATCCCAGGTGCTAACACTTGATCTCTATATAAGATACATACATATTCGAATATTCCATTCAAATTCTCTATTACTTGTCAAAACAGGAGTGAGTAAATAATTAAGAACATTCATTTTCCTTTCCCCCTAATTGACCAGGTATCAATGTTATAGTATATTTTCTTGTAGTCTCTTAGTTTTACCAAATTCCAGGACAATAATTCATCTCGTCAGGCAGAGTATCCAGAACAGTCCTGTTATTTGAGATAACTGCACTAGGAGATGGTGCACAATTCCTTGTATCAACCAGTGTATAGCTATGTCGAGGGGATCTTGTTTTGTTTTCGAATAATGCTATTTTTAATATTTGGTAAGTGTTTGCGTGTAGGGTGAAGTAACCTTCATGTAGGGTTGCCCTGACAAATTCTTGTAAACAGAGACCAAGGACACACAACGGTGTTGCACAGTATGTAATCTAAAGGCTCCTTGTGAAGAGAGGCAGTATGTGAAGTAAAGCCCCAGTGAAACATTATTACGACATTTGTGTGTGTTGCCAGTTGAGAGACGCTGCGAACTTACGCTTTGTCTGTTTATTTCTTTTTCGTTCCATATCTCTTTATTTATCAATACTGACAACTCAAGTTTATCAGACTAACAATGATGCTATGTACAATGTTAACGGAGCAAACATACTAACAGTATTTCTTATATTGTGCATTGATGAGAATGCTATTACAACCATAACATTAAAAGATAACTGATGAAGCTATTAAAAGTTAAGCGTGACTCACGAACAAAAGTACTAAACTACTGAACACATTGTTTAAAAGCAAATGTATTCGATAACATGTCGAGCTTGTGAGGATGGATGAGGCTTTTTGATTGAGTAAATGTAGAATAGTTGAGGTATAGTGCCAGTTAATAAAGGGAGGCCAAGGAAACTATTAGAGGAAGTGATCAGGATGTATTTGTACATAGATAAGTTAGTTTCGGTGTCAATTTCTGACATTTTTAGCATGTAAAACGGACGTTACACGACGTCAGGCAGGGCATCCGGCCTATAAACATCTTGCCTCAGTTAAGGACATAACTACCAAAGAAACCTGGCCAGAGATAAGTAAGTTTTAAAGTCAATTTTTGTAAAAGCCGTCCAACACATGCCATCATGTAAAACGGACGTTAAACCGACGATGATGATGATGATGATGATGATGATGATGATGATGATGATGATGATTGTGAAGGTGATAGTAGCAATGATGATGATGATGACGACGATGATGATGATAATGATCATGGTGACGACGATGATAATGATGATGATTGTGGCGGTAATAGTAGCGATAGTGATAATAATGATGATGATGAGTATAGTGATGATGATTATGTGAGAATGCGTAATGAAGTTGCATGAAGAGAGAGGTCTGTAGAGTAAAATCTATCGAATAAAATATGATAATTTACGCGGTAAATATTACCGAAAGTCTTACAAACAAGTGAACGGTAATGTGATATACATAACTAGTAAGAGCGTATGTGTGCGCATAGTTTATAGATTTCAACACAGAAATAGCTAATATAAAACCTGAAGAAAGTATTCCAAGCAATGGTTTCTCTGATTTCATACGGGAATAGTCTAATCCTACTGGCTGATTTCTGCCTATGAAATCATAGTCGTAAAATAGACGGCATTTGTGTTCAATGTAGAGATGAAACGAGCGACCAAATTAATTTTGGCGGGAAACAAACAAAAACTTTTCTTTGCGGAGTGATTACGGAATTTGGGTTAAGAGAACAAAAGTGAAAAATAAAAAAATAAAAAAATGTAAGAGACTAAATTAAGGAAAATAAAAATGAATGCGATAAATTAAGACTGGCAAGAGAGAAGCCAAGAGCGACTGAGTGAATACGAACATTAGATGCAGAAAGGAAAATATACATACATACATACATACATACATACATACATGCATACATACGTACATACATGAAAAAACATATACACCTATATATAAAGAGAGGTAACATAGCAAGAAAATATGGATGATACGTAAAGAAAAATTATATACAAATATTGATACAGAGACACATACATACAGAACGAGAGTAATACATGCAGAGATATACATATGCCAAATACGATATATGCATACAGATGAAGAGAAAAGGAGATAGAGAAAGAAAGTAACGATGATACGTACAGAAAGAGAGACAGAGACAAAAAATCATAGTACTGCGTTTTGGAGTATTAGTACGCTCCTCGGCTACTGAGTCAAACATGTATTTCATATCGAGGTTCAGGTCATGTGACCGGCGAGAATTGTCTCTTCCCATACTGACGATTTAATATCTGGCATGACACAAATGTGTATGTGGGTTTATTTTGAAAATGATATTTATTTATAAATAATTATTCAAAGCTTTTGTAAGATAGATCACTTTAGGGTTACCTGACAACAAGCTGTAATTACGTGTTATGCAAACCTCTGGACAACTCCTATTTGAGTACTCTCGACTGCTTGCTGGATAGCCGTCGTGTTTGCTATTTAGATGTTAATTTACTTCTCATTTCTAGATAAAGCTTTTTGACCGATTGGAACGCGCCTCGGCTACTGAGTCAACCGTGACTTTCGTATTGGGGTTTGAACCGTGTGCCCGGTAGAGATTGTTTCCTACCAAACTGACGATTGCAGGTGTGACATGAAACACATGTGTATATCGGTCTATTTGTTAAATTATATCTATTTGTAAATAATGATATATATATATATATATATATATATATATATATATATAGTCTTGGAAGTTTCTCAACCATTAATACTATATTAAAAAAAAACCCAAAAAAACCTTAAGTCCAAAGTCGTTCAGTGGAAAATCACTCATGTAAGTCAATTTAACGTTTACAGTTATTATATTAGTTTGCTTCTAACATTATTACAGGGATCATCAGTTACATATATATATATATATATATATATATATATATATATATATATATATATATATACATATGTAAATATACATATATATACATATATATACATATGTATATACATATATATACATATATATACATATGTATATCCATATATATATATACATACACATATATACATATATATACATATATATATATATATATATATATATATATATATATATATATATCTATATATATATATATTAGAACAGCCTACGCGAGTTAACCAGCGTTTTGATGTTAATACATCTGAACGGGTGTTGTAAGATAAACTAAATATTTAATTTAAATTTTCCAACTCCTCGTGTGAGAGTACAGGACGGAAGGAAAATGTTATGCTTACTGTGTGGCCAAGGTGCATTTTATGAATGTATATTAGTACGGCCTGTCTACGGCAGGCGGGAGGAGTTTATGCCAGTTTGTCGGGGATAATGAGACAGTAACAAGAGTTTTACACAACAAATCCATAGCAACGGCCTTGTGAAAAGTTTATTTTCAAAACTTTTTTATTATTTTTGTGATGACCAATGTTGGATTGAAGTATACCTATCGCATGTGTTATTGAAGTATACCTATCGCATACAGCTTTGTGTCATATACGGGATTGATGGCGTCAGCTTGAAACGTAGATATAATTTATACATAGATTCTCATCTATAGGTTAAACAGAACAGGGTGTGTAGTAAAAGGTGTGTATAGTGGCGAATACCCTGCCGAAGGGCGTTCGAGGTGGTTTAACCCATAGAGATGCTGAAAGCAAGTACCACTTTGTGTCCGAGTGGACCTGGGAGTAGTACTAACTAAAGCAGTAACTTTATATACTCCGACTCTCTTAACCACCGGATGCATGTTTTTATCATACCACAAACGGGTGAGAGAAATGTTTGTGTAGTTGCTAGTATTAAGAATAGGATCCTAGCTATGGGTTAAATACATCAACGTATGCAGATAGTAAGTTGGGGTGATGAGATTGAGTATTATCGGACACCTTGCCGAAGAGTGGTACAGGCAGAAAGAGCATCCTATTTAAGCAATACATAGAACTCTAAAAGAAATTACCGCTGCGGAATGGACCTGTGAGTAATATTAACCATGGGAGAAATATACTCCTCTTATAGCTCTTACTCTAACTAAATAAACGTGTTGAGCATCAAGGCTATAATAACAAAATAGTAGCTGTTCTGTTTAAGGATAGTGCGATAATATTATGGGAGTCTGTATTCGCGCCAGATCTTCATAGAATGTAAAAAAAAACATCTCAAACTTCTACTAAGTTGTTAGAGATAGACTCCTATAACCAGATATATTCTTAAATCGCATGTGCCAGAGTACTTGATTAAGTATGTTTCAATTTAACGAAAAGTGGTACAATAATATTGTGAGGTCAGTGCTCGCGCCGGACATTAATAGAATTGTTATGTTTTTAACCACGGTAGCAACGTATAATAAAAGTAGAATGCAATTGTGGAATTTCCTCTGGTCTCGCTAGTTAAATATGATTCTGAAAGAAAGAGTAGCGCGCTCAAATCATAAGATATATAAGAATAGGCACAATGTATAGGATGATTGGCCTTTACTACGAATGTGCACAAGTCGGTAGTAAAATGGCTCGATAAAGGCTATAAAAAATAAACAGAAATGATAGAATTGAGCGATTTCCCCTGTCAAATAAGAGGGTTTTTAATCCGGCTTAATGTCATTCAGATGATGAAAGCTCCGTCAGAAACTGTCCAGCTTTGGTGTTACAAAATGTATTTGCTTTCGTCGAATCAACTATTTTCTTTTACCTGCATGCCGCTCTTTTGATGTCGACTTTCACCACTCAACACCGGCCATTTTGTGTGGCGAGGCTTTCATCGCCTGAGCGAAATAAATCAGGATTACTGTATCGTCGTTTATGGCGCGAAAGGTAATTTAATGGTATTATTCCTAGGGGTTTTAAGCCTGATCTCTGCAAATGCACCTTTACATCTAACCGGTGCTAGCTTTTATTATTTTATGTTAACTTTTTATCAACTTCTTTCAGTTGCATTGTATGCGTGACCTTGTGTTTCCACCAGTCATCTCTGTGAGTGGTTTGGTCCGTCGGAAGGTGCGTCTGTTGTCCATTGCAATTTAAGTTTTATATGACATTTTCATCACAGGTGGGTGTGTCCAAGCAGTTTAATAAGAGACACGGTCTGTCACGTTTATGTGTTAAATATATGTTTTCATTACTAAGCTGAGATACATTAATATCCGAGTGGTTCATTTAATATATGTTTTCATTACTAAGCTGAGATACATTAATATCCGAGTGGTTCATTAAATATATTTTGTTCATTACTAAGCTGAGATGCATTAATATCCGAGTGGTTCATTTAAAATATTTTCTCATTACTAAGCTGAGATACATTAATATCCGAGTGGTTCATTTAATATATTTTTTCATTACTAAGCTGAGATACATTAATATCCGAGTGGTTCATTAAATATATTGTGTTCATTACTAAGCTGAGATACATTAATATCCGAGTGGTTCATTAAATATATTTTTTCATTACTAAGCTGAGATACATTAATATCCGAGTGGTTCATTAAATATAAGTTTTCATTACTAAGCTGAGATACATTAATATCCGAGTGGTTAGTTTAAAATATTTTTTCATTACTAAGCTGAGATACATTAATATCCGAGTGGTTCATTAAATATATTTTGTTCATTACTAAGCTGAGATACATTAATATCCGAGTGGTTCATTTAAAATATTTTTTCATTACTAAGCTGAGATATATTAATATCCGAGTGGTTCATTTTATATATGTTTTCATTACTAAGCTGAGATACATTAATATCCGAGTGGTTCATTAAAAATATTTTTTCATTACTAAGCTGAGATACATTAATATCCGAGTGGTTCATTAAATATATTTTTTCATTACTAAGCTGAGATACATTAATATCCGAGTGGTTCATTAAATATATTTTTTCATTACTAAGCTGAGATACATTAATATCCGAGTGGTTCATTAAATATATTTTTTCATTACTAAGCTGAGATACATTAATATCCGAGTGGTTCATTTAATTTTTTTTTTTTAAAGTAATGAACATTATTTTTCTCCCTAAATGACTAGTTAACTCCATTATAGTATATACATTTCTTTAATCTCTTGGTTTTACAGGATGGCAGGGCAATAATTTATCTAGTCTGGTGGAGTATTCATCTAAGTGCTATTACTTGAGGATACATCACTAGGAGAAAATGCATCATTCCTCGTATAAGCCATACTGAGATAATTGTATTTGGGCTTCGAATACTATGTTATTTTGAATATTTGGTCAGAGTTTACCTTTAGGGCGAATTATCCTCATACCTGGTTGTCCTGACAAACCCCTGTACAAAAATACTTTACACACTTGAGGATAGTGTCGGTGTGTGTATATAATTAATCGGAAGTAATTCAAGTTAAGTATAGTTGCGTTTGCAATTACACAACTCACCATAGAATAATCGCACATGCCCCTTTTTATGCGCTTGCTACCTAATATCAGTGCTTAATCAATCATTTCCTTTATTCATATCGATATGTGACCGCTCAATTTATATCTGCATCCTAACATATAAAAACCGGCCATTTTGTGGTGAGGTTTTCATCGATCGAAAGGAATTAAGCAGGTCTAAACGAATTCTGTTTATAAGATGAACAACCGTTCACTCATATTATTCTTTATGTGTACATATCATTTGTCCTTGTTTTATATCTACACCGACATAACAACGTCACTAAAAGTGATATCGAGTTCTTTTAAGTCCGGTCAACGCCATTTTCGCAAATGATTGCTATACACAAAAAAAAAACTATCGATTACGTTAGCGATGTTACAGTAATAAAACAAAATGTTAAAGAGAGAGAGCGTGAAAATAAAGTACTTTGTGTGAATGAAACAAAAAAAAAATGTGTTTGGTTGTTTATTGCAAGTGCGCCTCTCGGTCTCTGGCGTATCATCAAATGCATTATATCTAATCTGATATGTATATTTTATTCATGAAAGACTAGCAGGGCTATCCGGTGTTGCCCGGGGCAAAAGTGTAACATGCTTATATTAACACGTCTATTTATTTACCTCTCTCTATAGGTCTATCGATCTTTTATTCTTTTTTCCCTGTTACTTTCTCTATCTCCCACAACTCTAGCCCAGTCTTCTCATGCTTTACATATACACAAAATAGTCTCATGTATATAATAGATTTTGTGAGAAATGGATGGGCCTTTTTTTTCAAACTGAGTACATACAATCGCTTAAAAACCGACCCCCCTAACGAAACCTGGCCCAGTTGAAACCCAAATAATGTATAATTGGTTTTAAATTTTAGATAGTATTTTTCGACAGCAACGCCGATCAAGAATATACCAACGTTGTGTGTGTCTGTTTTGTAGATGTTTCTCTCTCTTTTCTAAACTCTTACCTATGTATCATATATCTTTCTTTCTCATGAGTCTAATGAAAATAACCTCCCCTGGAAACTAATCAACACATATTCAAGAACTGTTTAAAAATTCATCTTATTTTTATTAAATAACATTATGAATATTTGTTAATATCGACAAAACTATTGCATACATATATATATATATATATATATATATATATATATATATATATATATATATTTATATATATATATATTTATTTCAGAGGAAACATTTTTTTATCAATGAAACGGGCGAGTGGAAAACAAGAAAATTGCTAAAATTATCCTTAAGGCCTTATCGTCTGACTCTCTAAGAGGAAACGCCAGAATGATAAATTAAAAACTAAGAAAATCGAATGAGATATGAGGGGAAAACAATTTTTCAGTTGAGGAAAACGATTGAGAGAAAAAAAAAAGTGTTTAGCAATTTTCTTTTCTTTTCCACCCGCCCGTTTCATTTATAAAACCAATGTTTCCTCTGAAATGTATCCTACGATTTTTTTGTACGCGAAATTTACTTACAGATATATATTTATTATTTACTTACATATATATATATATATATATATATATATATAGAGAGAGAGAGAGAGAGAGAGAGAGAGAGAGAGAGAGCGCTATAAAATTACAAATGAAAACCCCAAACATTAATTTATTTTGAACTCCTTGAAAATAGTTACGCACATTAGGCATTCAAATACCTGTTTATGGGTAGTTCATCACGTATCATATTAACAGTAGTTCAAATTACTATGTAGTATTATTGATTCAAATGGCAGTTACCCGCTTTGATAGTAATATAGGAGTGATGAATGAAAAAAAAAACTTACGTATTTATTAATTTCGATTGATAAAATTTATCATAAAAAACTTAAAATAAGATTTTATCAAGGCGTATAGAGAGTCATGTGTTCGTGTTAAATTGAGTGGATGTTTTTAATGATACTTTTTTACCTGAGTTAACTGAAAAATAATAGGGAACTATACCGAATATTCAATATAGTTGTTTTTGTCAACCGAGTTTACTTCTGCATAGAGCTCACAGAGGTTTTGCCTCACGATTGGCTGAACTGCATTAAATCGTCCCCGTTGATCGCAGTTTATTGTTAACCTGTGATTGAAGGATTTTATCCCCGATACTGAAAACAGCAAAGCTAGCTGCTGCGTTCGAAGTCGGGGTAGGTTTGGCCCAGAACACAAAAGAATTGTGTAGAAGCTACTTTGTCACTCTCACTCTATTTATCTGCGGTGTTGCGCCTGACACAACTTTGCTTACACGGACGGAGGCATAGACGACCAGAGGACGACGGATACTAATACCAATACCTGGGTGTTCACTAAAGTCCTGTAAGCCGGGTAGCTGTGACATTACTACGTCGCCACAACCCCTACCACGGTCAGAAAGGACGGGGTAACGGTGTGTGTTGTTTTACGGCATACTAACCATCGGCGGTCATTGTATGCTTAAATTGCAGATGTTTTTATACGCTTTATTTGTATATTCGTTTAAATTAAAATATATGTTTATTGCATACAACACCTGTCTTTCTTATGTTGCCAGCCATTTAGTAATGCTCAAATTTGTTTAACAGTGGTGATTATACGAGAACTTTTGTGTAAATGTAATTAGAGTCTAATAACATAAAGGATAGAGCATAAGTACAAAAGAAAATATACGAGCTGAACAGAATAATTCAAAAAATGCTGTTGTATTTCAAATGCGTTAATATCGCATTCTTTTTATAGGAAAAAATGGCAGTTTAATTCTGACTTACAGGTTTTTCGAGTAAAATTTAGCACTTATTGGAAAGGATAGAAAAACTTCATATTTTCTCCAATAAGTGATATATTCTCAAAACTCAGTGACTTTTTTCATGACCTTTTAGCTAAGCTGTCCCGAACTATGCGGGTCTTGAACCTGGAGCAAACGACATTCACGGTGTTTTTTCCAGAGACGCCTGAACACCAGTTTTATTTGGACAATCACCCCGTCCCTTGCCTTGACGGTGATACAATTTTAGTCTTTCTCTAATGCACCCCGATCATCGTTAATAGTGATGCAATAAAGTTAGCTGGTACCTAGATGTAGGGGCCGGTGAAGTCGTTGATGTTCTCAGACAGAACATTCTTGGTTTTCCAGGTTTTGTGACACGAAGCTAATTCCTGCTGCCAGACATATTGTCGTCCCGCGTAGTTATCGTTTGATATGTATCTACCCTCTTTCGAGAATAAATGCATTCCTCCGGACACTTTGAATAGAGTAACTATTAAATCTCATGCCAGTTCATTGGTTACAGCCATAGCCACAGTATCGGGCGCAGACATTCCATAACCTTTCTATGCATATACTTCTGTAAATACAACTTCTAAATATACCACCTGGTGATACCAGATCAGGCTGCCCTGTGGCTCCCTGAGACGAAATTCACCTACATTGACGTTTTTTTTTTTGTTTTTTTTTTTGTAAAACTTAATTATGTTCTACAAAACCAAAAACAAAAACAACAGCCCCTCTCCCTTTCTCCCTCCCCTTTTTTATTTTTATTTTTCCTACCCTACTCCCGGTCCTGGATATGACCTTAAACTACATCCGATGGTGAGATCCGGCTTACGGACTTTGGGGAATGTGGAGCCTCCTCTTAGTTACCATTGCTCCCAGGTCCACCCTGACCCGGAGTGGTAGTACCTGTTAGGGTCCCAACTATGGGTTAAATAGAAACAGATATTAAAAGGGGAAAGAAACAAAAAAGAGAAGAAAACAAGACCAGATTCGGCATTAAATAACCCAAAAAGGGTTGATATGCCGTAAAACAAAACTACCAAACTACCAAACTAAATATACCACATTGTTGTCTTTATTATAATAGGCCCTTCACGGTACCAACACGCAGTCACTCGCATCACCCATTGCTTGACAGCACTGAACAGCAACTCAGTATAGCCATCCGAATTGAATAGTTGCCCCTTTTATATATTGTATGTGATGAGGCATCGCGTAAGCTTCGCTGTACACGCACACACAACCATAATTAGAGTTTTAGGAAATTAACTATGTGTTAGAAATGTACGGATACACATGGTATACATACTCTGTGCATTGTGTGACTTGGCCTGGGAAAAACCAAAGCATTGCCATCTAAGCTAGGTGTTTGACTTTGCTTTTGTAAGGCGGTGTTCTTAGGATGTGGATGCGAGTAGTTGACCTTTTGAACTTTTTACAAGAAGTATTAAAGATCCTAGTAAGGTTCTCTCTTCATAGTCGCAACTCCGATGCTAACATCTTGCCTTCTTTTGAATAGTCTTGTCTGGGTCTGGCTACACTTTTTCTACAACTACTCAACGAATTTCGTTTACGCACCGAGTTAATAACGCCGGCTATGGTCCTTTCTGTAAAGTATTGTTTACATCTTTGTCGACATTCTCGGCTCACGGGGTTCAAAGTATTCTAGAGCACTGAGCTGAGGCTAAAACTTCCGAATGTAAAATCCAGCTCAAAATGATCATAACATATAGATCACTGACTTCATATATCCCGCTGCTTTGAGTCACGCATCGTTTCCAACTCTCAGACGCCCCAATCGCACACAGAAACAAGTAAGCGTTCGACTGTCACGCTATTGAATCCTTCAAATAGGTCTGTAATAAAATATTTAAAAAATATTAAAACTTATG
>OY744553.1:32783591-32801091 GCA_963556195.1 Sepiola atlantica
GAGACAAAGAAAGAGGGAGATTGGAGCCAGAATGATAGAACCAGTATTAAATAAGAGCGAGCGATCAAATAATATTGAATGAGAAAGTTTGATAATAAGTTACACACCCCAAATAACGGCTAATTAGAACAATTCAAATGCATGTTTTTCTTCAAACATAATTCAACTTCAATAACACGCAAAACTGAAGACAAAGACCGCGTTTTACTATAATAATAAAAAAATACATATAGACAAAATGTTTGTTTATTTTGATATTTCTTTACTTATTCTCATATTTTTACCCTCAGCCAATATCTTTCTCTTTTTTCTCAAACATAACTTTTCTCTAAATTATTTTTGGACGCCATCCACTTAAAAAAAAACACTAATGAAATATGAAAAGGAAAACTAAATATGAAATAAACTTCTCCAATAATGACCTCCTGTATCCTCTGAAATAAAATATGCCTGAAGATAGCCGGAGAGCGATTCGATTATAAATATAAATAAACCAAAAAAAACCACTATTTTTCGCTCTGAGGTCGCCCCCGGCTTGTAACTTATGGTACCAGATTTGTTTGATCTGATCTTCTGTAACATTATTAATAAATAAGTATATAGATAGATAAATAGATAGATAGATAGATAGATAGATAGATAGATAGATAGATAGATAGCAAAACTATGCAACGGTGTATCAATATCTGTATTTTCCATGAGATGTGTCATCGGAAATCATGGAAAAAATATGGCTCACTTTTTCTGCGTGTTTTGTAACATTCTCGAATTGTTTACTGCGGGGTAGGAATTCCGCTGCAAAATAAGAATGGAACCATTTCCTGGGGAAAAGTATCAAATTCGCGTGGGAGTCTAGGATGGGTAGGGCGTGGGTGAGATTGGCGCGCGTAGGAAGTGTTGTAATGGAACAGGGAGGGGTTTACATGTCAGAGAATGGAATGTTGAAGTGAGGGGATGGATGGTGAGTCAAGAGAATCCTAAGTGGGCCACTTGATTGCAAATGCAGGTCATTCAAGGAAATAGGGGTTAGAGTGACGTTTAGAGATGAAAGGAAAGGAAGGAATAATGAGAAGGAGAATAAATTAATGAAGGAATGAAAAATGTGGAGGAGCACAACAAAATAGAGAAAGGAATGATGAAAGAAAGGGTAGGTAAAGTAAGGAACTAGGAAATCCAAATAAAAAAGAAGACATAATAAATGGATGTAGAATACAATGGGAATCAGGATAAGGGTTATGGGTAAAGATAAAATAAAGGGAAGAAAAATTAAAAGAGCGAGAGAAGAAAGTAAGGAAGAAAAGAGGTATAATCGAGTAAAGGAAGATATACAGAAAGTAAGAAAAATAAGAAAATAGTAATCCTAGAAAGTTAGGAAAAAATAATAAGAGATAGAAAGAAAAAAAGAGGAATGAATGAGAAGTGTAATTCGTATGTGGGCTTGGTTGGGGTTCACGATGGAAATAAATAGAGCTAGATATTATAGGAAGGGGAGAAGTACGAAATGAAGCAACGGGGAATAAGAAACGACAGGAAAATATACAAAAAGCAAGGAAATGCAACAATGGGTAACTACGAAACTAAGATAAAGGGAGATAAAGAAAAAAAGACGAAGACAAAGAATAAGTTAATCAGGAATAAATGTAAAATAGAATTTCATAATAGAAATAAGAAATGCATCAGGAACATAAAGAAGTTAAAAGAAAATATTAGAGGAAAAAATAAGGAGACAGCACGAAAAAGGAACCACCATATGAGTATTTATTTACCTCCTCTCCAGGAGGTTAGGCACAAGACCAGTTTTATCTTACTTCCACAAGTAAGATGTGACCCAAGGTCGGGTCGGGAAATTGGGGTTTGAAAAGCCAGCTCCCGAGAAAGTGAGTCCCATGGCCATAAAAAAAATGCTTGGGCAGCCCTGTCGGCATTCCCTGGTAGGGGCGCCTCAGGCAGTAAGCAATAAACTTACTCCTCCCCAAAGAGGGGAGGCACAGCCTGGGAGGGTGGACCTTCTAGAACTGCACAGGACAGACCCATAGACCGGCGTAAATTAAGCCGCGAATGCCAAGACAATACCAGTCTATGGGGTGTAGTATCCATCGGATCAGATACTACACTTTGGCCAAGTCCATATAAGTAGCCTGAAAGAAAATAATAAAAACAGAAAGACATACAACGGAGGGGTGGGGGAGAACTGAAGAACAATTCCTTAACAAATAATAAAATTGGCGAGCAAGTATAGTGGGGATAATCTTTTCTTTTCCAACCACCCCCATTTCCACAGAAGGGGTACTGCTAGTCTTTCTCTACTCCATCGATATTTTCATACAAAAAAAGATATCTCGACAGAGCTCTGATATCTGCCCTCACCATGTAAAAAAAACTATTGATATTTCTTTACTCGTCTAGCACAACCATTTTTGAGAATGTTCATGGCTAAAACTTAAGGAAACTAAGATGAGCACTGTTTCTTTCCAAGAAGTTTCTCTTGGTGGAATGCAATACCGTTAAGCTGCTTTCTCAACTTAGTACAAATGTTGGGATTCAAATAATCCTGTAAATAAAGTTCAATTCTCGCACGTGAGAATGGGGTAACAATGTGCAGATAAATCATCAAAAGAGAGATATAGGGCAAAAGCCTGAGAGAAGGAACACAAACCACCAGAATGTAGTTTCACAGCAATTGTACTAAGAAATAGAGAAGTGCAGTCATAGAATATTTACAAACAGAGTTTTCAAAGTTAAGTTAGGCATAGTGAATTTGAGAGGGGGTTTGTGAGAGGTCATTCTCTGTGACTGCCGTCGTGGGCTGTTGTCAGTGAGGATGCCAACCGATGTATTGCTGACTTGAGCGGAGTCGTCGAAAAGGGGCGGGTTGCCGTGTGCAAGGTTTTTTAAGGCCTGGCTCACGTGACATCTAAGGGAATAGGGGTTGCAATGCTTGACAGCCAATCCGTGAGGGGGGCATAAATAAATTCCAACACAACATAGTTGTTTTTAAGTTAAATTAAAACAAATTCTTATTAAGCCGCTTACGTAAATAATCAAACGCTGCCCATTAAATCCATTGTTTTCAATCCTTTCAATGCGTTGTTCATCGCCAAGTGAGGATATCTCTAACCGTTAACCTCCAGTGATCACTAATTAGTATAAAAAGAAATAAACAGGAGATATAAAAGAATGAATTAGATGAATCAAAAACAAAGAAACAAAAACAATAAGGATATAGAAAAATTAACTGAATGGAAGAAGACTGACGAAATACTAGAGAAGATAGGAAATGATGATTGAAAGAAAGAAGGGCTCTTCTATTTATCGGGTACACGAGCGAAATTTATTTTAGAAGAGTTCCAATGGTGTAAGGGGCAGATAACTCTTTTTAAATACGCAATTTCTCCGAAAATAGAAAATATCAATTTTTTAAATAAGAAGTCATGCAAATTCAATTAATAGAACATTTATTGAAGAAATAACAATTTGAGATAATCAACAGTATATTGATAGAACATTTATTGAAGAAAATAGAATTTGGGCAAATCAACAGTATATTGATGGAACATTTATTGAAGAAAATAGAATTTGGGCAAATCAACAGTATATTGATGGAACATTTATTGAAGAAAATAGAATTTGGGCAAATCAACAGTATATTGATGGAACATTTATTGAAGAAAATAGAATTTGGGCAAATCAACAGTATATTGATGGAACATTTATTGAAGAAAATAGAATTTGGGCAAATCAACAGTATATTGATGGAACATTTATTGAAGAAAATAGAATTTGGGCAAATACATAGTATAATGATGGAACATTTATTGAAGAAAATAGAATTTGGGCAAATCAACAGTATAATGATAGAACATTTATTGAAGAAAATAGAATTTGGGCAAATCAACAGTATATTGATGGAACATTTATTGAAGAAAATAGAATTTGGGCAAATCAACAGTATATTGATGGAACATGTATTGAAGAAAATAGAATTTGGGCAAATCAACAGTATATTGATGGAACATTTATTGAAGAAAATAGAATTTGGGCCAATCAACAGTATATTGATGGAACATTTATTGAAGAAAATAGAATTTGGGCAAATCAACAGTATATTGATGGAACATTTATTGAAGAAAATAGAATTCGGGCAAATCAACAGTATATTGATGGAACATTTATTGAAGAAAATAGAATTTGGGCAAATCCACAGTATATTGATGGAACATTTATTGAAGAAAATAGAATTTGGGCAAATCAACAGTATATTGATAGAACATTTATTGAAGAAAATAGAATTTGGGCAAATCAACAGTATATTGATGGAACATTTATTGAAGAAAATAGAATTTGGGCAAATCAACAGTATATTGATAGAACATTTATTGAAGAAAATAGAATTTGGGCAAATCAACAGTATATTGATAGAACATTTATTGAATAAAATAGAATTTGGGAAAATCAACAGTATATTGATGGAACATTTATTGAAGAAAATAGAATTTGGGCCAATCAACAGTATATTGATGGAACATTTATTGAATAAAATAGAATTTAAGAAAATCAACAGTATATTGATGGAACATTTATTGAAGAAAATAGAATTTGGGCCAATCAACAGTATATTGATGGAACATTTATTGAAGAAAATAGAATTTGCGCAAATCAACAGTATATTGATGGAACATTTATTGAAGAAAATAGAATTTGGGAAAATCAACAGTATATTGATGGAACATTTATTGAAGAAAATAGAATTTAGGCCAATCAACAGTATATTGATGGAACATTTATTGAATAAAATAGAATTTGGGCAAATCAACAGTATATTGATGGAACATTTATTGAAGAAAATAGAATTTGGGCAAATCAACAGTATATTGATAGAACATTTATTGAAGAAAATAGAATTTGGGCAAATCAACAGTATATTGATAGAACATTTATTGAATAAAATAGAATTTGGGAAAATCAACAGTATATTGATGGAACATTTATTGAAGAAAATAGAATTTGGGCAAATCAACAGTATAATGATGGAACATCTATTGAAGAAAATAGAATTTGGGCAAATCAACAGTATATTGATGGAACATTTATTGAAGAAAATAGAATTTGGGCAAATCAACAGTATATTGATAGAACATTTATTGAAGAAAATAGAATTTGGGCAAATCAACAGTATATTGATAGAACATTTATTGAATAAAATAGAATTTGGGAAAATCAACAGTATATTGATGGAACATTTATTGAAGAAAATAGAATTTGGGCAAATCAACAGTATAATGATGGAACATCTATTGAAGAAAATAGAATTTGGGCAAATCAACAGTATATTGATGGAACATGTATTGAAGATAATAGAATTTGGGCAAATCAACAGTATATTGATGGAACATTTATTGAAGAAAATAGAATTTGGGCAAATCAACAGTATATTGATGGAACATTTATTGAAGAAAATAGAATTTGGGCAAATCAACAGTATATTGATGGAACATTTATTGAAGAAAATAGAATTTGGGCAAATCAACAGTATATTGATGGAACATGTATTGAAGAAAATAGAATTTGGGCAAATCAACAGTATATTGATGGAACATTTATTGAAGAAAATAGAATTTGGGCAAATCAACAGTATATTTTTTTCATTTCAAAACCAACAAAACTAACAGTCCTCTTGTTTGGATTAACAGATTTCTTTTCTTCAATACATGTTCTATCAATATACTGTTGATTTTCTCCAATTGTTATTTCTTCGAAAAATGTTCTATTAATTGAATTTGCATGACTTCTTATTTAAAAAATGGATATTTTCCATTTTTGGAGAAATTGCGTACTAAAAACAGAGTTATCTTCCCCTTACACCATTGAAACTCTTCTAAAATAAATTTCGCCTCGTGTACTCGATCTATACAAGTGCCGAAAGAAGAAATGAAAGAAAAAGAATGAAAAAAATACAAAGAATATAAAATAAAGAAAAACGAAAAAAAACAAAACACCAAAGAAACACCCGACAAAAAACGCAAGTAAAAGAGAAAGAAAAGGCGGTGAGACAAAAATTTAAAAATCAAATAAGTGTCTATTATTATGAGTATTAAGAGTACTGCTCTCATCATCGATGTTATTCTTACAACGTTTCGGCCGATGTTGTATCCAACAATATTCAGGTACGTCATATCGAATTCAATAATCCTTGTCTTGTTTAGATTGTTTACACTACTGTTCTAATATTGGATGCTTTCCTCGCAGTGTTTCGGCCGACGTAACCTCCAACCTTCTCTACGTTCGTCACATCTCGAATTCGAGAATACTTGTGAATTGTTATTTTTCGGACAACTGTTATCATCTTGAAGCTTAGTCTCACAACGTTCCGGCCGATGTAGAATCAAGACCTCTCGGGGTGTGTCATGTACAACTTGGGAATACTTGTTTTATTTTGAATATTCGGACTATGTTGCTCATCTTGCATGTTATATTCACAACATTTCGGCCGATGTAACATCCCAGCATCTCTAGTTGCGTATTGTCGAAATCGGAATTCTACACGGACTTTCGAACGATACCCTTTGTTTAATCCATGGTGTAGGTTGCTGTCGTTTCGTCAGCCATTACCGGGTATAAGTCTTTAGTAATCCGTCATTTGATTCTCAATATCGCTCGTACTGAGGATTTAACATCTAACCTCTAAGAGACTATAATTTAGAACTGATTATCACTTAGCACTTTTATCCGTTGTACCAAGAGTCCTTGGAAGATAATTCAAATCATGAAAATTATAAACGGTCATATTACAATTTCTGAATTATAAAAAAAGATTGGCAGATTCATAAAAAAATAAATAAGTATTAATATTTTTTTAAATTAATATATGCCGAAATTAAATATTCATTGTAAGTCATACCCCGTCTATGATCTCAGATATACAATTACACTTTATACTTATCGCTATACTCTATTTCAAAATATATTACTGCAAGAAATATGTAGCAAGCTGTTACCTATAACAATTCCCATCATCAATTACCGTAGGTGAAAACACTTTTCCAGAGGGTTCAACATTCAAACTGCTCAGCCTACAGGAAACATTATGCGGAATGAATACATAAAATATACTACTAACTTTGCTGCTAAGAAGGTGTGCTCCGTCTACAGTGTTAGACATTTTTCATAATCATATCTCATATCTGTATAAGGTTACTATTCGCCAACGCATGAGGTTATGTTGCGACATCTAAGCCGATAAACCAAATACTAGTATCTCGTTTTTGGACAGCTTTAAAAAACAATGTTTAACTTATTAGATCCCGCACTCTCTATCAAGCATCACCACGTATCCCATAATCGCGATGTTTCATCCCTATGCTAGTTTTACACGTACACTCAGATAATATGCTGCGACGAACTTACTTCACATGTGCCCCTAAACGTAAATAACCCCGACAAATTCGATTGCAGAAACAGAGGTCCCCAGATGCCCGAATATTTCTACACTAATAGTATCTCTCCTTGGATCGCTTGCTTTTCAAATTCGCCTCATGTTTCCTGTTTTTCCGACTGTACCAACAAGTTAGAAATATAAACGTAATATGAACAAACATTTTGCTGCATAACCTTCAACCAAGAATGCTCCCTATAAATGTGAATACTCATCACAGTAGTAAGTATCAGCAGCAATATGCCTTGTTTGTCGTTGATGAATCTAAAACTATTTTTATTACATTTTAAACATTTTCTGAAACTGATGAATATGTTTCCCGTCCACTTTCGATTAACAAATAGATAGAATTGTAAAACGAAATGTAGAACAGCTACACAAGTCAATAACAGATGAAATACTAATAGTAGATAGTGATTGAAAATACAAGAAGTTATTTCAAATGTGAAAGTGAAAGTGAAAGTAAAAGTGAAAGTTAAAACGAAGGTTACACTATGAGGAAGTAGATTTGGAAGATTAATGTTGAGTGGAAGGCGGCGGTTGAATGGTGAATAGCTATAAATAGGTCGTTATAAGGGAAAGTAGTTGAACTGTTAGACACATCAACCATCATCAATTATATAGAAGGTTCAGCGAGACGAGATAGGAAATAGCGCGGAGTAAAGCCAAATATATTCATTCAAATGGCGTCATCTTTAAATAAAACTTGAGACCATTAGTATATTTTAGGTGAGTGTATACATTACATAGTTAGAAATGAGATGTATATAGATGCATCGCTATCTCTCTCTTTTATTTACGTTATTCGTTTGTTTATACAATTTCCTTACTTTTTTCTTTCGTTACAGCTACTAATTGAGTCATTTTTATTTTCTTTAATTTTGTTTAATATATATATATATATGTTACACCGGTCGTTCTTACACAGGAGAAACTACACCGGTTGTCACTATAAATAGTGCGAGTCACCAGAGACACAGAACACAAAGCACAGTCTTGTAACTGTCTAGCCAAGAGCTAGTCAGTTTCTTACTTTGTTAATACACTTGTTAAACCAACCCTCGACTTGACTTCCTTTATTTATTATTTACTGTGGGACAACTTCACAACAATATATATATATAAATATATATATATATATATATATATATATATATATATATATGTGTGTGTGTGTGTGTGTCAAGATATCCTTAGGTAGATCCTTTTCAATATTCTGAATTAGAATCTTAGTTTCGGAGGGGAATTAGCTGATGAATTTACCATGGTTTTAATTTGTGTCCCAAGTACTTTCAGCCCCATCCGGGTCTATCTTCAGGGGAATGAGGATGATCAGGTAAATACTATATTTTCGTACTTATTACATAATTCCCGCCAAAACAAATATATAATACTATACAAGGGGCTGTACTAGATTATCCTCATTCGACTGAAGATGAACCTGGATGGGTCTGAAAGTACTTGGGACACAAATCAAAACTATGACATATTCATCAGCCAATCTCCCTCAAAAAGTAAGATTATGATTCGAACTATTGGAAGGATCTTCCAAAGTTTTCACTAACAAATACACGTAATAGGCTACTGTTAATTAGTATCCTATTATAAGAAGGAATGCTAGCTATTCGTTCACATTACCTTTCTATTGCTGCATGTAGGTACGGTCGAATAAATAGGGAGCAATAATAGAATTCCAACGGCAAGCGCTTCGAGGAATGAAGCTATTATACTAGAAAGCCTACCGGTATATGTGGACCTTTACAGTGAATGGGTCGGAATATGCTGCATATCGAATTTGTGGTGGTCTTTATGCTGACGGTTTAAAATTGCAGTAAGTTCTCGGAGCAAATTCCGTTTAAGTAAATACAAGCACAATGTTAAAACAGATAAGACCTCGGCTTCAGCTTGCTAGACAGCGTTGGGCCTATAAGTATTCCGATTTGTTAACACCTGCCCACGACGTAGAGACTATTGTATGGTGCACCAGCCCAGTTATGAGAACCACACTCGATGTATGAGCAAATGGTGGCTTTATATATATATATATATATGTTAGTATTTCATGTATCCACATAAAATTTTATAAGGTTGTATAATTTTTTATGTATCAATTTTCAGTATTAACTTCAACAGTGCTCAATACGTAAGTAGAGGCTTGGTAGTAAGCTATGGAAATATATTTATGGCAATTAAGCTACACAGAGGCTCCCGCGTTTCATCCCCGGTGGGAATCTTCAGGCTAAAATGCATGGAGTTGTTTTTGCCGGGTGTTTTTATATACACGGCTAGCTAGTTAATCAATCAGATTCATTGTTGTTCTCTCAGGCAATCGTTGGGCTTCCCGCGAACAAAGGCCTTGTTGATGTTACTTCCTATATCCTGCTCTATTGTTCTGTCTTCTATAGATTTGCTTTTATCCTGTTTCCTTTGTTGTGTCAATATAATGGGTGACTTTATTTTAACACGTATTCTTTCTATTTCTATTTAAGGTTTTAATTGTAAGTTTTTTTTTAGTTTTGTTTTATTACTTATTTATTTATTTATTGAATTATTCATTTATTTATCGTTAGCCTAAGGTACATTTGTTTATGCGTAAGCAGCTGTTTGGTATCTCGCTTCTATAGTTTCATAGATTTCGAGGATCTTTAAAATTAAGGATTTAAAATTTTTCATTCAGGGATAATCTACAGGGTCATCTAAATTTCTACATGTACTGGTCTGTCGTATTATTTCCGATTCAATTATTGGTTAGCGTCCATTTTCTTTGAGCTCCCAATAGTGGCTTGCTAGTGCTGTTTTAATTCGGCGTTCTCTGTTTTTAAATGTGCTTTTGTGGTAATAATGTCTGGTTTAAAATCTAGGGAGGACATACCCACGTAGTATTTTTTGTTATTTGGTCTTTTTTTGGCAAAGATTGTGGCTTGGTATACAATACTTTTTGTTAGGCATTTATTTTGTAATGGACAAAGTGTATGATTAATGCAGTTACATCTGTTCTCTTCATTGCTAACTTTTTCATTTCTATTCGGGTTATTACTATTAGTCTTTTGTTTATTTCTATGTGTATTGTTTATATGTCTGTTCTTGGTGTTATTTTCGTGATATTTTCCACTTTTTATGTAATTTGTTATTTTTTCCTCTTTGTTGTTCTCTTTTAGTATTTAGTTATTGTGTTCCTTAATTATCGTTTCTAGGTTTTCGCAGCAGCTGTAGGATAGTTTTAGCTTATTTTATTGAATATTTTATGCAGGGAATTGGTTACGGGGAAGGGGTTTTCAATTAGATTTAGACATTTTTTGCGCAGCTTAGTTTTTAGCATCTGGTTATAGGGCGGGGTAGAGTAGATTACATTTCTTTGTCTTTTATTTTTAATTTTATTGTAATTATTAGTGTCCTGTTTTTTATATTTAATTTCGGTATAATGCAAACCAGTATTTTTTAGAGCTGTATTGTAAATGTTGATTGATTTTTTTAAAAACACTTTCGTTGCTAGAATTGTTGATAAGCCTACGTTCGATAGAATTCGGGATATGTTTTATGATTGATGGGCGTTATTTTACTTTGGGTTTACGTATATTGGATTGGCGTTATCTTTTAGGTGTGGTGTGTAAGTATTTTTATTTAAGTTTAACGTGACGTCTTGAAAGTTAGTTGTTTTTGTGTTAGTCAGTACTTCTACTTTTAGGCCTAGTGTGTTCATTTCCATATGTATACCTTTCTTGAGGTTTACTCCCTAGACTTTGTTGGAATCTCTTATTATCGCTAATCCATCATCTCTATTAAGGCCGATATCTGTATTATCAAATATATTTGTGAGTGTATACAAAATGAATACCCCCACATGGTCTGATGCCTCCGTTTCATTTGCGTTATTTATTTATTTGCGTTATTCTCTCACTCTTCTATTACGTTGATGTTCGTATTTCACATTTCTCTGCTTCTGGATCCCTAATGATCTAAGGCTTCTCAGGCATCGGCGACTAGTTTCCCAGAACAAAATATCCTGTTTACAAAGCTATAATTAATTAAGAAGTAGATAACCTCCATCTATTGCCTGGGTTTGTCTATTCGTCTAGCAGAACGGTACAGAAAAACTTCAACGACTCCCAATGCTTGGCCTTGTTTTTTAACTACATCAATGAACGATGTACTAACTCATATTATCTTGGCCTTTTGGCTAAGATCAAAGTGTAGTATCTGTTCCGATAGATACTGCACCCCATAGACTGGTATCGTCTTGGCCTTCGGGGCTTGATTTACGCCGGTCTATGGGTCTGTCCTGTGCAGTTCCAGGAGGTCCACCTTCCCAGGCTTCGCCTCCCTTCTTTGGGGCGGAGTAAGTTTATTGCTTACTGCCGGAGGCGCCCCTACCGGGGAATGCCGACGGGGCTGCCCAGGTAATTTTAAAACCCCACTTTCCCGACCCGACCTTGGGTCACATCTTACTTGTGGGAGTAAGCTAAAAACTGGCCTTGTGCCTAACTCCTGGAAAGGAGTAAATCAAAATTCATATTAAGTTTCTTTGGGAGAGTAGAAAGTAGACCTTGCGTTTACTTTCGGCAGCCTCACAGCTCTCGCTTCCCTTATGTTGTCCTTTTGTCCTCACATTCCATGAGTGATGTTTCTGACAAAGAGTAAAGATTTGCTATTTTCTGGGGCGGGATCTATGCACCTAACACTTCTAATTGGCTAGTTTTTACTTCGAAGTAGTATTTATTTTAGCTTCTTACATCAAGTGGTGTAATGCCTTGTCAGGAGCGATTTCCATAAAAAAGTATTATAAATGTTAATAAAGTATTTATCTTCGTCATAGACGTTACATCTGTTAACAATTTAAAATATATAATATCATCATTAGAATTCTAAATTTTAAATGCTCCTAATAATGTTAATACGGCCGCAGACCGGTCTTCTCTTTCTCTTGAAATCTCATGTTTAGAGACTAAGTTCCTAAGTATAACGGATTAGCGAGAAATGTGGAGAAGTGTATGCTCACATTGGGCTGCTTTTTTTGCTTACTTAAGTTAATACTTTTCTGCTATGATTTGAATTAATATAGTTAGAACATTTATTTCGGCATTGACGTAAAATTTGTTTACAATTAATTTTTTTAAATAATGCTATTTCAAAAACTAGATCTGTTAAACAGTTATATTACTTTGCTCACAGAGTAATATGATTTGGAATACGTTGCCAGATCGGATTAAGAACAGCAATAACGTGGATCGGTTGAAAATGATGTTGGATGAATTAAAAAAAAAGTGGTAGAAGAGATAAATTGAGGGGGCACGTTTGGGAGTTGTCAAATGAAATATTTGACAGAATTTGATCTGAATATCGATAGTGTACTAAGAGTACGGTTGGGACGTAATGGGTGAACATTTCAGATTCATGCGACATATTTTTTGTGTTCATTTATACATAAATAACACTAAACAATCAAACATTTTGAAAATTTACCAAATTCAGGTGCAGGACAAAAATAGCCGTTAGGGCTTCACGGGACTCAAAATCCATCATTTATCGGTGAAAAAGTAGTTTCATGCGACATTGAAGGTCCTAAAACATCCTCAAAAGCAATGAATGGATATAGATCGTTAAATCTAATATAGTACTTTAATTTAGGACCATTTTCAGGCTGTGAAAGGGTTTTCATGAATGTAAAATAGCCAAAAACTAGTGAAAAATAGCCCAAATTTCCACAAATCATCCGTTAAGCAACCTAATTGGTTCCCAAGCCTCTACAATGGTTATGAATGGGTGTAGATAGTTAAAACCATTGTAGTGTAGAAAACATTGCATTGTCTTATATTCAAGCAGTTTAATAACAATTATTTTCTTTTGTTTTCCGTCACCGAAAAATGATGGATGTTGAGTCCCGTGGAGCCCTAACGGCTATTTTTGGCCTGCACCTTCTGAATTTTGCACAATGTTCAAAATGTTTGATTGTTTAGTGTTACTTATGTATAAATGAACACAAAAATATACTACTCGCATGAATCTGAAATTTTCACCCATTACATCCCACCCCTACTAAGAGTTTACTTTTTAACAGTTGAATTGAGAAGATGGTTAAAGAGGAGATGCCCAAAGAGTCATACTAAACGAATAAAAATAATAATAATTAAAATTTCAAATATAAAATATGATTAATTAATCAACAGTCCGACTCTCACTCTCTCTCTCTTTTTCTCTCTCTTTCTCTCTCTCTTTCTCTCTCTTTCTCTCTCTCTCCTTCCCTCTCTCTCTCTCTCTCTGGCTCATTCTCTGTTTCTCTCTCTCCCTCTCTCTTCAAATCTCGTAACTATTTTACTCTTGTCTTACATTGCTGCGACTGCTTTAGAAAGTTATTTTCCTTCTTCATTTACATCATTTATTTATTATGTCTTGCTCTACTCTAACGCTGCTGTTACAGCATAGTTTTATTTCTTCTTTATTCGGTGTATTTATTTATGTTATTTTCTTACCTTCTTTTAATGCGGTTATTACTGCTTTAATATTATGTTTTTTCTTCTTTGTTCATGTAATTTATTTATTGCATCATTTTATAACTCACATCTTCAGTTTCTACTAGTACTGATGTTAATTTTTCTTCTATATTTATGTTATTTATTTACAACCTTAAGATACTCTCTTTTTTAACTTCCGCTACTTATTGAGAGTGTCTTTTTCTTCATTATTAACACCATTTTATTATTATGTCATTTTCTTACTCTTCTCGAATACTGTTTATACACATTTATTATTTTCTTATTATTATTTACGTAATTTATTTTTGTACATGATTATCCTTTTTTTCTCTACAGCTGCTGCTAGTTCTTTACTGTTTTCGTTTTTTCTACATTTACATCATTTATTTATTTACATTATCCTCTCGTTATTCTCTTACGCTGTTTATACTACTTTACATTTATCTTTTTTTTATTTCGGTAATAAGTTGCTAAACGTCATTATTAACCAACTTTTCTTATACCCCTCTTACGTTGCTGCTAATATTTACTATTTTTCTTCTTCATTTAGTTCAGTTCCATATTTACCAAAATTGATTACACCCCTTTTCCGTTGCTGCTACTATTTACTATTCTTGTTCTACATTTAGTTCACTTCTATATTGAACAACATTTATTACACCCATCTTACGTTTCTGCTACTATTGACTAGTTTCCTCTTCATTTAATTCACTTCTATATTTACACACTTTTCTTACACCCTTCTTACGTCGCTGCTACTATCTACTATGTTTCGTTATTTATTTCACTTATTTACCACATTTTCTTGCACTTCTCTATGTTTTACTATTTAATAGTTTGTTTCCATTTAATTCATTTAATTATTTAGACATCTTCTTTAACTACTCTAAAGCTGCTTTTACTATTTAGTATTATTTCTTTATTTAGTTTATTTATTTATTAACACTATACCCTGGTCCTTCTGTACCGTTGTATTTACAATTTATTATTGTTTTATGTCATTTAATTCATTTAATTATTTAGACATCTTTAACTACTCTAAAGCTGCTTTTACTATTTAGTATTATTTCTTTATTTAGTTCATGTATTTATTAACACCATACCCTGACCTTTCTGTAACGTTGTATTTACAATGTATTATTGTTTTATGTCATTTACTTTATATATTATTTAAGTAATTTTCTTACACTTTTACAACGGTTCGGCTTACTGTCATGCTATGCCACTACGCGAACGTTTATGCTGGTATTTATGATGTTCTGTTTCTTTATTTACTTACTTTTATGATGTACTTAATTCTCTTATTCTTCGTTCATGATTTGCTAGTACATAGCAGTTTCCTTACCTTCTTTAATTATGTAATGTATTAATTTACGTCATTCTTTACTCTCCTCTTATGATGAAAGTTCTTAGTAGTTTTCCTTCTTTATTTAGTATTTATTTTCAAGGCATCGCTTACTCTCTTCTTACGTTGCTGCTACTATTTTCTTTATTTACGTCATTTATATATTGATTGTTGTCATTCTCTTACTCTCCTCTTTCACTGCTGCTACTACTTAGTCAATTCTTTGACATTGTAATGGAATCATGTAAGTAATTTAATGTCACATGCAAAAGAGCAGATAGGGATAATAGAACAAAAGATAGAGAGAAAGAGGGAGATGGTGTGAGAGAGAGTAGGCTCTGGTAGCAATGTGGTTTGACTGTGAAAACCTCTACATGTGTAATCTATGTAGGTGTTTCTCTCTGTCTGCTGGGATTCATGGAAGTTCTATTTTGTTGTTGGTATACAGAGGTCGAAACCAACGTTTCTGCAGTTGTGGGAGCGAAACGAGTTTTTGTTGTGAATGTTTTAATGTTAAAGTTATAATTGGAGCTTAGTCGCAACCTATAGTTAAATAACAACATAATATAGAGAGACTAACACCGTCACTCATGAGAGAAAGGGGCTATAGGTTAAAAAAGGTTACCTCGCTTAATTCTTTACACTGTCAACACAGAGAATAGTGCAATGTATGACAACTCGTGGCAGCAATATTCCATCTTTTTTATTAGCGTTATTCACCCCAAACAAGGCGCATTGCTACTGGAACACTCTAAGTAGGGGGTTAGTCAGCGAGATATATGTTCGCAATACATTTAAATTCGTAAATGTCGAACAAGACTACAATAAAGACCCAGCTCAGTAACACAAGACGCGGAACAATTTTGGGAGTCACCGGTGTCTTCCGGTTGACCTCGCAATACACGTAAATAAACCTTTTATTTATTATAATAAATGCAGTATATTTCGGAATTTTTTTTTCTTTTAACATGGTAATATTTATTTTAAGCAGAGGGTCCATAAATAAAACAAATAGAATATTAACATGTTTTCTTTTAAAACATGTTTTTGTGTCACTATTTACTTGCCTCCCATATATATCTTTTATACTTGTAATTCTTTTATGTCTCACAAACACATTTTCTATTTATTTATTTTTATTTCTTATGTTTATTTTTCGAAATTCAATATTTTTCTACATCTTACGCGTGATTCATAGCAGGATCAAGAGAAATACATAGTATTTATAAATTTTGTTGATCATCCGAGTAATTGTTTATTCAATAGTATTAGGAAACCTACATAATTCAAAAGACACGGTAAAGGAATATGGCAAAAGTTTAACAGTAGTTCGTGACTAAGTTAATGCAAGCCAAAATACATGAAAAAAGACTCACCTGAAAAATGACAACAAAAATTAAGGACCCCTTTACAAGAAAATAGTGTCCCCAAAAACTTGAAACGGTACCCAAACCGTTTGTTACAACCGAATTCAACTTTCGAAAAAATAAACATAAAATAATATATAAAACGATAATAAAATATAAGAATGACATGGTATATATGAAAATAAAGAAATTCAAAGAACAGATCAAATTCATGGTTATGGTTGTACGACGATATATGAAGATAAGTAAATTAAAGGGCAGATGAAAGATGTGGTTATGGATTGATTTTTCTTATGGCCGTAGGAATGCAACTGTTATATATATATAAACTAAGCTAGGTTTGATAGGTATCACAGTACATTTGACTGTTCGGCCTAGCATCTTCAGAAATGAATTAAGCAACGAAGAACGATAAGGTGGAAAGAAAGCAATGTCTGCGATAATTGTGTCACTCAATAGAACACATACTATACAGCCATTCACATGTATTGAACATTAAAAGATCGTACATTATATTCAAATAATACAGTAAACAAGAATAATAAAGTACAATTGATAGAAGTAATAGTATAGTTTCGCCTCCAGACAGACATACTCGAAATGTTTATTAGTAAGAGATGTACATTATTATTATTATTATTATTATTATTATTATTATTATTATTATTATTATTATTATTATTATTATTATTATTATTATTATTATTATTATTATTATTATTGTTGTTGTTATGGTGCCGTACCTACCTACAAAGAACTAATGGACTCGTCCACCTTATAAATACGGGAAGCACGTGACACTTGTTCTCTTCTTCCCAGGCAAACCGGCAATGGCGGTTGAGAGCACATCTTGTAATATCTTTCTTTCTATTATATAATATACACC
>OY744553.1:32806091-32848591 GCA_963556195.1 Sepiola atlantica
TAAATACCCAGCTCAAATATCAACTGAACGCTTACTAAATACATTTACACTTTTATATAACTAAAGCAGTAAGTACCGTGTCCATTACTTCCTAAAATAAGTGTGTTTCATGTTTCGTTTCAGCGAATTAATGTACTTGTAAAATAAGCAAGTTATAATCGTATTTAGACGATATTTTTCTTTTCTTTTACATTATCATTTAAAAGGTAAGTCGAGATTAACGTAAACACTCACTCATTTTCCAGGGAAATCTTATATTTAACACTGACCTCTAAGAGATTATTAATGAAACTCTAGCGTAATATGGGTTCAAGGATGAATGGAGGAGGTTCTTGGGATTCCCAATGGTATCATATCAATATCGGAACACCCGCTAGTTTTTTTGTTTATAATAAACATTATTTCATATTGCTTTCTCATACATGTTTATGCTTCATACGAACACCTTCTGTAAATTAGATTACAAAGCAAAGCAATAACCACTTGTAATAAAAAAAACCCACTTTTTATGTAACTGCTAACATTGACACTGACATATATTAGAGTGGTTGAATCAAATCCAGTGAGAGATAGTAAGATAAATACTTTGCTGAGTTATGGGAAACATGTTTGACATCTTCAGTTAATTACAAATGATAAATAATTTGATAAATATGAATAGGTATCCAATAAATAGATAATTCATCATTTGATAAAATTTGATTATTAGATTTAAATTTAAAACATGTATTTTGTTGCTCTACTTTTCTAAATAATATTTCTCAACTGTCAAATCAAAAGACTTTATGTATATATTCTGAACATTGGGATATGTTAGCGAAAGTTCTGTCGTATTGTCACTCCGAAGGCAGGCATGAAGTCTTCCATCGAGTAATCGTGATGGCGAGAGCCTCGTAGAGCTTTACGGTGAAGTGGACCGTCTTTGTTGATACGTCTGCCGCGTAGGACACTGTAAACAACCGCCTCCTCATGGAAAAGGTATTCGAGCTGACTAAAAGACCTAACCCTCGCAATACCAATCGGAGCCATTTAAAAAAGACAGGAGCTGTATGTTACTCTAAATCAGGGGCGGGAAACGTTTTCAGAGTGAAGGCCAGATGAGACATTAGGAAGGAGATCGCGGGCCGGAGTGAAAAACGAAATCTCAAAATTACTATATTTTGTTTACATGAATAAATTGTACAAAAATTGCATTGAACACTCTACAAATCTGATATTTTTCTCAAGAGACTTCTGTATGTGATGTTATTAAAGGTGCTGACGAAGAACCATTTTGGAATCATAAAAAATAATGACGGGGGAAGTAGCAAGTTGATCCAGCATTCGTTTTGACACACCTCACATAAGTTCTCTGTTTCATGCCCTTTCCTCGTCTCTCGTTACTTTTTGCCTCTCTCTTTCTCTTTTTCTATTTTTATCTCAGGTCAAGGATGTGAAATTAATAGTTAAAGAAAAATGAAATATACATGTATCATCGCTCGCTAATATTTATACAGTTTTATGCCACTGTAAATCGTAATTGAAAACTACTTTTACGTCTATGTCACAAAATGATATGAGTTTGACTGGGAGGTCCGCGGGCCGAATTGCGATAATAAAGCATGGCAGGGAGGCGGGCCGGACGCTAAGCCTTCGCGAGCCGGATGTGGCCCTCAGGCCGGATGTTGCTAGCCCCTGCTCTTAAACAACAAAGCCACTTGTGCCGACAAAAGAATGTCGTATCTAAGGGGCATGTGTTGTCTGGCTAACTATACAATATCGACACTAATGCCCAACCAATGAACCAGAACACTGAGCGATGCATCTCTGCTGACGACCTTTGCATACCATACCAAGAGAGTATGTTTGAGTCAGTAGAAAGACCCCTTAACTCAGCCTTAGATGAGCTAATGCTTTACTCCGGGAGTAACAATCTGCATGCAACCCCTGAAAAGACTCAAGTCGTTTCGTTTCATCTCAGTAACCGAGAGAGAAACGATCCCCTAAACATCACGTGTATGGAATACAACTAAAGAATCGCACTAACCCAGTAGAGAGAAAAAAGTCTACCAACGCGGTAACCATCGTTCTACGCATTTTCACGGCGATCGATTGCAATACAAACCTCTCGTGAAGACCAGTTTATTTTGATCGCAAATGGCCCCTAACTGAAGCGGTTAATTTCCAGGGTTCGTCGCTAATTCTGTTAATTTGGAGAAGCCAACTATATTCATCACACATATAAATATTCACAGAACGAATAGATATGTTAGCATGTATTTAGTATCATTAAAGTATATGGATGACGTGTACGTGACCATTAACGACAGTGTAGACTAATATGAAACAAAGGTTCATGCATATAGCTTTAGTAAACACCGCTTTATTAATTTATCTTCAGGAACCAAATTTTATTTGTTTAGCTTTAGTACATGCGTAATGTTAATAGAGAGGGTGATTGTTTGGTATATGGGTTGTCTGCAGACGAATTTGAAGCCATAATAAATAAGTCAGAATTCATTTAGAAAGAAAAAAACAAAATAAAAACATTTATTGTCCATTACGTCAGTAGGTCCAAACACATGATCAACAAAAGAATGATAGTGTCTGAGAAAACTGTGATGGAAGTAGAGTCATTATAAACAGGTGATGTAAACAATTGTCATTTTAAAGGTAGCTGTTGGACATCTGAAAGATAGGAGAGTCTGATTGACGGACGGACTTGTAGATAAGAAACGAATGTCGATGTGACACAAACGGCACATGTCTTGAACCTGTTTTTCATACGTAAATTAATGTAATAAAGAAATAAAAGCGTTATTTTTATAAGAACATAAACTGGCTTGTCTTTTATAACAATTGACACGACTTTGCTCGACGATAAAACCAGACCGTAAATTATATTATTTCACTTAGATTCGACAAATACGATTAGAAAAAAAACACATTACAATTTGAGCTTCCTCGTATTACATAATAATTTCTATCATTATAAATGCAGGTATATTTTTATGTTAATATATTTATATATATAGAAAATTAAGTACTACATTAATTAATCGATCATTATTTATTTTAGAACACAGTTGATATACGTAAGAACTCAAAATGTAGGTTATATTTATTTTAATTTAATTTATTTTAATTCATTTTTATTAAATAGGCGCAAAAGCGGTTAGCACTTTTTCATTAAAAACTCAAATACGATTTTTGTGATTATTTTTAAATGCGTATCAGACATCAATTAATAAAAAATCAACAAATTTCAGTTTCTGAAGAGCATTGTAAAGGTTTTCGGACAGATAATATATGCGAAACTGCTAATTTTAAAATTCAAATATTTCAAATTTGAATTGAATATTATCCATAGTAATAAAACACCATTTAAACAAGATTCATTAATTTCAATTCTAATTACCTCTTTAATTTAAGCTTCATATTTGAGATTTTTTGTTGAATCTAAATAATTTAATGGATTCTGATCGAAATTAAAATATAGATTCTAGACATGAGGTTTAGAAGCATGATATTTTCATGTTAATCTTCGTAAAAGAAACAGAAAAGTCGTTAAACCTGCTCTATTTGGGGAATTAATTATACTTATTCTGTGACGGGTAATCCCTTAGGGAATATGTATTCTTAAGTGGCATAAAATGAGGGTTTGTTTCGTACAATGAGTGTTATCGTTTTTTCTGACAAAAAAATGATTGTTTACAACTTTGTAAAACATTTTCAGAAAAGAAAAGTTTGTTACGTTTGTATATTTTTTCTGTGTTTAAATGTTCCAACAATGTTCGTTGCCAAAAAATGTCTTTTTCAAAAGAGCACCTGCAAAACATGTTTTTTTTGCCCAAACCAGACGACCATATTAATCGTTTTAGCGTGCTATAATGGCAGTCACGTTTTTATGGATGCATTCCTTATTTATGGATGTTTGTTTCGTTTTCTTATTTTATGTATATTAGCGAATCTTTCGAAAAAAATGTTTTTATTTATTCATTTATACTCTTTTATTGCGCATTTATGTTTCTTGCTACGTTAAAAAAAATTCACATATCTTTTTTCATGTTTTTTATTTTATTTTTTTCGTTTCAAATGTTCTGTGTTTCACTTTTGAATCGAAATTATTTACTTTAATGTTCATTCTATTGTTCTTAGTTTTATATTTTACTACTTTTTTTTCTTATTTTTGTTTCGCGTTCTTCGATATTACCTTATTTGTTTACATTGTGATATCACAGTTAATGTAGTTACGAAGATGAATTTTTCCTTCATTTTTCATTCTTCGTATTTTTTAGTTTATTTTTTCATTTCGTTTTTTTCAAACTTTTTTCATCCATTCTTTCATTTTATTTCTCTATTCACTTTTTATTTAATCCGTGTTTTTATTCACTTTAAAATCTTTCTGTTGTCTCTATTTAATTTATTATTTTCTTCTTTGGTAAAATTTGTTTATTAATTATTTTACAAATACTTGTCATTTATGTTTTTTCGTTCATAATTTACTTAAATTAATTCTTCTTTCTTTAAATTTGTACTACAGTTTCTTTTTCTGACGTTTTCATTTATTTTTCTACTTTTTAAATTAGTGTTTTTCTTTTGCTTTTCCTTTCTTTATTTTTCACATTTCATTACTCATTTCTTCAATTTAACTTATTATTCATTCAATATTTCTTTTTTGTCAATTTTTCAGTCATTATGTATTTTCTTTTCTATACTTTCATTCCTTCTGCGTCTGTTACCTTTGTTTCATACTTTTCTTCTTTTCAAAATCTTCTATCATTCATTATCTCTTTACTTTTGTTTTCATTCATTATTTTTTTCACTTTTTCATTCATTATTTATTTATTTTATTGGATTCTTTTTTGCATTGCATCTTTTTACCTTTCATCACATATTTAAATTTATTAAATTCGTGTTAATTTTTCTATCATACATTTTTTATTCTTTTTGCGCATTGGTCTGTAATTAAAATTTTATTTTTATTTTACACTTTTTATTGCGTTTTTTACACTTTTAATTAAATTAATTTGTATGTTATTTTTCTTTCATTCCGTTATTATTTCATGTGGTTTTATTTTATCATGTTTTTCTTTTTCTTTTTTTGCTTTTAGTAGTCGATTTTATTTACTTTTTATTTATTTCATGCAATTTTCCGTTTTTATTTATTTATTTATTTATTTATTTCATTCTTTCGTTTTTCGTTTTCGTTTTTTTTATTCTGTCTTTTTTACATTAACCTTTTCTTTATAAACTTTAGTTTTATTCGTTGTTCATTTTTCACATGTCTTTCATGCAGTTGACACCTTTTTCTCTATCTCTTGGTCTTCCTCTTCTTGTAAATAATAATATCTGTCTGTTCTTAGTTGCCTCTTTCTTTTATGTCTACTATTATTAGTGTTGTGCCATTATATCTGACAATTTTACAATTTCCTTTGTATCTATCTTTCTTTTTACATTATTTAAGTGGCTAGTCTATACCTCATATTTCTTTAAACCTTTTATTATTCGTTATGTTTGTCTCTCTCTCTCTTTTTTGATCGCTCTATCTGTGTCCGAATGCTTTTCTATCGTGTTTTTGTCTCTCCTTATTCCTCTTAATCTTGTTATTATTCGATGTTACAGTGAATAGATGCACCCCATATAGTAACTGCGTTGTTTGTTCAGCACCCAAGCTGTGTTAAAAAAACACAACTTCTCAGTTTACTCAACTCAGTCGACTAATTTGCTACCTAACCGGCGAATATTTATGTTTGGATGTATAGGCTTTTAGTTTTTGTGTCCGACTTTCCTGATGAGCAAGTAAGCTGGAATAAATGTTCAAATATATATATTTGTCTAGCAACATTCCCTTTTCTTGCTTGATTATTACGGTCGATACGTTCCTTTTACAAAATAAAGAACATAGCATTTTACATCTCTCACCGTTAATTTCTATTCAGCTACAGATGTATCTCTTATGGAAGAACACCGACAAGTCACATGGTTTGTCGAGAAACACATCATAATTCAAAAGTGCATGAGAAAAAAATGCCTTATGATTATATTCTGGTTTAGATTACTGAAACTAATTCCTCCTAATCATCTTAACTTCATTATTTCGCTTTATGCACGAAATATGTCACCTTAAAATATATTTAAAAAACTGTGTGACATCAAACAAATATTTCATTTATTTCAACTAGCGGAACCCGTGTAAATTACACGAAATGATGTTTTCAATACGGGTCCTAATGTAACAAAGCACCCTCTATTTTTTAGTAACTTACGCTTGCTTTATTATGAGCCACCCCCTCCCCTTCTGGATAAGAGTGAAATAATTGTTTAAAATAGTAACTCGTGTACGATGGACACTGCGCATATCTACTAAAAAAGGTTGATATGCCATCCGTTCAAAAAAAAACAACAACAAAATAATACTGGACGATACCCTACTTTTTAAGCAGTCAACGTAATTAAATAGACAATGCCATTAAAACGCCAACATAAAAACAAAAAATAGTTTTAAGTTTTAAGCAACACAAAAAAGTAGTTGATACCAGGTGATAAAAAAATGTATTATTTCTTCCCCTTCCCCTCGAAATGTAGAATAAGAATCTTAGAGGTTGGTTGGGATCGAACTATAAACCAGTCAGGCCGAAGTAAAAAATACTACCTCGCTAACCATTGCGCCAGAGGGAAACAGCTGTAAATTTCCTAAACGCAGGCTTGTTGAATGTTTTTCAAAATGTAGGTGCGGCGCGCATGCGCAGAGCTTTTGCCGGAAGCGTGACACACGAACACACACGCTATCGTATTAATATATAGATTATACTATAGTGCTTTACTTTTTATTTTCTCTTTCTTGTCATCCTATTTTCTACCGTTTTTCATTTTCCTGGCATCTTTCTGTTCTTCTAATTAATTCGCCTGTTCATATTTCCATAACGCTAGCCCTAACCCTAACCATAACCATAACCATAATTTTAACTCTCTTTTTCTTTCAACCTTTCCTTATTCTGATGTTGTCTCTGTTTTGTTTGCTCGCTTTCTTATCGTCCAACTCCTATGCAAAGTGCTCATCTTTCACTGAGAGCCATCCATGCCAAACTGACTGTCAAACATTAAAAAGCAAAACTGACCGTGAGATTACCAGAGAGCCAATTATCACTGCCGTCAATTGCCCATCTGTCTTTTCTTTGAAAGTTACACTTATATTCGTTTTATTCTATAGACGTGCAAAGGATCATTTTCATCCCGACAAAATAAAAACAGAAGTCTAACCGACTCTAATAGTCTATCTGTTGTCGATAGCAACTGAACACCAACTGACTGCCAGCCATCCTCCAACCTAACCGATCGTGACACACCCACATCGTCAGATTACTTGCACCCCATCTGCTAGCATATATATATATATATATATATATATATATATATATATATATATATAGATTCCCGAGTTCGACAGAAATATTCTCGAGTTCGAAGAGATTCACCTGAAATAAGCCGAACGTTACAACAGCCGAAACGCTTTGATGATAACACTCAAAATGAAAAATGTAATTCGAATAACCTAAATTATGGAAATTATCAATTCTTATCTCAGAAATTCAGATATAAAATATAAAAATGCTAAACATAAATTAAATGCGTTAATATTGGGTAGTGCTTGTCATGTAACGTTGTCGTTCTTAAAATGAGTTATTTTTAAATCGATCGTCACTTACTTCATAATCTTCGATATACTATTCTCATTTTTGCATACTGACGCCTGACGCGCTTCCTCGCTATAGGTGCCGTCACCCTCATCATTGAAGTGTATTGCATTTCGTCACCAACGTCATCATTGCCCAGTGCGCCGCCTTTCGGCGTCCTCATCGTCGCAGTGGACCGCACCTCGTAGCCAACATCGCCGGCATCGTAATCATCCAGGGTCTCCAATTAAAACTTTTCATGCAGAGAGGAAATAGGTGAGTCCAGTGTAGAATTTAACTGGTTTTTACTTTACAGATATTTTCTCGTCATACGAATAAAAGTCACTATCATCGTTCGTGTATGCAATAAAATACCGTCCATGCACAGAAAGGAAAAAGGTGCAACACGTCGGGGAGTCCAAAATGGACCATTATTTGGAAAATATTCTCGTCATAATTTTAAAGCTCATACCTTTATTAAATTAGAGAGAGAGAGGCCAAATGGTTCTTCAAATCATGGATCTATTTAGTTATGGGGATAGAAGGAAGCGACATACTGATCGCGATCACTCTTATAGGAATTAAATATCCATTTCCGAATTACATATCGAGTTTGCATTCGTTCACCACGCTACAAAAAACGGACTGACTACAAATCCTCTTTCTTTTCTCGTTCCCACAATTGTGATGTAATTACCTTAAATGGGTACTCTGAACTGTGTCACCAAGCACCTGTTAGATCATCGCTCAAGGAGGGGTCTGAGTTCAGGTATCTGTATATTTCTCGTCCGAGGTCGAACTTGTTCTCCAGATTTTCTTATCAAGTTTTGCACTAATCCACCTTAATACCAAATCCATACTAGCTGATATAATCGTTCTTCACGTACATACATTCATTATGTAAAAGTCCTTTATAATCGTATCGTAGTGCAAGTATGTACCATCTTTAAAATAGTTACATTCTATGAGAAAAACAATTTCAGAATTGTTTTCTACCACATCAAACTGAACACCTGAAGCGACTTTGTCTTAACATATTGATTGGTAATTGGTATATATATATATATATATATATATATATATATATATATATATATATATATATATATATATATATATATATATATGAAAAAGAATGGAAAGGAATTAGAGAAGCAAAAGCCAAATCAAAATTCAATTCAAATGCTCAGAGCAAGGTATATTCCGCAAAAAGGCAATTTATTCAAGTTAAATTTTCCTAAGCCAGGCTTTTCAAAGATCAAAATCTTATCATCAGAGGAAGTTGCTAGGATAGATAAGTTGGCAATGACCAAGATTTAAAATTATTACACCTCTTATATATATATATATATATATATATATATATATATATATATATATATATATATATATATGGGAAAATGAAAGAGGAAAACCAAAAAAATGGATGTTTTTTTATGTGTACATCAACGTTTCGTCTTTATTTATAAGACTTCATCAGGATGATAATATAGAGAAAAAAGGTCATGCAAGTACAGATAAATGTAGGGTAGACATATTAGGAGGAAAAATAAAATAAAATAATGGATATGCATACATATGCATATGTATATACATATATATATATATATTTATTTACACATATATGTATATATATATAGTATATATATATATATATGCATACATATACATATGTATATATATATATATATACACATATATGTATATATATATAGTATATATATATATATATATACATATATATGAAGAGAGAGAGACATGAAGAGAGAGAGAGAGAGAGAGAGAGAGGGCAATAGAAAATGGTGTAGATAATGAAAGTATTACAAGAGAAAGCACATTCCTTCCATTTTTGCCTGATTGCTACTAGCCGTTATGGCGTGTTCACTCGTGGTTGGCACATAAAACCGTTAATCCCGGATGAATCTGATATCGGCTTGAATTTCCATCTCCCTTAATTACTGTGATTATCTGCCCGTGTAAAATATACATTGAAACAAAACGCGATTCTCCGATTTTACATTGGAAAACCTTTGAATTTTTTTTTACATTTCTCGTCATTTAGATTAAGTTTGATGGCTTGTGAAAATCTCTCAAAAGAATACAACATTGAAAGTAAACATTATTCTTAATTTATTTAGACAACCGAAAAATGCGATTCTCATCTTAAATACAAGAATTTAAATACGAATTATCAATAGAACCGATATTCTATTCGCGTGCATAGTTATAAAATGTTATTTTAAAATAAAACTTGCAAAACGTAAAACCTTTTTGGCGAGGAACAAAGTGCAGTATCTGTTCTGATAATAGACTTAGCTTTTTTATGTTCGGTCCGTGAAAACATAATCATTTTGATTTAGACAATTTTTTTTTGTCTTAACTTATAATGTTTCATTTTAGGGAGCTGTTTTTTCTATACATAGAAAAAATGCCGTTGTGTCTAACCCTGCCCTCGTTAGAAGAGACACATTTAGTGAGTTCCCGACTGACAGAAACAAGGTTAGACTTTTAGACTCATATTACACATCCATCATGTCATTCTTATATCATATCATTCTTATATCATTTCGCTCCGTGCAAAGCATGTCCTCAACCCTCACTGGCCAGGTTTCACTTCTATACATAATCACACTGCGTATCATGCCTTATAGACTCTTCCTTTGGTCGACAGTCGCAATATATATATATATATATATATATATATATATATTTAGTCTAAAGAAGCTTTGAGTCATTTTAAACAAAAGAGAAAAAAAAAGAAAGTAAAATGCAGTTTAAATTCCCAGAGAAACTAACTAAATCCAAGATATTGCAGACTTAACGTTCGTTGAAAAATCCATAAATAAATAATAAAAATAAGTAAATAAAATAAAAAGAGGGGTTAAGTTTCTAACAGTGAAACAAAAACAGGAGACCTTAAGCGTTCAATATTTACACGGTGATCATCAACTGTTTACCATGTAACAAGACAGTTATAATATTCATGGCTCTCCAATGGTACTGATTATACGACCATTTCCCCAATAACCAAGTGTCGAAATAATTCAGCTTAAAAGTTCACTAATATATACATGAATAAATAATAATAATAATAAAATAATAATCATAATAATAATAATATATTACCCTTAAGACTACCGTGTGATATGGTAATTTGCATATCAAAAAACATTAATTATAACAATAATAATAATAATAATAATAATAATAATAATAATAATAATAATAATAATAATAATAATAATAATAATATCTAAACACTACACCCAAGAACCATTCTGCAATATGGTAGCTAGCAATAAAATTATATAGGAATTAAAGTTGCATTAAAGAAATAATATATATATATATATATATATATATATATATATATATATATATATATATATATATTAGTGTTGGGACGATTATTCAGAATAGGAATCGGGAATCGGAAAAATGTTAGCCTAATTTCCGATTAGAAAATAGATTCTTAAAAAAAACAAATTTAACTTAATTTGCGATTGCTGAAATTAAAGATAAAACATCGCAATATTAAGATGCGGGCGTAATAATAATATTCGAAACGATATTTTTCACATGAAGTCTTTAATTAGACCTTATGTGAAAAATATCGTTTCGAACGAGAGATTAAAAATGATATTAGAAGTCAACTCATGATGAAATGTCACGGAAGTCCCACATTTATTTTGAACTTCACGGGAGAAACAGTTAGAAATGATTTACTGTTTGCTTGGTCAACTAAAAGAAGTCGGGCTCTTTTTTGGGGGAGATGGGTCACTGTTTCTACCTGACTTTCTAAAGTACGAAGGATTAGACTAAGTACATTTACATAGCTGTAATATTCTTTCTAAATGTTACATTTTACTTCAGTCGAAGTTCTCAGAAATCAAGGGGCCCTTCCTGGGGCTAACACTTGATCTCTATATGAGATACATAGATACCCGAATATTCTATTAAAATTCTGCTTTATTTCTCAAACATTGAGTTAGTAAACAAGTTACGAATAATAAATTTCTTCTCTCCCCAACTGACCAGTCAAGTATGTCATAGTATATCGTTCTTGTGGTCTGTTGGTCTTACCGGATTCCAGGACAAGAATTCATCTAGTCTGGTGGAGTATCCAGCTACGTGGTGTTATATGAGGTAACATCACTAGGAGAAGATGAACTATTCTTCGTATGAGGGGATCTAATTTGTGCTGCAGATACTATGTAATTTGGAATATTTTGTCAGGGTTTATTTGTAGGGGTAAGTATCCACATGTCAGGTTGTCCTGACAAACCCTTGTACAGAGAGACCGAAGACACTCAGGGATAGTGTCTAGTAGGTAATTCAAACTATATATATATATATATATATATATATATATATATATCGAACATCATGTTGCCATTGAGCTTGACTATTGTTTGCGTTTTTTTTATATTGTTATTCATGATTAAAGCTAACAGGGAAGAGAGGAATACGGCTGCTGATATTATCACGACTAGAAAAGGAAAAAGGAAAAAAACTCTGTTTCTGATGTTTAAACACAACAATGTTGACAGCTAACATCACCACTACGGATATCTTAGACATTACTATTCAATGTACAAACTACTTACGTGTCAGAGAGACTAATGGTTGTGTCTGTCGATGAGGAGGATGACGATATATCTGTGTGTATCGAAGAATTCCTTCCCCGCGATATTTCCTAGATAGGTCTATTAATTTTTTTTCCGTTTAGAGACGTACATTCTATTTAAAATGTAAGCGTGATAGCCCAATAGAAATGTTATTTATAATTAAAACAAAACAGACATACACATTTCAAACTGAAGCCAGAAAAGCTTGATGGGCAGAGCCCCTTATAGCGATCCTTAGACACACCCATACAAATATACATCGAACTAATCTTCCTGCTTTTGACGTAATTGATATTTCAAACTTAAACGTGCCATTCTAATGAAGAGGCTATTTAATATTCAAATGTTACAATACATAGAATTTGTTTTTAAACTTAAGCGTGACAGCCCAATTGAAATACTATTGAATACTGAACTGTTACCGTGCAAGGAAAAGTTTATTCAAAACTTACGCTGTAAAGACCAACGAACTACTATTTCAAACTTAAGCGTGACAGACCAACGTTAATACTATTTAACACGCAAATGGGGCAGACTAACGGAAATACTATTTCAAAATTAAGTGTGACAGAATAACGAAAACGCTATCTTTGATTTAAGCGTGAAATATCAATGAAAATACTATCTGACTTAAGCGTGAGAGACAAACGACCATACTTTTAAAACTCAAAAATTGACCATTAAAAGAACATTCTATTCCGTACTGAAGTATGACAGACCAACAAAAATACGATTTCATACTCAAACATTGCACTTCAATGAGAATGCTATTTGAAAACTACGCATGATCATCATGACCTCCGTTCAGTCATGAGACACAATAGATACCCCTTGTAAGAATGGGTGTACGCGAAACCGTGAAGCAAGAGTTGCGTAATCGCGACCACACCTATTCTAAATAAGTATTGCTTGATTCTAGTGGTAAAAAGTCCAGGAAATTTCGAAACAATGCTGAGATAATCGGAGAGCACGTAGAAGATCTGGTATACCTAAATATTTACGTATTTACTGCTGACCACGCTCAACGTCGCTTAACTTCAGTTATCCAAAGGGAGCCGGTGTGATCTAAAAAAGAACCGGTGTATCACCGTGATACTTGCGTGTGATACGCTTCATAGACTAACAATAACAATATTTACAACTTAAGCGTGACATACCAAGTTGAATACTATTTCAAAGTAGAATGTCACACTTCAACGTACATGCTATTTTAAACTAACACCGGACAGATTAATGGAAGCTATATTTCTAACTTTTACAAGACAGGCCAAACGATAGTATTTGATACTTTAATGTGACAGTTGAACGAACATGCTAATTCGAACTGGAGCATGATAGACCAAAGAAAATACTATTACAAAATAACATGGTATGGTTCAACGAAAAGGCTATTTTAAACATATGCGTGACGAATCATCGAAAAAAACATTTCAAGCATTAATATGAGCATTAACGAAAAATGCTATTTCAAACTTACCCGTAAAAAGTGGCAGACAGACAGAGCCCCTTGTAGAGGTGCAAATACACATCTAAAACAATAGGAGGTCCTTGTTTTAATGACGAAAGTTCTATTTCAAACTACAGTGCGAAATATTCTCCCGACGGACGAAGCCGCTTGTAGCCCAGCAAAGGCGCATCGACGAAACCTTATGATTATTGATTTATTATTTCGCAAATATTTTCATAAATGTCCAGTGTACGTAACCAGTAAAAGCATAAATTCATAGAAAAAAACACGCCTTTACAGTGTGTACACCCTGGGGGCAGTTTTACTATGAACGGAATGTTTGCTAAGATGTATATCTCATGTTTAAATAGGTTTTATTTAATAAAAAAAACTGCGCACACAAGAATATATCAAACGCTGGCTAATTCGGTCGCACATAGATCAACTGATGCGCTCTCTATATCTCTCTCTCTCTCTCTTTCTGTATATATATATATATATATATATATATATATGTCTGTGTATATGTGTGTTTGTGTATGCGTGGGGGTGATGAGCAGCTGTGGTAAACCAAATACTATGTTTTTCTTACCGGGTTGTGAAACGCGCGTAATACTCAAAGGTAAAAATAAAGGCATTCGCTGAAATATAGAAGTAAACAAAAATGAATAATGTCGATTGTGGACTGATTTTATTTTTTGGTCATTGTAATGCAACAACCCAGTATATATGCTGTGATGAACGAAACTTCATTGAGCTTGTTTTCTGAAGCAATTTGGATGATTTTATGAGGCATATATACCGTAAAAATATATTTATTATGTAAACTCACGCATATATATATATATATATATATATATATATATATATATATATATATATATATAAATATATATATATATATAAAGAGAATATTTTTTTATAAAATATTTAGAAAACCTTCACAACGCAGATTATTGTTTTTAAAAATAAATTATTTATTTATCTTAAAAACATATATATTTTTTTTTTTTGAACTTGAGCGCTTTCGGTAATAAAATCACCATCTTCAGAAGAATAAGCATATTTTCTTTTTTTCTTCATTTTTTTTTTTTTTCCACCCCGACTGAGACAAGCAGTAAGGATGAATTCGTCTCGATGTTATGGACGAAATGTTTATAAGTCGTGTGTATCACGTGGTACGTGGAAAGTTATTTGAAAATTTCACACATTAGGAGCGTTGGCGAAATGGCAGAGATAAAGAGAATATTTTTTTATAAAATATTTAGAAAACCTTCACAACGCAGATTATTGTTTTTAAAAATAAATTATTTATTTATCTTAAAAACATATATATTTTTTTTTTTTTTGAACTTGAGCGCTTTCGGTAATAAAATCACCATCTTCAGAAGAATAAGCATATTTTCTTTTTTTCTTCATTTTTTTTTTTTTTTCCACCCCGACTGAGACAAGCAGTAAGGATGAATTCGTCTCGATGTTATGGACGAAATGTTTATAAGTCGTGTGTATCACGTGGTACGTGGAAAGTTATTTGAAAATTTCACACATTAGGAGCGTTGGCGAAATGGCAGAGATAAAGAGAATATTTTTTTATAAAATATTTAGAAAACCTTCACAACGCAGATTATTGTTTTTAAAAATAAATTATTTATTTATCTTAAAAACATATATTTTTTTTTTTTTTGAACTTGAGCGCTTTCGGTAATAAAAACACCATCTTCAGAAGAATAAGCATATTTTCTTTTTTTCTTCATTTTTTTTTTTTTTTCCACCCCGACTGAGACAAGCAGTAAGGATGAATTCGTCTCGATGTTATGGACGAAATGTTTATAAGTCGTGTGTATCACGTGGTACGTGGAAAGTTATTTGAAAATTTCACACATTAGGAGCGTTGGCGAAATGGCAGAGATAAAGAGAATATTTTTTTATAAAATATTTAGAAAACCTTCACAACGCAGATTATTGTTTTTAAAAATAAATTATTTATTTATCTTAAAAACATATATTTTTTTTTTTTTTGAACTTGAGCGCTTTCGGTAATAAAATCACCATCTTCAGAAGAATAAGCATATTTTCTTTTTTTCTTCATTTTTTTTTTTTTTTCCACCCCGACTGAGACAAGCAGTAAGGATGAATTCGTCTCGATGTTATGGACGAAATGTTTATAAGTCGTGTGTATCACGTGGTACGTGGAAAGTTATTTGAAAATTTCACACATTAGGAGCGTTGGCGAAATGGCAGAGATAAAGAGAATATTTTTTTATAAAATATTTAGAAAACCTTCACAACGCAGATTATTGTTTTTAAAAATAAATTATTTATTTATCTTAAAAACATATATTTTTTTTTTTTTTGAACTTGAGCGCTTTCGGTAATAAAATCACCATCTTCAGAAGAATAAGCATATTTTCTTTTTTTCTTCATTTTTTTTTTTCCACCCCGACTGAGACAAGCAGTAAGGATGAATTCGTCTCGATGTTATGGACGAAATGTTTATAAGTCGTGTGTATCACGTGGTACGTGGAAAGTTATTTGAAAATTTCACACATTAGGAGCGTTGGCGAAATGGCAGAGATAAAGAGAATATTTTTTCATAAAATATTTAGAAAACCTTCACAACGCAGATTATTGTTTTTAAAAATAAATTATTTATTTATCTTAAAAACATATATTTTTTTTTTTTTGAACTTGAGCGCTTTCGGTAATAAAAACACCATCTTCAGAAGAATAAGCATATTTTCTTTTTTTCTTCATTTTTTTTTTTTTTTCCACCCCGACTGAGACAAGCAGTAAGGATGAATTCGTCTCGATGTTATGGACGAAATGTTTATAAGTCGTGTGTATCACGTGGTACGTGGAAAGTTATTTGAAAATTTCACACATTAGGAGCGTTGGCGAAATGGCAGAGATAAAGAGAATATTTTTTTATAAAATATTTAGAAAACCTTCACAACGCAGATTATTGTTTTTAAAAATAAATTATTTATTTATCTTAAAAACATATATTTTTTTTTTTTTTGAACTTGAGCGCTTTCGGTAATAAAAACACCATCTTCAGAAGAATAAGCATATTTTCTTTTTTTCTTCATTTTTTTTTTTTTTCCACCCCGACTGAGACAAGCAGTAAGGATGAATTCGTCTCGATGTTATGGACGAAATGTTTATAAGTCGTGTGTATCACGTGGTACGTGGAAAGTTATTTGAAAATTTCACACATTAGGAGCGTTGGCGAAATGGCAGAGATAAAGAGAATATTTTTTTATAAAATATTTAGAAAACCTTCACAACGCAGATTATTGTTTTTAAAAATAAATTATTTATTTATCTTAAAAACATATTTTTTTTTTTTTTTTGAACTTGAGCGCTTTCGGTAATAAAATCACCATCTTCAGAAGAATGAAGAAAAAAAGAAAATATGCTTATTCTTCTGAAGATGGTGATTTTATTACCGAAAGCGCTCAAGTTCAAAAAAAAAAAAAATATATGTTTTTAAGATAAATAAATAATTTATTTTTAAAAACAATAATCTGCGTTGTGAAGGTTTTCTAAATATTTTATAAAAAAATATTCTCTTTATCTCTGCCATTTCGCCAACGCTCCTAATGTGTGAAATTTTCAAATAACTTTCCACGTACCACGTGATACACACGACTTATAAACATTTCGTCCATAACATCGAGACGAATTCATCCTTACTGCTTGTCTCAGTCGGGGTGGAAAAAAAAAAAAAATGAAGAAAAAAAGAAAATATGCTTATTCTTCTGAAGATGGTGATTTTATTACCGAAAGCGCTCAAGTTCAAAAAAAAAAAAATATATGTTTTTAAGATAAATAAATAATTTATTTTTAAAAACAATAATCTGCGTTGTGAAGGTTTTCTAAATATTTTATAAAAAAATATTCTCTTTATCTCTGCCATTTCGCCAACGCTCCTAATGTGTGAAATTTTCAAATAACTTTCCACGTACCACGTGATACACACGACTTATAAACATTTCGTCCATAACATCGAGACGAATTCATCCTTACTGCTTGTCTCAGTCGGGGTGGAAAAAAAAAAAAAAATGAAGAAAAAAAGAAAATATGCTTATTCTTCTGAAGATGGTGATTTTATTACCGAAAGCGCTCAAGTTCAAAAAAAAAAAAATATATGTTTTTAAGATAAATAAATAATTTATTTTTAAAAACAATAATCTGCGTTGTGAAGGTTTTCTAAATATTTTATAAAAAAATATTCTCTTTATCTCTGCCATTTCGCCAACGCTCCTAATGTGTGAAATTTTCAAATAACTTTCCACGTACCACGTGATACACACGACTTATAAACATTTCGTCCATAACATCGAGACGAATTCATCCTTACTGCTTGTCTCAGTCGGGGTGGAAAAAAAAAAAAATGAAGAAAAAAAGAAAATATGCTTATTCTTCTGAAGATGGTGATTTTATTACCGAAAGCGCTCAAGTTCAAAAAAAAAAAAAAATATGTTTTTAAGATAAATAAATAATTTATTTTTAAAAACAATAATCTGCGTTGTGAAGGTTTTCTAAATATTTTATAAAAAAATATTCTCTTTATCTCTGCCATTTCGCCAACGCTCCTAATGTGTGAAATTTTCAAATAACTTTCCACGTACCACGTGATACACACGACTTATAAACATTTCGTCCATAACATCGAGACGAATTCATCCTTACTGCTTGTCTCAGTCGGGGTGGAAAAAAAAAAAAAAATGAAGAAAAAAAGAAAATATGCTTATTCTTCTGAAGATGGTGATTTTATTACCGAAAGCGCTCAAGTTCAAAAAAAAAAAAAAAATATGTTTTTAAGATAAATAAATAATTTATTTTTAAAAACAATAATCTGCGTTGTGAAGGTTTTCTAAATATTTTATAAAAAAATATGCTCTTTATCTCTGCCATTTCGCCAACGCTCCTAATGTGTGAAATTTTCAAATATATATATATATATATATATATATATATATATTGCTAGCAAGATGGAATTGGGATTCAGTCTTTTTTTGCTCAATTCGGATTTAACGGGTTTTCTAATTAAACAACGAACTTTGATTTGACTTGGGTTGCACATTTCGGGATTTTGGAACTTTGATTGGACTTTCTATATTATTTGATTTATTTATCATTAACATTGAATATTGACACATTTCTGGACTGGATAACTCTGTCGGCACCTTCAATTACACGTATTTGGACTGCTGTTTGTAACTTGGAGTAATTGTCTTTCCTCATTATGCTTCTCAATATGTATGACCTGGATGGACTATATGGATTCAACAAAAAGTATGTTTTTGGGTTGATATGTTTTGATGTTATGTATTTTTGTGTATTTGTGTATATAATTTTATATATATATAATTATATATTTTAATAAAATTTGATTGACACCTTATTTTATTACTTCATTTTAGATTATAATATTAATGCTCTATCCAGTATATTGAGCTTCAGTTTTTATCCGGATGTTTCACTAATTATAAGATATTAGTTGACGCTTATATCTTTTGTTGGATTACTTTATATATATATATATATATATATATATATATATATATATATATATATATATATATATATATATATATCGGGGAGATAAAAAATAGACATACACATGAAGCCTCTGTGCAATACCCAATTCTGTCGTTGAGTTCTATCGTATGTCTAGATAATTATTCTCGCCGCTGTCAGTGTAAATATCACGTAATTTATCCGTAATCACGTGGCCTCAATGACTAAGTGAACCCTTACAGTGAACACTTACAGTGAATCTGTGGGATGGGTTCACATCCTGTGACCGTCTGAAATCGTTATTTCTCTGCGCTAATGAGAGCCGTAAGCTCAAAAAATATATATATATATATATATATATATATATATATATATATATATATATATATATATATATATATATATATATATATATGTAGTTTATGTAACATTTAAACTAGTTTACACAGACCACTTCATATGTCGGTACTCCTGTGTTCCTCGTCGACACCACATGTTTATACTGAAATCAAATAATCTAAAAAAATGCAAATCAAATGTTTAGGATTCTAAAACACGAAATATTTATCACACGCACAATTATCCATCCGACATGCAAACAGATTTACTGTGCATAATATCATGACACTTGGAACTAGGGAAGAAGTTTCAATAAACATGTCAGTATTTTCTTTGACGAAACTAGAAAAATTCATGCCCCTTTGTTTTTCGTTGCTATCCTAAAAAACTTACACATCAGAGCAATCACATAGACGCATCGACACACATGCATAACTGCCAATAAATTCATACATACACACCATTACACTCTAATAAATAAACACACCTATATACCACTACTTACAATTCTCACATACACACACGTACAAACACATGATATAGTTAATGTACAAATCAAACCTGTTGATAATTTTTACATGCAAACACACACACATATCTCACTAATTTCACTATATATATCATATACGAACACACAATTTATAGGTGGAATATTCACATCAGTAATAGATGAACTCAGATATATTATATTATATTTATCTAGTAAGTGACGTTAACTAGGTATGGTAGTTTGGTAGTTTTGTTTTACGGCATATCAACCCTTTTTGGGTTATTTAATGCCGAATCTGGTCTTGTTTTCTTCTCTTTTTTGTTTCTTTCCCCTTTTAATATCTGTTTCTATTTAACCCATAGTTGGGACCCTAACAGGTACTACCACTCCGGGTCAGGGTGGACCTGGGAGCAATGGTAATTAAGAGGAGGCTCCACATTCCCCAAAGTCCGTAAGCCGGATCTCACCATCGGATGTAGTTTAAGGTCATATCCAGGACCGGGAGTAGGGTAGGAAAAATAAAAATAAAAAAAGGGGAGGGAGAAAGGGAGAGGGGCTGTTGTTTTTGTTTTTGTTTTTGGTTTTGTAGAACATAATTAAGTTTTACAAACAAACAAAAAAAAAAAAAAAAAAAAAACGTCAATGTAGGTGAATTTCGTCTCAGGGAGCCACAGGGCAGCCTGATCTGGTATCACCAGACGTTAACTAGGATTTTTATAACGTAATTTATTTTAACTGCACTTAATAAGAAGTTTTGAATGGTATCTACCAACCCTATCTATTTTATTCATTAATTATTATTTTTATTATTACAACCAGCTGATATCAATAATAATTTACTGTAAACAATCATTGGAGTAATAAAACACATACATCAGAGAGACCACATCGACGCATGCAAGACTCTGCGGTAGGAATATGAGGTAGAAATCGCAGTTAAGTACGACACGCATCATTAAACCATTCTTATAGAAGTCATATGTATTTAAACTCAGTTTTATATAAATAAATAAAACCGCTTGAAGACTCTAGAAAATCTGAGTTTTTTTTATAAACTTTTATTTGTGATATACTGGAAGTAGAACCGATTAAAATAAAAAACTATTTTATTCATTTATAAACATTCACAAGGGGCTTTGAATTTGCGCTTCTATCTAATTATTTACGTTTAAGGGAGGGCCTGTGGACGAGTAGTTATAGCACTTGTCTTTGGGATGGACGATCCGGGTTCGATCCCACTCACGGCATGCGAATTTTTGGGTCTGAAAACTCCCTCTGTCCACAGTAAATGGGTACCTGACTAAAACTCAGGGAAGGTTCAAGGCAGCGGAAGGAGAGGGATGGGCTCCGCCTTCCATATTCTGTTCCCTAGACACGGTGATTCTTAATAAATCACCGCCGCTACGGCCATCGGCAGTGTGCGATGTCGGCAACGACACTCGTGCGCGTCCAGGCTATGCGACCTTTATCTTTTACATTTTTTAATTATTCAGCCTTATAAGCTTAATTTAACAAACCTGTAATACTCTATACATATATAACTATTGGTTGCAGTTTTAGTTAACAGTATTTAACTATTTTCTCATAAGTTTAATTACGTATAAATATTACTTTAATTTACTAAAGGAGGTAAAGAATGATATTTATTAAATATTTAACCAGTAGGGTTATTATGTTAAACCTGATGACATGTTTATAATAGCTAACTATTTTTTATCAGGATTTTTTTAAATAATGTTATTGTTTATTCACTTTGTTACTACTATATTTATCATCGGTGAACTGTTTGAAATATCGACAACAAATCCTTCTTCGTCTCGGTTATTCAACAATTTATCTATTTCAGTGAATGCAATAAAAACTAGTTTCGGAGAAACAGATTCGGAGGTCATTAAGCGTGAGGATTTAAGTCTTCTTTAGAACACTCTATTTAAGTACAATTATAGGGTATGATGGCATAAGTTGAAATTTAAAATTATTTAAGATAATGATGTAATTAAAAAATATTTATTAATTTTGATTTTCTTTTTTAAGATGAAATATGACGTGTGAACACCTTTCAAAATATATTTCTTAGAATTTAGAATTATAATGAAATACAAATAAACTTTTTGATTACTAGGGACAGTTTTCATTATATAAACATGATTGTAATCAACAACTATCAAACATAAATAGCATTATCAAATTAAATATTTGCAACATCAAAAAATATTTTATTTGCATACATATTATAAGAAATAGAGAGCTAGAGAGAGAGAGAGAGAGAGAGAAAGAGAGAGATCCCCCCCCCCCGAAATTAAGCATAAACTTTTCATTGTGGCTTACGTGACATGAATATATTTCATACTATCATAAACTATATATATATATATATATATATATATATATATATATATATATATATATTTATTTGGGTACAGAAAAATTAGTACAACATTCGTACCGTCGGTTTCAAGCACGGAAGGATTTAACCATCCGGCTCTCTTCAGCTTCTGTTGTCATCAAATAAATATTACGCTCTTAAATTTTACATTTTGCACTTTAATTCTTAATTAATCGAGCACTCTGCTGGGGTTTTTTCTTGCTATATTACAAAGAAGTATATATATATATATATATATATATATATATATATATATATATGAATATATATATATATATATAAATATATATATATATATTATATATATATATATATATATATATATATATATATATAGAGAGAGAGAGAGAGAGAGAGAGAGAGAGAAATATTATTAATTGCTAGGTTTTAAAAATAAATGCTACATAGATGTGTGTTTATCTCCACGGAATGTATACCTAAATAATATAATGTTTGTTTCCAGAAAAAATGTATTTATTCATTTATTAAAAAATCATTTCTTGACGAACCGTTTCGCTTACACGTAGACATAACAAATACAGAGTTACATATTCTGCTTTTTCTATGAGGGTAACTCATCATAGGGAATGTAAACTAATCGTGTCTAAAACATCAGAGTATAAAAACCAAAAAAAATCACATTACTAAATAACTTATTTGTGAAAGTTCCATTAGCAAATTGATTTTTGTTTATTTTCATGTACGCTATATTTTAATACCTTCTAGGGGAAACAATGATGCATATACTAAACAAAAAGATGCAGTAGTTAATATGATTGTAAAATACGCTACCATGAGGTAAAAATGAGAAAATCAATAAAAATATATAACCATATATAAATTATAGATAATTCGAAAAAGAGAAAAAGTTAAAAAGAAAAATAAAGTTATAAAATACGTAACATTCCGTATTATTTATACAAAATAAAACAGAATTTTATAAAAACAATAACCTTTTTAAACCAATAAAAGAAACTCTCCGTATTCTTTAAGTTAAGATTAGATAATAGTTACTTCTCTTCATTTACTATACATAGTTTACTAATTTCCTTGTTATTAATAAAATTTGCTATTTAAATCTACACATATTAATGAATTTTGACCCCACTTTGATCCCCTGGGGGCGCGAAAAAGAATGTTTCTGAGGTCAACGATGCTCATTTTATATCCAGAACTATTGCTTCTACATTTTGGCCAAGTTTCAGAAAAATTGAATGGATGGATCAAACGTTATGGGAGAAAAGGGTCATTATTTGCCATTTTGGGGGCTACTGACCCCCTGGGGGCGCGAACCAGATTTTTCCCAAGGTCAGCGATACTTATTTTCTATTAAGAACAATTGCCTCCACATTTTGGCCAAGTTTCAGAGAAATTGAATAGATTGATGAAAAGTTATGGGGCAAAAAATGTCATAATAGAATATTTGAAAAACCATAAAAAATATAGAAGAACTAAGTTAGTATCATACATGTAAAGATGTTATATTTATATTTTTAGTCAGACTATATATTTTGTTTATGCATTTGGGACATGAGGATTGATAATTTGTATAATTTTGATTATTGGGACTACTGTTCTCATCTTGAGTGTTATCATCACAACATTGTGTCCCCCTGTAACCTCACGTCTTCTTCAGGTGTATCTTTTCTGAACCCGGGAATATTTCTGTCAAACTCGGGAATCTGGACGGAATTTCGATAATCGGTTATCATGTGTCATTACCATCGTGAACTGTATCAATAGACGGATCGTGTTCACATGCTATAACATTTTCCTGGTGAGGCTGGAGTAAAAACAGTAGCCTGAATAATTGAAATTATACAAACTATATGTTATTCTCATATTGCTTATTTGTTTTGTATTGTGTAATTTGTAATGTAAATTACCTATATCATTTTATATTTAACTCTATATACAAACCAACTACTTTAATTCAAAGGTAACGAGTTTTAACGTATTGTTTTCATTATCAGTTATCTGAAAGTGCTAATTTTGAACGATTCATACATGTTTGAAAATTTGCTGCTTCATATTAATTTTATTACTCTAAGATGATATTGTATGGTGCAATCAAAAATAGATATGTGAATGTTTCATATGGAACAATTTAAAGAAAACATAGGTTACACATACTGGGAGCGTATTTATGTGATTTACTTATAATGTATCATTGCACTTTCTATGGTACGTTATTATAATCGTAGTTCACTTACATATTAAGCTTATTGTTGTGGTTGCAAGGTTGAACAATAATTAGTGAGGAATACAATGAAGACGCAAACAACAAGGAGAATGCAATAATAAGTGTATTAAAGAAAAAGTATAGTTACAGCATGTACAAATGAAGGTGTCGAGTCAGAGAGTCTTGGTGGGAGGACATGTACGCTCTTCGGCGTCACTTCCGGTGGCATTTAGGTAACGCACACTAAGGCCAACCTAGGCTTGCCATTTATAGTGTAACGTTATTCGTATATGCAAATGAGTGGTTGCCATCACAACACTTATGATAATGGGTTTTTATAAACTCTTATTTTAAATGAAGATACGTGATTTATATACCTTTATGTAACGGTACAATAGTACCCCCCATGTATGTATTTCATTATATAAAAATATATTTAAAAACTATGTTCAAAGTAAATCATTTTATTCAAAATGGACATTCATTAATATGTGGACAATTACATTTGCGAGTTTCAATAGTTATTTGATACTTATTTATCTTCCGATCTGTTTTAGTACTTTTGCTTGCTATGATATTTGATGCTAAATTGATGTATTTTGAGTATGATAATTTTACATTATTTTTATACGTAAGCTTCCTGAAATCTCTATCGTTGGAGATTATCTGTGAATATTGTTTTTAAAGTGTGTAAATGTTTAGATTTTACATAACGCTTATGTGAATTACCATTTGAATGTACGTTTATGTTTGATTCAGTTTTTCCCAATGCATTGACTTGGTATGGTGTTTTATTTACAAATGTTAATCAACACTACTCACCTGTGTAATCTTAACAACAGTTATGTCCTTATTATATCCACACCTTACTAATATATTATTCATTAGAATAATCTTTAATATTATTGAATATCTCCAGATAGCTTTTATATTCTCTTACATATATATATATATATACATATATATGTATGTGTGTATGTATGTATGTATGTATGTATGTATGTATGTATGTATATATATATATATATATATATATATATATATATATATATATATATATATATATATATATATATAGTTCGTACTTCTATGCTGATGAGTCTTGATTGAAAAGAGACGAAACGTATACGTCCATAGATAAATAAACAATAACAAATATTTATATTTGAAGCTCATCGTTAAAAAAAGTAGAACACTGTAAATGGTAATAATTACACAGCGTGACGTCACTCGCTTTATATGCATCATTCCTTCACTTATAGAAGTTGCATGCCTGTATGTCTGCCGCCTTTAAATGTGTTAAAATTATCATTGTTTATAAGCTGTTCAGAACTGGCCTATCGGTTAGCGACGTTGATTGGGGTTGAACAATACTTGTAATCCAGGGTTTCGAATCGTGTGACCGGTGGTGAATAGTCGTACTTCTATGCTGATGAGTCTTGATTGAAAAGACACGAAGCGTATACGTCCATAAATAAATAAACAATAACAAATATTTATATATATATATATATATATATATATATATATATATATATATATATATAAATAAAAGGAAATTGACTTTGAATAACACATAAAAATGTAGTGTAGTGAAATTTAAATGAAAAATCATTTATTTAATTGTGTTTCTCTCTGCAAGCTCTCACTGCCTCATAGTTTGTTTCTTCTTACTTTCCCCCTTCTCAGTTCGATGGTATTAACACCGAGGGGTCGCATCATTCTTTTCTTTGGCTTTTCCCTGCCGCACGACCATGATACCTAACAAAGTTGTTTTTGAACGAAAGTATGCAATAAAAATGAAATAAATGATTTTAGCATGTAAATTGCCCCATGCGTTGTTTTTTCAAAATTGCACTAAAACATATATATATATATATATATATATATATATATATATATATATATATATATATATATATATATAGAGAGAGAGAGAGAGAGAGAGAGAGAGATAGAGACAAATAGGCAGATACAAAACATACATGGATAGATGGCGAAGAGTGTTTAATGTATAGAGTGATATGGGGATAGAGTAATCAGTTGAAGAGAAAGAGAGACAGAGACTAACAGACATAGAATGCGGAGAGAGAGAGAGAAGGAGACATAGAGAAGGATAATTTGTTAATAAAGAAGGAAAAGGATGAGATGTACTCAATAACCTACTGTGAAACTTCGATGAACACAAGTTTTAATGGAATTGCAAAACTGACGTCCACGTCTGGTCAATTCTCTTGAGACCAGCGTCAAGGCAAGAAGTCATCGAGTGCACACTGCTGGATTTTACTCATACGGTTAAACTAGTTTCATTGTAAACAGGAAAGTTAAACTTTGGGCAAAGTTTCGGGGCGTAATTAAGTTCAATCACGCGATCAAATCAATATAAAATCGATACATTTCATCAGATACAAAGCCATGATCAATGGATAGCAATCACTCAAAGAGTACGTACATCCGACAAAATCATTTTAATTCTATTCGATTTAATGTCTGTTTCACTTGGTTATATGCCTTGACCAGCTATGAGAAATTGACTTTTAAACTAACCTCTCTGTCTCCAGGTCTATATTTATCTCTCTCTATCAGGTTTATATTTATCACTTGTATCCAACGTTTCCCTTGGCTTTTCCCTGACACTCGCCCCTGCTGCTGCAACTGGTCTACGTATACAAATTCAAGCAGTATAATCCATGCTTTAATCTTCATACTCATCTTAACGTATTTCCTCTGTATGAAAGTGTTTGACAGTTTTTATAAGTTGACATTCAAACTAATTTATCTCAGACCAGCTCATTATTTATACTTCTTCTTCTGTCACTCATTATTGTTACCTTTTTTCCTGAGATTTGCCTGCTAACTGACCTTGTTATCCCGACTCGTCTAGTGCTACTGACCCAAACATTCTTAACACTTTTTTTCAATGTGACCATACTAACGAAGTCTATTTTTCTGCACCCCATTCAGATTAATGTCCAGTATTATATATTTTTTTAATTCATCAGACCTAAGCCTGCCTTTAAGACACATTATCCATCCATGGTATCATTATGCTATGATTTCTTTCCATGAAACGCATATCCGAGACCCTCAGTGACTAACTTTTCTTTACTATATCATAACTCTACGTAGACAGGCCTGGCATAATCTCTCTTAGTTGACAGTGGCAATGCTTTAAAAATGGGGTTTGACATGTTTGTATAAGATAATGATATTAACTCTGACTTCACTGGTACCATTAAAGATAACTTTCATTGAATTAAATGAAAATACTCGACTGGTTGGTTCAGTCAAAATAATGGTCACTCACATCACACTGGACGTGCTTCTCTCCCTACTCTTCTTTCTCATTCATTTTCAGAAAATCAATCGCCAACCTAAAATCGAATTATGTTCCTTATTTTACTGACTTAAAACCAAGATATCAAAAACCGACTCGATTTGCATAACTACTGTCCCGGATATTAAAACAAATACACCACGAGTCGTCTTCGCTAACGCAGGGATTTGTTATTAATGAGGCAGTGTTTTAATCATAATTTGCAACCTATGATTTAAACATTTCTTTTTAATTTCAAATGTCACGCCAGACGAAGACTGGCCTTTTTATGACCGGGATGAGTCAACTCAGGATCACCTCCACCGGATCACCACGCCCATAACAGGTTTTTAATGGCAGAAGTTCCCAGAACTTACCCTATCTACTAATCGTTCAAAAGCTTGACTTTATATCCGGGAACTGAATTTGAATTATAAGAGTGATTCTCGCATTTCTTAGTGTTGTTCTATCTTTCGGTCACTGTCACGCATAAGTTTAGTCATTCTTAAAACCAATACAGTGAACTTTCATCAGGTCGTTTGATAATTCGTACTCTCACTCTCTTCATAAAAAAAAACACTATCATATCGTCGCAGCATGTTACCCAATACATTATTTACTGTTACCCGTTCTTTAGCTGTTGATGTAGCGTTATAGAAACGTGTTTGTAGCATTATGCGCATTTACGAATAGGGGCTGGGGGTTATCACTCCCAGAATCTAAAGAGTGTTATCGCAGATTATGTTGTCGTTGAACGTTTGCTTGTTAGGCAAGTAACACTCCTCATAGAGCTTACGAATATCGTCATCAGGATTGTCTAATATTCATAACATCTTTTTCGTTGGTAGCATGTATTCGTTAACGTATACGATTACAGGTGTTAACCCTTGGCATCGTGAATTTCAAGGCTTAGCCGTTGTATATGAAGTAATCGAGGATTTGGTCCAGAACACGCAAACAAATGCCGCAAAATCTACGTTGACACGTTCACTTTATTGATTTGCGGTTCCACAATGCAAATCAATAGTCAACCGAATGGCGATAGATAGTGATGCTCACTCATCCTGGAGTTTAACCAGGGCACTATGAATCGGATAGCTTACATACTAGAAAGTGGCACCCTCCTACCATAGGTTAAGAAGGGTTTGACTTGATTGTGTTGTTGTTGTTGTTTGTGATAGTGGTGTAATCTTCAAATCGTTTCAGCGGCTTCCCTGGAAGACTTAACAGTAAAACATATAAAGACACTGAGTATAACAATTATTTACGGTTCTTCTTATTTTGAACTTATCAGTCGTTCTTATACAAATTCGCGTAGCGAAACGTCGGATCGGCCTCTTTTTTGTTCTCTCAGTCTGTCTCCCTCCTATGTCTTCACTTGCTTATATAAACATATGTTGTTTTGTTTTCATAGCGAATGCACTTCCACACAACTTTCTTAATCTAAAATGTATTATTGTTTCTAACAAATATTTCCTATGCCAATTTACATTTCTTTATTATCTGATTTTTTTCGTGTTGAGTTAAATTCCTAACTTAATACATCATCTGTCAAATTTCTATATCTAAAATCGTAATATTTTAAATTCAGATTTACATTATCACCATTGCATTCGAAAACAGTTATCTTAATTTAACACTGTTACACTAAAATTAAATTAATTCGCATATTAATTTACAAAATTACATCTCATTAATTCACAATTATATATGAGTCATTTATAATTCAATGGAACTTTTCCATTTTATTATTAGAGTTTGATGTATCCATACATTTATATCGTAAATAGAAAATTAGCAGTTTCGGTAACGCGAATTTTTCAAAGTTCAGATAAATGTTGCACTATTTTATGTCCTCTTATGACGATTAGGATTATGATACAATGATGATAAACCCTATGTCTAGAATCTGTATTCAAATGTTGATTGAAGTCTATTACATGAGTTTGATTGTACAACATGTCTCTAATTCAAGGAGTAATATTAAAAGGTCTGAAGAAAAAATAAAACTTCAGAAACTCTTGCTTAATTGGTATATCATTACTATGGATGAAATTTAATACAAATCTGAAATATTACCCTTATCAAATGAAATGTTGTGCAATATTTTACTATCCTAAAATCCTTTTAAACTACTGTAAAGAAACTGATATTTGCGCAACATTTATTAACTGTGCTCTGATACATATTGCTAACATTTCGCAAAAGCTATCTGAATTTTCACGAAGGGATTCATCACACTTGTTACCTTATTTCATAAAAGTAAATGTAACTAAATATAGCGAAAAGTACTAACCCTAACACCTGTATTCAACAATTTTAAATTATTGGAATCTGGTTTAAAAGGTGTGTAATGACAATAGATCAAATTCAATGAACATTTGCTATCTAAGAATTTTTAATGCAAGCTGGTGTCACATTATGTCCTCAAAACTCAATTAGAATATGCAATCTCATACATTAATTAGGGTATACAGCTTGGCATACACTGTTGTATAATGCCATGCTGAAACCGTACACATGTCTTGTATTACATTCTTTCGTAGCTTAACGTTTGATAATTATCTATTTTGTAAAAATCCTTCACTTACGACTAAACATATTGTTAATCTTGTGAGTCCAGATAAAGATTCATATGTATTTTCAGTAAAAATAAAATTTTAATAATTCAGAGGGTGGTTTTCTTATCTGTCTAAATGTTTTTGATGCTGCTTTCCCGTCCCAAACAAGAAACACTATAAATGTTTAAATATTAAAACATTATCCCTAAAAGAGAACTCGTATAAAGGATATGTTATTCGTGGAATCCCCTATATTGACGCCTTGTTAATATAAGGGACGTGCCCAACAGCCTCATCGAACCAGCTATGAAAAGCCTTTGTCCGCGCCCACGAATTATATATACAGGTTACTGCAAAAGTGTTAATGCATAAATAATTTATCATGTAAAGCGCCCAGTTAGTTCAGAAATGCTAGGTTTCCGGGTTATGAGCCAATGAAACGAATACTTATTACCATGCTTTATTGCAAACATCTAACACGTACCAGGTGTGTGATGGTACACTGTAATCTATTTCAGTTAGGCATGTGCTATGTTTATATATTTGTGTGTACAAGATTAACCCTTAAACTAGTTTACCGATGATTATGGATTTTTGAAGGCAGCTGCTAAACATAAATAGTCCAAATGTAGACTATATTTAGTTTAATTTAATTTCATGCGGAGAGACACAATATGGGTGAAGGCGCTCTGTGAAAATTCAAATACTTGTGATGTGTGTTAAATAATAACAATAAGTAGTATACATTATTTAATAAATAATTCCTAAATTTATGTATCTTTCGAGAATTGTAGAGGAATTTTTAGGTGAGTAATAGTGGCAAACAGTTCCATTTTAAAATTAAAATGACTCAGATTAGCATGGAATGGGTCCATAGTCATTAGACAATTATGAAGCAAAATCCATTTTAAAGATGCCTTACACTTTCGACTTATATTGGACTTGTACTACAAGCAAAATCTTGTAATGGATTTTGATCAACCGTAGAAAAAGAAACTCGTGACATAAGAGTGAGTATATGTAATAACATCTTCATTTCAGTTTTCATAAGGCGACATACATGTGGTATAAAATTGCTCTGTTCGCAGAAATAATTTTAGCTCCCGTAGGAAAGGTATTCTTGTAGTTCCTGCAAATAGGATAGTTAATAACTATCTCTGTGACAAAATCATAGGGAAACTACGCCTGGGATTTCTGTTGCCATATCAAGCAACTAAACCATGTAAAATTGATACCAAACAAATATAAAAGGCGCGTGGTTCAGAGGGAATGATCTTAACGTTATGAACAACCAGAACTCCTCAGCTCAGCATCCTATGAATGTTGACCATTATTTCAGGTAACAGCATAAAACGAACCAAATACAGTTATATAAATATACGGATTACTAACGAAAAGAAACTAAAGGAATGAATATAACCAACGGAATTAAGACTAGTAATAGATTTATATTACAAAAGTAATACACACACAAAGAGGCTCGTTTATTCAGATAAAGCACAATCCCGAAGTTATTCCATCGATTTTCTAACACTTTGCATAATAAATTATTGGTGTCTTCTGAATTTTTTAGTAGTCTGTATACATAATGCGTGGGCGCATGCGTGTAGGAGTGTGAATGACTACGTGTGCATGAGTTTATGTGGTTGCTTAAGAACGTGTCTACATTAGCATTAAAGCCGTGACGAATTGCAAGCTTGAATAAATTGAATAGTGTAGATCTGAGATAAAAGCCGTCGGCCATCCCTGCTTCATTTCCTGTGGGGTGAAATCGTGGCTCAACTAAGGAAAATCCGAGTATTTATTGCGATTATCTGACAGAGGCAGACGAACGTGACCAGAATAAAGTTGTACTGTTATGACGATGTTGCTTTCTACCACACACGAATCGGTGGCCAGTGGAGCGTAGCCAAGAATTGGTCAACTCGCTGTCATCATCGAATCGCAAACGCACGCTCTCGGTCAGTATATATGGTTATCCGAGAGCGTTAACGCCGATAAAGGCTTAGCATAGCTGGCTCTAGGAGATTTCTTAAACGGTGCTTGATATTAACAAGGCTTCCCTCTAGGAGATTCAACAATAAATGTATCATTCAAACGAGTTCCCTCTCCAATGTATATATATATATATATATATATATATATATGATAATTTTATTTACGCAGACATGTACAAAATCTGCGACACTGGCATGTCGATGTTATCGATCAACAGTTACTATAAACTGAGATCTCATCAGGAAGAGTTAGAATCCGATCTTAACCTCAGATCATAAATAAAATTATCATATATAAAGCTCTATTTTGATATTGAGCACTTTTTATAAACCCGGTTAAAATTCTCTGGATTACCACCATGTGGATATTTTTTTACCTCGATTATTATCATTATTATTATGTACATATATAATAAAAACACCAAAAAGGAAAATATAAGCGCGTACAAAACCTCTTTACGTGTTTCTGATTAACGATAACAATTCGACATACCGTAATGTTGGGTTATTCTTTGCTTTTTATTAGTGGATGAAGGTCTTTAATTTCTAAACATTGATTTGAAATCTCTTTTGAACTAATTAATTAAAATGCTTTTGTACAGACTCTACACGGTTTCCTTGTAAACATTCCGTTTTATTTCAACTTCACGCTCTATTGTTAACACATATCCAGAGCATAGCACCAAAGTCCTTTTGTTTAAAAAATCCAACATTCCAATTTTATGCATGGGTCCGAGTTTTACGTTTGCAGTGTTGTATAAGACATCAGTCCGGGTTATTGTCTTGTCTTAATAAATCCTAATTCTTTTTCGCCAGAGTTGTGCGATATACGTTCGAAAGAAATGTTGACTCGAATAAGTTCGAGCATCTTGTCTCCAATGTTGTTAAATATAGGTTTCGAATCCTCATCGCCAATGTTGTGACATTGGTGGGGCGATAATGATTCAGAAAACAGGGTAGTATATTTAGTTAGATGTGTTTACTGAAGTAATTACTGAAGTAATGTTGGATGCTATATGTTATTGCCGTTCAAACGGAAATAACAGATAGCATCCATCATTCCGTTTATAACCATTTTTTGTTTTCAACACTACTGGTTATAAACGGGACATATCAACGAAACACTGCTTTCCTCCCACTAAGATCAAGATAATACGAAAACACAAATTCAATAAACAAAAATAAACAAACACGTTAAGTCCATAAAAACATTATTGCATCATCTTTTTCAGCCCTATATCGAACATTTAATCCGATACATAAATTTATTCCCAAAACCGACAACAAAAAAGCACCCTAATTTCACAAACCCAAACGGCAAATTATATAGCCGCTCCTTTCGTATTTTTTCAGACTAGGAATAACAATAACATTACAAAAAATACAGATGAATAAATAAACAAATAAAACTTGCTAACATACAAATAAATAAATAAATAAATAAATAAAACTTGCTAGGGATAAAATGAAGGCCTTTCATACACGAACTAACATCGTTCTCCCTTAAGTCTTAGTTAATCACTATCCCACACCGGATTTTTTCGGGGACCCCCTCAGAGATACACCGTTTTCTGTCATTGTTGACGCCATTCCCTATCGGGCCGGACTAAAATCGTTTCAGATGAGGACAGTCAATATTCGAAATTTGATTGAGAACTTGTCGTTTCTTTTGCCTTTTAATACGTTTCATAGAAAACGGGAAGAGCCACGTTTTCTCAACTTGGCCAATTTTATTTGATCCTCCATCCACAGACTACAAACTTGGGTGGAAGCGTCGTCGTTGAATCTTTGCACGGATTCTTCTGGATTTACCAATACATCTGAACCCCATACCACTTGGATTTCCGTTTTTAGTGACACTCTTTTACACTGGAACATACCCGTTTGAATTTAAAAACTTAAAAAAAAACTTTTAAAAAACTTTTTCAAATTTCGAATATTGACTGTCCTCATCTGTCAACTTATCCATCATTAAATTCCTATGATGCTAAGATTTTAATCTTTGAAAAGCCTAGCTTAAGGAATGAAAGAGAAGAAAAATTAATATTATTATTCACTAAATATACCTGTTCTGAACAACCGATGATTATGATTTGCTTCCATTTGCAGGTCTAATTATTTTCATCGACTTGGTATATTTTTGCTCTATCAAGTATATTGAGCTTTCCTTACCTCCCAATAGGTCCAACTCTCTAAAAGTTTACCTTTTAGTTATAAATTATCATATATATATATATATATATATATATATATATATATATATATATATATATATATATATATACGAGGGGCGTTCAATAAGTAATGCCCCGGACCCATTTCCCATAGCAGTAGATTAATAAAACTTGGCATAGTTATTAGTATTTCTCTACATGGGAACAACCCAGAGTTATGCGTTCTTCTCATCGGTTGATACTACTCTGGACACCGTTTTTGTAGAACACCCCATGTTGGTCCTCCAACCACGTCGTAACTTCCGAAATCAAGGCTGCATCATCCGGGAAACGCTTTCCTTTCAAAAACAACTTCACGGCTGGGAAGAGATGAAAGTCAGAGTATGCAAGGCCAGAAGAGTAAAGGGAATAGGGGAGAATTTCATAGCCACACGCCCGCGCTTCTGATCTGGCGACATGCGAGTTGTGGACCGGAGCGTTGTCCTGCAGGAGCAGGATACCTTTGCTGATCTTGCCCCGCCTCTTGATTTTGATAGCTTCTCTTAATTTCATCAAAAGTTAAGCGTAATAGGCGCCTGTAATGGTGGTACCCTCTGCCAGGGAATTTGTCATCATTACTCCATCCTGGTCCCAGAAGACAGTGAGCATGACCCTGCCAGCGGAGGGCTGTACCATTGCCTTCTTTGGAAGTGGTGGATACAAGTGATTCTACTGAATTAACTGGGCTTTTGTCTCTGGATCATAGTGATGCACCAAAGTTTCATCCTGTGCAATTAGTCTTTTGAAAACTTTAACTCATCTTCTTGGTACATCTCCAACTTCATCGTCGACCACTCGACGCGTTCTTGATTCTGGAAATGTGTTAGCAACCTGGGAATCTATCTGGCAGACATCTTTTGCATATGCAAATGTTAATGATTGACAGTTTTTACAGACCCTGTACTAATCTTGACTTCTTGGGCTATTTGGCGAATAGTAATGCGTCGATCTTCAAAAAATGGCAGCCCTTATTTGATGGACATATGCCTCATCAATGGCAGTAGAGAAACGACCAGGTCCGGGAGCTGTTTCTACAGACTTCCGGCCATGTTTGAATTAACGATGTCAACGTTTACAAAGTCATGTGATAGGACATCATCATCATGAATTTATTTGATTTCATCAAAAGTCTCCTTTGGTGTGCGTCCTTTTAAATACAAAAACCGGATCACTGCGCGACACTCAACTGGCTCCATTTCACACCTTACTCAGTTCAAGCACCTGTAAATCAGAAACCACAATTAGTTCAGAGCTGTTTTTTACAACATGACCCATACAAATATAAATCATTACACATGCACAGTTTTATTTAGATCACACAATTGGAAGTGTGTCAGAGGCATTACTTCATGAACGCTCCTCGTACATATTAATATATATATATATATATATATATATATATATATATATATATATATATATTAAAATAAATACACATTTGTTTTATAATTGAGAATAATATATGTATATATGTGTACGTGTAGAGAAGGAGAGAGTGAGACAGAGAGAGAGAGAGGGAGAGAGAGAGAAAGTGATGGAGATAAAGAAGGAAGTAGACTGAAAAACGAGATATATGAATACACGTGAGTGGGGCTGCTTCAAGTGCATTTGCGTTTAGCGTTTAAAATTTGGTGTAAGGTCCAGTACACCTGCCCTTGGCGTATACGCAGTCAGTGATTAAACAAGTGCTTGTGCACCAACGCAAATATTGATATGATCGATTGTAGAAGTCCATATACTGTCGACCCTCCATTTCGTTTTAATATATATATATATATATATATATATATATATATATATATATATATATATATATATATATATATAATAATGGTAATAATCCAGGTGAAAAATACTCACAGGGTGGTAATCCAGAGAATTTTAACCGGGTTTATAAAAAAGTGCTCAATATCAAAATAGAGCTTTATATATGATAATTTTATTTACACAGACATGTACAAAATCTGCGACACTGGCATGTCGATGTTATCGATCAACAGTTACTATAAACTGAGATCTCATCAGGGAGAGTTAGAATCCGATCTTAACCTCAGATCATATTTGGAGAGAAAGTTATAGTAACTGTTGATCGATAACATCGACATGCCAGTGTCGCAGATTTTGTACATGTCTGTGTAAATAAAATTATCATATATATATATATAATTGAATACTGTAAAGATACATTTTGTATATTAGATCCTATCGTCAAAAGGATCTACTCGATAATGAAGATACACCATAGATAAAGGAAATAATAATATAATGCAAAAAGTAAAGTTACATAATTTACAAGTTTATTATCAGGTGTTTTACTTAAAAATATAATAAAATTAGATTAAAAAATATATTTTGTTATGTTTTGTTTAAAGAACTTATGATAAACTTGTAAAGTATGTAACTTTACTGTTAACATTTCATTTTATTTTTCCTCCCAATATGTCTACCCTACATGTATCTGTACTTGCATGACATTTGTTCTCTATTTTATCATCCTGATGAAGTCTCATAAATAAAGACGAAACGTTGATGTACACATTAAAAACATCCATTTTTTGGTTTTCCTTTTTCATTTTCCCATATATATATATATATATATATATATATATATATATATATATATATATATATATATATATATATGCATATCAATATTTATTATACGTAAATAACATGAGGTTATGTTTACCTAGATTGTTTTATGGGTTCGTTCTCATCAGTATAGAAATTATAATCTCAGACGCTCGCACCGTGAGACCCCCTGCTAGAGAATAAACCAAGATACCGCATACACGATCTATAACAATACGGCCATGAGACATTACGAGGTCACGAAGTAATTTGAGGATGTTTTATGCGCAGGGAGGCACATATACAAATAGTGACTACAGTATTCAACGAACGTTGTTAGAATATACTTTATAACTACGTGTCAGTCTATTTTTAAAATCCCCAAACAGGAGTCAACTTCAATAGTATTAAAGAGCTGATAACAATATTAATTTGAAGTAAATTACATTGAATTATGTTCACCTAAATAGACCAGCGTTTCAAGCTTTCGCTCTCATCAGTGTATATAATGACAATGTAAGACGGTCATAACAATAATAATAAAAGTAATAATAAAACTACTACTAACAATAAGAACATTTATAATATCTGACATGTACCAATATCTGGTCAGGTAGCTAAGAAGAAAAAAAGGAAGCCGTTTTGCCAAATTGTGGATATAATAAACTATTGACTTTATAAACAAATACTTTCTATTAGATTTGGAAATACCATTATATCTATCCATCTCTATATCTATCTATCTATCTATCTATCTATCTATCTATCTATCTATCTATATATATATATATATATATATATATTTATATATTTATATATATATATATACATTTATAAATTTGTATTAATACAAACTGCCTTTGATTTCATATAACAAAATTGACGTCCGATAATACCTAGCACTTATATATGCATACCTAAATGTGTGTATATATATATATATATATATATATATATATATATATATATATATATATATATATATATATATATATATATATATATATATAAGGAGAGGTTGTTTGCTTGAAGCATTGTGTGTAATACGTATATAGAGAGGTGTTAAAAGGCTATCACACTGCTCAAAATAGAAATATGCCGGCGTTGAGAAGTAAGGCAACAACAAGTGATTTTAATTCATAACTTGCTAGAAATATTTGTTTAATATTTTTTTTCCATATATAGCAAATCTTACTTAATTAGGCAAAACTTGAACACTGTGATGTAATGTGTGTGACCGTGTTCCATAAATATATTTCGAGGAATACCTCTTTGTCAAATGGTGGGTGTTTCAAATCTCCAAAAAACGTGCGGAATGGCAATATTGATTATAACGAAGTAAATATCAATATCCGCAGCAAATTTAATAAAACTAAAACTATAACTGATTGTGTTTTTTGTTTGTATTATTTTAATTACTTATTTATTTGATGTTTAGTTTTTCTGAATATTTTATATTTGAACCCACCGATGAAGAGCCATATATTGATATAAAAAGAATAAAAAAGAAATATATATATATATATATATATATATATATATATATATATATTGGGGGCGTAGGGATAACAGCCAAGAGTGGTGTTCAATTAAAAAAATCTAATATTATTTATTTAATATATTTTTTAATATATACTATTGTTATTTCATTTTATTCATTTTATTCTAACAATATTTAATTCTTTGCTTTTCAGAATTTTTTTTTTCAAATTTATTTTCATGCTTAAAGGAAAATATCTTTAGATTCATACCCTGGTCAGATTGTGTGTAGCACGCAGTAAGTGTAGTGAACGAACAAACTCCTCAATTCTTGTTTTATTTATCTTTAATATTATCATTATCCACTTTTATCTGAAACTGTTTAATGCTGTTATGATTTTAATAAAATTTTATTAAAAGTCAGAGTTTAATTCATTACCAATTTTTTGAAAATTTTAATTTAATTTAATTGTTTTTCTTGCGAAAAAGGTGACCAACTCTTGTGAAATTGTGATGAATTATCTCCCTCATAACAATGTCAAAACAAAAGATACACACATACATGCACACAAAAACACACACTACATATACATACACATATATATACATATATATATATATATATATATATATATATATATGTGTGTGTGTGTGTGTGTATACATATACACGCATACACACATACATACAAATGTGACACTAAATTTTAAATCTCAAATATATAATTTATTTAAAAGGATTTGAAACTTTTGAATCGTTTACCTTACTTTTAGGTATATATCATTCAATTGTAGAAAGGTAAAAGTGAATCTATATAGTAAATTTGTTATTCTATTCTATTGTTCTATTTTTACATTTTTATAGCTTATATATTTATTAAGATATTTGCTTTATCATTTATTTTATTATAATTATCATTATGATTTATTTATTTACTTTTCCTAAATACATATATATATATATATATATATATATATATATATATATATATATATATATATATATATATATATTAAAGATTATTTGCTCTTTTTTATTTATAGATTTATTTGGGAGTTCTTTTTAATATTTTGTAGCGGAAGATGACATGTGTATCTACACACTAAGTGTGTTAGTCTATTAATATAAGAATATTATTTTTTATTTGTTTTATTGTATTTATATACGTATTACATACTCTATCTATTTTAACAGCAATGCTGTAATATTGCATATAACAGTGAATGTGAGTATAAATATATAAAACTCCATCAGTGGAGTAAATATATATACTAAGTGTGTTGTTTTACTGATGATTGTTTAATATATATCTTTTAAACAGATTCAGGTTTACTTAGAATTGTGTTAATACGATGTATATTGGCTGAGGTCAAATACGATATATACTATACTATATATGATATTATGAATGAGGAATTCAGTTCAAGCCTACTATAATGTTTAGGTCGTAACCTAGAAATTAATAGAGCTTCCAATGTCCATCTCCCTTGCCAATATATTAACTTTGATAAGGCTGTTAGTGTTTTTACATGTGTTAAGGGATTTTTAAGAATTATTATTTTTGTGTCTGTGTATGTTCCTTAATCCTTATATGTAGGAGTCTCATGGTACTACCTATGTCAAATGTATTGCAGATGGTGCATTCTATACTGTACACCGTATATATGCGATGACAAATGCCCGTGGTATTCATTAGACAGTTAGCTAGGGGGCCCTGTATTGGGTTATATTGGTGTTTGCGTGTAGCTTGCTGTTTCCATAGTGATGGAAACGAATGGGCAAGCTGTATGTTTACGCCCTCTCTTCTAATGGCCTGGCGGATTGATGTTGTGATTTTATCACTGAGATGAGGCAGTTTAAAGATGCAGGTGTTGGTTGTAAATCGTCTCATTTGTTTTATAGAGTTCTCCAGGTGCTTGATGGTTGTGTTGGGGTATCCATTCAAGTAAAGCACGTGATGGAATTGGCTAGTGCATGCGGTTTAGTCTGCTAGTACACTACACTTGTCCCGGATGCGTGTTATTTCATTCATCGCATATCCTATTTTGACTGTTGGAGGGAGGGCCGACTTGTAATGTACAAAGATGTTCTGCTAGCTTTCTTCCTGTAGAATTTTGTTATAAGAGCTCCTTCATCAGAAATGTTAAGGTTAACATCTAAAGGTTATAGGGACCCATAAGCATCAGGGTGCTTAACAGTGAACTGTATACATAGGTCTGCATCATATAATGTGGTGTGAATATATTCTAAGCTTCCTCCCGTGACGATGTTAGCAGGTGTTTAGGGATTGACGATGTACGAGATAGCAAGTAATCCTGAGAGACTGGACCCCATTGGAAGTCCTGTTATTTGTCGGTAAGTAAGTTGTCCTAAGGTGAAATATGTATTGTCAACTATTATTTGTAATAGTTCGTGACTGTCAGTGGGCATGAGGTCAAAGCAGTAAAGGTCGATATGCGGTCAGTAATTAAATCGACCGTTGATGTGCAGGTACTGAGGTGTGAAACGCGACCGCATCTAGGCTGCATGCGTATTGGTTTTGCCTGAACTGTTGTGGTATATACATATATATTTATATATATATATGAATACATATGTGTGCGTGATGTGTAATTAACCAAAGTATATTAGAAAAATGTAATGAGACAAACGATAAACAAAGACCAAATATATAATTAAAAATCACAAAAATAAGACATACTTCGCTCTTTTATTTAGTAAAAAGACTTAGTAATTCTCCACTAAACTAGAAGGAAAAATGTTAGTTCGTCAAGAGTTGTTTATTCGTATTCGTTTTATTATATTCTTTCTCCATTTATTAGTATCCGTTTTTTATTAATCCTACATATTCTGTGGGATTCACATACTCACATTCATATGTTCACTTTGCCTATATTTATATATATATTTATATATATAGTGTTAAAGTGAATAATTTCTGTAAGAATTCCGAGTAAGAGAGCTCAATGTAGAAAATAGAGCAAGAATACAGAATACAGAATGCATACGGTTGCAATGTGTATAGGAATAGTTTCTTTCTATATCATATATATATATATATATATATATATATATATATATATATATATATATATATATATATATGTGTGATTTTTTTAAAGTTTACAAAAGCATTCCGTTCAGGAGGCCAATCAACACCAACAAATATTTTTTAATTAAAAAATTATATATTAATCATTTTTCAAATAAAAAAGTGTTTTTACCTACACTTGTTTAACTACCAAGCAAGTACTTGCTTCGCAGATCTTCATAGAAAAGTATGCACCTTGAATAAGAGTTACGACAACCGGCAATACACAATGTGGTGATGCTTTTCTTGAGGTCACTTAAGAAGGGAAGAACAAATAAAGTAAGATAGAGAATTAAAATATATATATAAAACATATATATTAAAAAATATATTAAAAAATATATATAAAAAAATATATAAATATAACAAAAGACAAAAATATATAATTGGCCCCAAATGCATTCCAGTGAAACAGTAATAATGAGCGAGAATATACCCTCTCGACGGGCGGAACAACTATGATAAATATCTCCCCCCAAAAATATGATGACCAAACAACAGTCAAACTCCGTTCCCAAATAACCATTCCAAGCCACTGATCTTATTGGCATTCCAGATCTATTCCATCTGAATGAAAAAATGATACAATTGTCCTTTTTAATACATGCGGTCGTGTTGT
>OY744553.1:32853591-32973591 GCA_963556195.1 Sepiola atlantica
TACATTTTAGACAGGTTTTGTAAACAATAAAAAATGAAATTCCAGTAAACTTTATACAATAAAAACACGCTCTTGTACTTAAGCGACTATTTCGTAATCATTTAGACAACCAAAATACATAGTTATATGTATTTGACTTAATATAAGTGTGACTGGTTAGAAGACAACGCCAACATCGTCCATACATGAAAGTAAACAGAAATGTACGTTTCTACTGAACAAACATTTATTGATATGTGTGTTTATTATTTTGTGATATATATATATATATATATATATATATATATATATATATATATATATATATATATATATATATATATATATATATAGTCTCGGAAGTTCCTCAACCATTAAAACTATATTTAAAAAAAACAAAAAAAACTTATAGTCCCAAGTCTTCCAGTGGAAAATCACTCATGTAAGTCAATTTATGTTTTACAGTTATTATATTAGTTTGTTTCTAACACTATTTTGAGGGATCATCAGTTGTTTACCATGAAAAACTGTTTCGGGAATTTAATATATATATATACATACATGGAGAGTTTATTGATTTGCAGGTGCTGGATTTTTTCAAGAGTTTCTACTTTATTATGGGAGTTTGCAAATCAATAAACTCTCTATGTAGATTATGCTTAAATGAAAACTGGAAATTATCCGCTTTAAGGACAAAAACAAACTCCTAAATAGAAAACAAGAGACATCTATTAACTGTAAACATAGTAGACTCTACCTCCTTAGCAACCCACATACCCCACCATAACCCCACACCAACTCCACATAACTTAAAAATAAAATTAAAAGTTTGTTTTTTTTACAAAAATGAATGATAACATTAAACCCCCACTATACACTACCCCAAAACACACTATAACCCCCTACCCACCCACCCAAATTTACCACCCAATCCCACCCCAACACGTCCTGATGAATCTATAAATATATAACCACCCCTCTAAACTACCAATAACATCAAATCTCTACGTACTACCTATAATGCACAGCCTCAATAGCCTCTCAGCTATACTACTAATTCTAACATAAACCCACAACTGGGACAGCTATTAACACTGATATCACTTGGACTAATCTAATCTCAATTACTTAACCCTTCGATCACTATCTTGAACACTTAATTATTAACTGGTACTTAGTCCTTGTCATTGGTAGTAGAACAAAAAAGCCTACCATCACTTGTCGACTTATTTCGCCCAATGACTTCACAAGTAGCAAGATGGTAATGATGGTGATATTTATCATTATTATTATTATTATTATTATTATTATTATTATTATTATTATTATTATTATTATTATTATTATTGTTATTATTATTATTATTAGTATTATTATTATTATTATTATTTTTTTTTAATACTATTATTATTATTATTATTATTATTATTATTATTATTGTTATTATCATTAATATTCTTACAAACTTGTTATTTCTATTTTTATTCTAATTTTATTTATATTTATCTTTATATTTATCTTTATTTTTATTTTTATTTTTATTAAGGCTTTAATTAAGGCTATTATCACTGCGACTATCGTAGGTATGATTGGCAGGCGTTATCATTGTTATCATAATCGTTTTTGTTAATGCTAAAACTGGTAACACCATGAAACTTCTCTTATAAAATGATTCCACTAGTATTGATCTCGGTATAATATAATCACAATTTAAAAAAAATATAATCACAACAAAATTCACTACAAATAATAAACAAAACATTAAAATAAAATAAATAAAATGCAGAAGTAGCAATTAATACCCTAAATTAAAATTACCAAACATTTTTATCCACATGATAATTACTCATTAGAATTAAAATAAAGGAGGAATTACGGTTATAGTCATAATTTTATTCTCATTTTAAATTTAACTCACTCTGGCCGTCGCCCCATCTCCCTTCCTCCCACCCCGGCCGAAATTGAGATCATCACAGCACAAACACGTGAAAATCTCCCACGCAATAATTTGAAACACGACTTGTTGGGGTCCTCCCCCCTCCCCTCTCATGTCCCATGTCACCGTTATAGACAAAGCCCCAACTCTGTCCCCCTCCCCCTCCAATGTATTTTCAATTTTCAATCTCCCGTTAAGGTGAAGTTAAAACGTATGCCATTTGAATTCCATCGCCAGCCCGATGAGTTGGTCGCTATTTGCACCAATGAAACAAAACTTGGTTTGTCGCAACTAATGGAATAAAATCAAAAAATATATATTTTGCTCTGAATGTTCATTGAGCACTCTCATAAACCCGGTTTCAACTTCCTTCGGATTCATACCCCCTGGATATTTGTAACAAGTTAATTATATATATATATATATATATATATATATATATACATATATATTGTGTGTATTTAGGTAACACATTTCCATTTAGGCAGACATTATTAAATAACACGAAGTGGTTTTGTTTAGTGCGACTTTTTTTTTATTTATTGACGTTTCCGAATTGTCCATCTAATGTTTCGGTCAAATTGATGTAAATATGATCCATGGGTTTCTTGTTCCATTCTTTTTTTTTCTTTTAATTTGACCGAAACATTAGATGGACAATTCGGAAAATTTAAAAGATAAAAAAAGTAGCATCAAACAAAACCACTCCGTGTTATTTAATAATGTCTGCCTATATATATATATATATATATATATATATATATATATATATATATATGTGTGTATTTAGTCAGCAGGGCGTTACTTAAACAAGCGTGGTGGACTAACTACATATTTTTCGCGTTTGTTGATTTTTTAGTGATATTCTTCATGCGTCGAGCTAGCTTTTCTGTCTTCCGTAATAGCCGGTAAAATATGGCACCGAGAATTCTTATTTACGCCATCACTCTAGTTGTTTCGACTTTCGTGGTCGTTATCAGAAGTAATTTTATTTCAGGATACTTCTTGTAGTGATTTTTATCATACTGCCTGGGTACCGCATCAACTGATGACATAATTCACTTATTTTTTGTACTTATAAGCCACTACAATAATCAGTAGTTTCATTTTTTTTAGAAATGTGACACCAACAGTTTATTTATTTACATTTAATTTTATGTTAGATTTTAAAAAAATCAATAATTTAATATTAACTACATTTATAATTGTATAAGAAAAGTAACTCCTCGTCCTCTCGGTAATCGTCAGAAAAATCAAAAGTAATTGTTAAGTTTTCAAGCTGTGATTTCGTCGGATACTGAAAGTCAACAAACAATTGATTAAAAAGTGTTTCACATTGTTCCAAGAAAGTCAACAAATAAGTGTATTATGGAATGCGTTTTTTAAGTAGAACTATCATGAAAGTTACATTTATTTAATACGAGTTTGCTCGTTTAATAGTTAGAGTATAATCTTTTTAATGTTATCATCGCTTGGAAACATTTACACACTTATGTATCTGGGCTGGTAACTTAATTGCATTGCTACCTCGGACTGGTCAAATGAATTTGCCTAACACAACAGTTCCGTACGAATGTGATGTCCCGTTACGAAGATTTAACACAAGATAAAATGCTACTTAACACCATCATGACTAAAATCCTATTCTAATGTGATCAAAAAAAATTACATGATCCTGATTCTAGTAAAATATCTAAAATTAAAGGCTTAAATGGTATTAAGAAGAGATTAAAATTAAAATTCAGACAAGGCATGAATCCACTTAATGTAAAGTCAACATCTAGCTAACGATAAATGCTAGATAGATAGATTCCAACCCAAACATCAGCAATTCACCCCCCCCCCTTTGTCATCAACATCGCTCAGTAAATGTGAGGACTAAAGGACAAGGTAAGGGAAACAAGCGTTACTAGACTGCCGAAATTAAACCCATGGTCAACGTTCTACTCGCTTAATGTTTTATAACGGTGGATCAAATTTAATGCAATTTTTGTTATATTTTAATTTTTAAATGGGCTTTTTTCCCATATGATACTATCTAAAACCCTTTAAAATACTTAAACAACTTGCAATTTTCGATATATTTATTATTTGACGTCACATATTTATGATTGAAACTTCAGAAAAATCGGAGGTATCTGAAATTTCACGAATGGAGTCCATCCCCAGTTAACCGCCCTTGTCACAAAATTTAAATAAAGTAAATACAGCTCACATTACTAACCCTTACACTTTAGAGTTCTGTAGCAACATTAAGAACGATTGCTTAATCAGTTTAGGGGTGAACTCTGTACATATAATATATAAACATATATCTATACCTAACTTTATAAAAATATGTATAAAGCGGTGAAAGTTAAGTTTGTGTTTTTCCGTTACATGAATTGAAAAATAATAGCTAGAGGATGCGGTTGAGGACTAATAGGATTAATTTCAACGATGCATCTAATTACCCATTGTTAATACACCTTACCTGGGTCTCTATACTTCAGACACCTGGGCCTAAGATTCGCAAATAAAATCAATTGCAGCAAATATACAGGGTGTCTCAAAAAATGTACTCACTCGTAGAATGACGAGAAAACTTTTATTTATGAACATAGAGTGAAATGAAATAGCATCGAATACATGAGACAGATGTAATTGAAAAATCATGTTCGCAAATGTTCAAACTGATGACCATTATTGTTCAAACAAAGCTGATAACGCGCACAAAGGGATTCGCAAACGTCGCGAAACATTAAGAGTGAGTATATTTTTTTGAGACACCCTGTATTAAAACCATTGGCAAGCTTCTACAAGGAAGCTGTGATTCTTCTACCGTGCTCTAAAACTTATCACCTGCCAGTATTCTCTATCTCTACAAAGCCACAATGTTGCTTATGTATAGAGTGTAGTTGTCACATCTGAGCTGGTGCACACACCAATAGACTCTGCCTCTTAGACACGTTTAAAAAAGAACCTCCAATTTAATAAATCTTACACTATCTGTCAAACTGCATCCCCTGTTTTATCGCTGCAATGTTGCATCCCCTTACCTTTTATACAAGTACTTTAATCGAATGTGCTTCGACAACATTGCTGCATTTTGTCCCTTCAACAGAAAATACCCCTACAGACTCATAAATTAGCAAACATCTCATCCCTCACTGTGGAAGTCCCCAGATGCCGGAAGGATTCCTAATCTAATCGTTTCCTTTATCAAACTGCAAGCCATTAGAATTCTCTCCTTGGTCCGCAAACCTGACTGTACAAACATGCAGACATTTAGATGTAATGTTTACGAATATCCCGCGGCACCACTCCATCATATAGTGCCCCTGTTCGTATGCCCTCTAATCAACGGTAGCACATGACGCCTCAGAGGTACTGTGCGTTGTTATGAGGTTTTAAAAGTAAAATAATTTATGTTCTGTGAACGTATATATTTTGCTACATCTGCAGACATAATCAGTGATTTTTCAAAATCATTGCATAGTTGCGATAATTCAATATCATACACTCTTTTCAATATGATCAAGTAGAGTTTGATCAGCCCGTCGTATAATCCTGGATACCAAAATATAATCTAAACATAGTTCCCGTCTTTTAAGACCCATGAATTATTTGCCGAAACTGCACACAGCTTACTACTAACACTCTTTTTCTCATCCCAAATTTATAACGTTTCCAAACCTTGTACCCCACGTCAGCACTCACGTCAGCACTCCATCCTGCGTGTGTGTACTTGTTGAATAGTAACTACGTATATAATCACAGAAAGTAAGATACTCGAAAAGTAAGATCACCGAAATTAAGCGATGTTGAACCTGGCCAGTAAAATATGGGTGACCATTTTGAAACACTAGGCGTTGTATGTCATTTCCCATAACCGTGATGAACTGCTAACTAAGAGGCACATGTGAATGTGTATTCCCCATTAACTTCGCGTTTCTAAAGAAGGCGGATTGTCCGACGCTGGGGAAATACCACAAAACGTGGTAGTACCGGTTCTTCATTCCACTACGTATACTTGGAGAGCTTCTTTCAACAGCTTATTACAGGGAGCGTTTGATCTATCCTAGGTAGCTGCTTCCAAAAATTACTAATACTATACATTAGAGATCATTAAGGTAAACTTTTTTTATAGGTGATGTGATGAAATTGCAGTAAAATGTTTAATAGTAAGAGAGAGATAGAGAGAGAGATAAAATAAAGTGAGAGAGTGACGTTTTTTTTTTAATTCTAGAGAGTATTTCTTTTATCCACATTGTTTCATCACGATTTTTACGTATAGATCAAAGTTAATATTAATTGCCTGTTTTAGTTATCTATATAGTATATTGTATTATATACGGTGTACTCACGTTTACACACCGGTTCCCGTTATATCACCGAAGTTGAGCAACCTTAAGCCTAGTTTGTACTAGATGGGTGACTATTTGTGAATACCAGACGCAGTATGTAGACACCTAGCTATGGGAAAATAGCGTTGCAAACCCGCAGTGCCTAGCGTGGCGACTATAGCAAAAAAATCCCTGGCTGATATTCAGCAATAAAGTGTCGGAAACCAGGGAAAGTGTCCCTTCCAGGAGTGATGAAAAACACCCTTATGGTGATAGTGATGCTGATATTATTAGTATGCTGATGTTTTCACTGTCCACATCCTTACACTCGTATGGATATTTTAGATAGTGTTGATATACATAGTGATATAGTATTATCTCCAAGGGAGGTCAAACACTCTGCATGCCACAATGAGAACAATTCGTTATAGGATAACAATATACCTGATGTCTTTAAAATATTCGCCCACAGTTGCCCTCCCGGACTAAGGAGGACGTCTGGCTCTAGAATCAAAGTTCGATCCAGGCAACACATCGAATTTGGGAGAAGATCGGATTTATTTAGGCTGTTTGGTATTACCTACATATTTCCAATGACGAAGATAAAAAAAAATGTTGACATTTTCAGAAAAGGGAGTCTAAAGGTCCTTGCTATGTTCGCTACTGACACTTAAGATATCTTAGTTCAGTTCTGTTCCACCGCTCTCTCTCTCTCTCTCTCTATGCTTGACTGTCAAGCTTTTCGCGTTATTCCGTCTCTCGGCTAACGTCATTTTTTCTAACTATTGTACCCATAAAAAAGCGATGACCCAATAGTAAACTCTCTGCCCTCTTTGCTGAATCTTATATCTTGCCTAACTTGACAACAATGTTTCGGCGACCATGAAACTGTATATCTATTAATAATGGAGTTTATGTATCTGTCTGTCTGTCTGTCTGAAGCCGAAACTCCAGTATGACTATTTTACTGAAACTAATCTTTTTGAAATTCTTTATATACTGTCATCAAAAGTCGTTCAGACACCAGATGGGTGTTGCCATTAACATAAGTCATTCTTTTAAACCTTCAATTAAATTAATATTTACAAATATACACTTATAACTGCTATTATCAAATTTACATATGTATTTACAATATTTTTCGATAAGGTTATATTAATAAACATTATTCATACAATTAATTAAAGCCATTTTCATCATAACCGGCGTGTTTTCTAAAGCATTTCAACGCGAGTACTGTTAAAATTGCAAAGTCATTGGCTGTTTAATCAGTGGTGTCCTCCCTCCCTCCGGTAATTAAATATGGCGATCTGATTAAGCAGCCGATTGGCTGTTAAATTAGTGGTGTCCTCCCTCCCTCCGGTAATTAAATATGGCGATCTGATTAAGCAGCCGATGTTAATATCGCACGTTAAATATGTAAACAACAACGCTGGTATTCACCGTGCTCAGTTTTTCATTTTTAAAACCGTCCTAAGTTTGTTTATGCTTAGCCATTATGTTTTAAAACACGAATTTATTAAATCAAATTGTTTAATTAAAAAAATAATTGGTTTAAAAATTACTATATAAAAACGCGCGTGCGCACGCACACACCCACACACACACAGTTCAGGTAAACTTTTTCTTTCCGAGAATTAAAAAACTTTTAGTGTTTACTGTATTTGATTTCTTAATACTTTCATATCCAATATTATCATTTTTTCACGACCTCAACAGAATTGATGATTCCATGTTTTATTTATTAAATAAAAAGATGTGATTTTTTTTTCTTTAATGTCAACAAAATAAACTAACACATTGTACTGGAAAACTATACAACTGATTGTAGAATCAAATTGTTTAATTAAAAAAGGGTCATTAAACACACGCACACACACGCACACACACTGTGTTCACTGTATTTGATTTTTTTGTGCTTTTTCATTTTAGGACCCACGCTAACTTTGACCCCGTCGTTACAGTTAGGGTTAGGTTTGTTTTTTTTTCCTTTTTAATTAAAAATATTTACATGTATAGGGGGGGGGGGAGATAAAACAATTGGGGAAAGGCGGTCAAAAAATGTTTTGTTTTTTTCTTAAGTAAAAAATATTTCAATGACTGGTAATATAACAAAATTGAGGTGGGTACAAAAAAAAAATTTCTTTCTTTTTAAACTACAGGTCTTTCTATTTATGGGCGAGGGTACAACAAAAATCGGGGTAGGTTCGAATTTTTTTTTTCTTTATTTTCAACAAAATTTATTCTTGGTCATAAACACAGATCAATGTCTAAACACCACAGAAATATGACTAGGGGCTCCATTGGCTTACGCGTTAGCCTTCATTTCTGATGCGGCAGCGTAGCAAAAATATGCGACCGGAGGGAGCATATATTTGCTAGTACTTACTAATGGACGTACAGGCAGAATTAAACGATGTTAGGAAAATCGAATGACATGAATAATGCTTGGAAAATTGATTGGAATGATGTATACATAAGCGAAAAAGTGTTAGACGAGAAACCAGGTGCGGACAGAGAGAGAGAAAAGAGATAATGTGGACAGAGAGAGACAGACAGAGAAAAAAGATACTGGTAAAGGCCAAAGAATACAGAAAACGGGAGAGAGAGAAAGTTTAAAAAATATTTCCAAAATAAAGTGTTTTATAACAATTTATTATTTTCAAATATTTATGAAGACATTTTACCTTTTGAAAATAAGAGAGATAAAAATTAAGGAAGACATGTAGCGGGAGAGTTAGAGTGATATATAGATAGAGAGTGAATGGCGAGAACGGCTCTATTGTTCCATCGCACGAGAATTCTATTACTATTCCATCATAAATGCCAGTATACTGAAATCATATGCCCTTAATAGGGTTAAGATGAAAATTCATATACACTAAATGTACAAAAGCAAGGAAATTCCCAAATTGTTACACTTTTATTATCATTAAGCCCAACAGGGCTATGTATTTTACTGGTAGGAATTTTTCTTCAGCGTACCTCACACACTTTATCCACTCATACATAGAGATTTATACTGTAGTGATGTGATAATGAAATGGCTTGGTTGATATGTAGTCATACCCTTAATGACGATAAAAGTGTAAACATTTAGGAATTTCCTTGCTTTTGTATATTTAGTGTATATGAATTTTAATCTTAACCCTATTAAGGTCATATGATTTCAGTATACTGACATTTATCATGGAATGCCACTACTTTTGTAAACGCTATGCCTCAAGAAAATGGTAATTTTAAAGGTTTTTTTGAATTTTCTGGAGAACTAAGGTATATGGTAAACTGAAAGTAAAATGCCATTAACTAAACACTAGAACATCTATCTCTGCCAAAAATCAGCTGAATCCATTAAATAGTTGATGAGATACAGGGTGGCACAAACGTACGTACGCACACACGGATAACACAAACTCACTCCTGACCTTTCTGGATCTCTAGGTTGCCTTGACTAATGATGCTGAAATTTGCACACTTATAGAACCTATCAAATGAAAATTTTGTGCAAAGTTTTAAATAATTTGGTTCATTGGTTTTTTAGTTATGACTGATCAAAGAAATGAGATTCCTAGCATAGGTCGTTTTTGAAATCTTCTAAGAGATAGAGCGCTATCGCGCCTCCCTTGATTTGTCAATTCTAAGGCACTCATTAAATGTCAGTACTTACGTAATCAATGCCAAGATTTATCGGAGATTTCTTAAAAATCACGAACTTTTTCCCAGAATTTAACGAAAAAAGTGTTGTAGTGTATTGTTTTATTTTATTTATTTTTTGTTTGTTTTTGCTTTATTGGATATCAAAACGAAGTGGTTTTGAATTTTTCTTTCAAGTATTTCACTAAAAAGGTTTATTTTCCTTGTGTGCAATTCATTAAACGCAAACTGTGACGATTCGTTGTTTGTACAAAAGATGACTTTATTTTTGTTTTAAGGTCATAAAAGAAAGTTTTTTTTTGTGCTGTTGTGTAGATGTTTCTTTTCCGTATACGGTAATGACAAGTAAATGTTTTGGGGCTGGGAGGGGAACAATAAGGCATTGTCGGTAGAGGCTATAAAATATAGGTTGGGACGCTAACAACCTTTTGGCCAAGATCAAAGTTTTCAAACCGCGTCGAGGATACGTCCTCGACACTCTGTCCGACAGATTTGAGTCCATTTGAGCTAGGTGGTCTTTTTTTTCTGTCGGACAGAGGTATGGTTCTGTTCAGCTTTAGGAGGTCCACCCTCCCAGGCTTTACCTTCTCACCCTTTGAGGAGGGATTAGTTTATTGCTAATCGCCTAAGGCGCTCCTACCAGGGAATGACGACGGGGCTGTCCAAGCTTTTTCTGAAGGTTAGAGTGCTCCGGCAATGGCTTTTCCTTCAAACCCACTTTCCGACCTTGTGTCACATCTTCCTGCGGTGGGAGAGAAGTAAATAGTAGCTCGTTAGCACTTCCATGGAAAAACAAGAGCGTTCTTGGTTGATTTTTTTTTCTGGCGGTGCTTGTAAGTGGGGGCACAGAGATTGCCAGAATGTTTAGGGGCAAATGAACAGCCATAGCGAAATCATTCAGAAAGTAACAGAAACGAAAAACATTTTCGTTTATTTATTTGGGAATATGAAGAAGCGTGCAAATAGAAGATGGGGGTCGATAAACTTGGAGTAGGCAATGGACAGTAATGAATAAGTAATACAGGGTGGGCCAAAATAAGGGTCCTATCTTTAAATTTGAATAACTTGAATTTGAATAACTTCCACAAAATAAAAGTTAAACTCACCAAACTTTATGTGTGTGTAGACTGACCCTTCCGAGATTTTTTGAAATAAACAAAACAAATTTTAGCCGAAAAACACTTCTTAAAACTTACAAAAACTAAAGTATTGTTTTTTACACTGTTTTGAGTTTTTTAAGCAAAAATAATGTTTTCTAAATGAGGGTACGTTCCTTAGGGCTAATACGGCTCATGCTTGCTTCGGAAGGGGTCCTTTACTTATTCTAAAAAAAAAAAAAAAGAAATCAATAAATAAAAAAGTTATGAATTTTTAAAAATAGGACCCTTATTTTTGCCCACCCTGTATAAAAATAAATGTCGCTGTAAGTTTTTAACACGAATAAATGTCGTTTAAATAAATGTTTATTTAACTATTTCGATTTTCTCATCAGTTATATCTATCTATCTATCTATCTATCTATCTATCTATCTATCTCTCTCTCTCACTCTCTCTCTCTCTCTATATATATGTATATACATATATATATATATATATATATATAGATAGATAGATAGATAGATAAATCTAATTGAGTGTATGTGTGTGTGTGTGATGTTTGTGTGTTCCATATAGCAAGAAAACATAGTGAATTCGAATAAAATCTAAAAGAGTATTCTCATGTAAAGTTTATCGTGTAAGTCAATGGAAGTGTACCTGAAGTCTAAGTACTCTTCTATAGAGTTATGGGGACATACGCCCTTTTATACATTGAAATATATCCTATTTGAATGAATGTAAAATATATATGTATAACGTTTCCTGGAGAAAACAATGGTATGGTCCCTGCTCTCATAACCTAAGATACGTTCTCGTCAATGTGTCCGAAAGTGACTTTGTTGCTGTCGTACAGTCTCAAGTTGTCTCTCACCCAGGCTTTAGCTTAGCTTTGAACGGGGTATAGTTTATCGTTAATTGATTAAAGCGTACCCATCGGGGAATGCCAACGAGGAGTTTCGGGCATTTTTAGGCCAAAGTACGCTAATCGTAGTGCACTATTATTTTTTAAATTTAACACCTGACCTTGTGTCAAACTTCATCGAGAGGTAAATAAAATAAGACACTAATTCGGGGATTTTCTCAAAATTTCAGCTTTTTTCAACTATATAAGAGGACGAAACTGGAGGAGGTCAACGGGCAGTAAAAAGAAAAGTAATATGGTATCATGAGCATAGTGACAAGTACATATCAGTAGCTATCCTTATTTTATCCTAACAACGTCACGTCTTCCTGCTAGGAGATATAAAATGTCGCATTAACTTTTTCAAAATTGACCAAAGAAGTGTCGCCTGCCGAAATGTAATCGCGCCATTTTATTTGTATCGTTTGTGTTCAGATTCGGTAAAATGCGCTATCAATTTGGCTTTCTCCGTTCGTAGTGGGAAATGTTTATGCCACGACTGCAAATCTATGGTTGTCTATTCGGAATTAACACCGGCTTTCAAGACTTTTAATAACATGTGAAACACATACTGACTCAATAGGCCACGAGTTATCTTATGAATGATAAATTTGTGATCATATGACGCCCCACATTTCTAGAGAAAGATATTGTTAACGTGTATCATTTGTCAAGCGGCGTAAGTTCCACGAGACGGAATAAACCGCGAAATTTAATCGACGCCTTTGAACTAATTAAACACCAACCGCCGATTCAACCAAGCGATATTTACGAGCAAACTCTTATCATTACCTTGAGCCATGCCATCATCATCATCAAGAAACAGCGTGGGGAACCTGATAACAATCGCCATTATGTTAATTGCCCTCGATATCGCAATGTACTTATATGCCTTGTTAATTTAGCGGACGCATTTCCAGCGGCCATCGACCTTCTTCGTCGTTATGAAGCCATAAACCTAATGACGTTCACACCCTACCCGTATAGCTCTGCGCTTTTGAGACCAGGTGACGCAATACTTCGGAAGGGGATATTTCATCGTAATGGTACATTAGGGAATTAGCCAGACCAGCCGTAGTCTTATATTAGCTGTGACCTTATATCACGTAAATCACGAGTCGTTGGGCGACTCCTGTAGAGTACTGATTTAAAGGTTTGAAACTTGAGGGGGTGCGACCTACTCGCTAATTCAGGACGCCATAGAAGGATTTAAATGCCTTAGATTTAGACTTTTATACGAACAGAGTGTTTATGAGGTGTTGAATTTAATACATATCCTCAACTCTATAATAACGACGGAAGGGTAATATATATATATATATATATATATATATATATATATATATATATTTAAATTCCCGAATTAGTTTTTCATGGTAAACAACTGATGATCCCTTAAAATAGTGTTAGAAACAAACTAATATAATAACTGTAAAAAATAAATTGACTTACATGAGTGATTTTCCACTGAAAGACTTGGGATTATAAGGTTTAAAAACTTTTTTTTTTATATAGTTTTAATGGTTGAGAAACTTCCGAGACTATATATATATATATATATATATATATATATATATATATATATATATATATACATGTTTGGTTCTGTTTATTTATCTTTTGATTCGTTTTTTCGATTCGTCGCACGACCGATTTAGTATTGTCGTCCATGTTGTATAAAAAATCGCCATATTTTCGCGAAAGTTTTCGACCGACGTCGGTCATCTTCAGGCGAATGAATGAGTATGCAAAATAAAAGATTGGTGAATTCATTAAGAAGGCGGTTTTTAAAAAAAAAAATTTCAATACCACTTCAACAACACTTTAACATACTTACGCCCCCCCCCCTCATAACGAGCATGGATGATACTAGGTGTATTTACTTAAATAAACATCGCTTCCATTATGGGGAGACGAAAATATGGCGATTTTTTATACAACATGGACGACAATACCAAATCGGTCGTGCGACGAATCGAAAAAACGAATCAAAAAATAAATAAACAGAAACTGTCGCTACTGCTTAACCAAACATGCCTAAGAGAATGAATGCTGCCTAATTACACAAATATATATATATATATATATATATATATATATTTATATTATTTGATACGAACACTTACAAATCCAACATATTCATGGCAATGTTTCGATCAGTAGCCATTTGCCATACAAAATACATTTTTTACGAAGCAACGATATTTTCCAAAGAATGCTCGAATAAGAAGAAGTACTACGTAGGTATGACCTCTCTACATTTTAAAACCAGATATTATGACCATAAAAAGCACCTTCAACTACAAAGATGCCGAACAAATACAGCATTAGCGATTAATTACTGAGAGCTCATTATATAGGAAAACAAATATAGCTAGAAGAGAGGGAAAAGGTCAATACTATGACATTATCGATTAGAAAAACATTCATTATTTATTTGAGCGAATTTTAAGCGAACATTTTCATCAATAGAAAACAATTACACAAATTACGCTTGACGGATATCGGACATAGTAGTAATATACCACGATTCGTATATAAACTCTCCTAATGAATATTCCATAGAAAATAATATATAGTAAAAACAAATGAATTCTGAATGAAATTGAATTTTTTTCCAGCCTGAAAGGTTAACAATATTATCGAGACTAATTATAAACTCTTGAAACAAATTAATGTTTTACGTATTTCGAACAGTATGTATATCATGAAATAATATGTCATTGAGGTAAGCCACAAAAATAGTATGGGATTAAAAACTGTTGTTTTTGTGAATTTTTGAAAATGTGTTTTCTACATATGCATGTATTTTCATAATTTAAATATATATATATATATATATATATAGAGAGAGAGAGATAGAATGATAGATAGATAGATAGATAGATAATAAACAATAACAACTATTTATATTTGTCGTTCCTCCAAAAAGTAGAGCACTGTAAAGGTAGTATGAACACAACATGACGTCACTTGCTTTATAATGCATCGTTCCTTCCCTGAAAAAGAAGTGGGATGCCTTGACGTAAAGCCGCCGATAAAAGTGTTAAAATTATCACTGATTATCAGCTATTAAAAATTGGCCGAGCGGTTAAAGACGTTGAATTTGAGTTGAATAATACTTGTAGTCTAGGGTTTCGAATCGCATGACCGGTAGTGAATAGTCATATTTCTATGCTGAAGAGTCCAGATTAAAAAGGACGAAACGTATGCGTGCATAGATAATAAAAAATAACAAATATTTATTCATATATATATATATATATATATATATATATATATATAACGTGATATGAGTGTCGTGCATTCAAAAACATTTCATACACAAACAACTGTTTCTGCTAATGTTTATGAACATACACATTCTTGGTATACTACGCCACACGCACGTTAGGGCATACGAAACTATATATATATATATATATATATTACCATTTCATGTATCAACATAACATGTTATAAAGAGATATATTTTTTTATGTATCATTTTTCAGTATTTACTTCAACAGTGTTTGATATGTACGTAGAGCTCGATAGTTTGTTATGAAAATATATGTATGGCAATTTAGCTACACAGACGCTCCCGCGTTACCTACCCGGGGGTAATCTTCAGGCTAAAAAATAAGAATAATGTATGATCGCCCCCGGGAATGAAACGCGGGATAACCTGCGTAGCTTAGTTGTCATGAATATATTTTCATAACTAACTACTCACTATATATATATATATATATATATATATATATAAAATAATATTTTTTCAAATTTTGAATTTTGGCTTATCCACTGCCAACTTATCTATATATGTAATTTTTCTAATGATAAGATTTTGATTTAGGAAAAGCCTTGGATTTAGGAAAGAATAATAAACATGTTTTTACCGAGTACACCTAGCATTGAACAATCGAAGTTGAAATAAATTTTTCATTGGTACATGTTTATCCCTCTTCTTTCATCTCTCTCTCTCTCTCTCTCTCTATATATCTCTATATATATATATATATATATATATATATATATACATATATATATCTCTCTATATATATATATATATATATATATATACATAGAGAGAGAGAGAGAGTGAGTGAGAGAGAGAGAATGGTAATATTCTTGAAGCATTGCTGGGGATAGTAGTAGTATGGTTTTAAAAGGATGTGGGCAATGTAAATTTCGTGTAAGATGGAAGCTGGAAGGAAACAAAATAATAAATCGAATTCGAAATATGACTTACTATTTATTTTTTCGAAAAATATTACATAACAACAAGTGTGGTGTTAGCTGTTTGTGTGATGTCCAGATGATTATACAATTTATTTATTTAATAATAAACTTAATAAATCTAAAATAAACTTCCCTTTGTCAAAAATAATGAACACCAGAGGAAAACTCCGTCTGTGCAGAGAATCTGAATTCGATGTATTAGTTGTGTTCCTTCCAGCTTACATCTTACCCGGAATTTACATTCCCCACAGCCTTTTAAAACACACACACACACACACACACACACATATATATATATATATATATATATATATATATATATATATATATATATATATATATATATATATATATATATACACCCATACATATATATATCATCCACGATGTTATGTCCTAAATAACTTATTAAAGTGCTTGTATTTTCATTAGAAATGCGCATACAATCTGGCCCTATTGATTGACTAAATTAAAAGCTTTAACTCGAGGGAGTCCTCCCGCAATAAAGGAATATGTGATTAGGTTAAGAGGGTTGGGACCCGCTAACGAATTTAATTGGATTAAATAGAACCATACGTGCGACTCTTTTTATTGCTTAAATTGACGCTTTAAATATCGACTCTTAAATAATCCTACTGAATTTAACACCGCAATTTTACCTGATGTATCAATAAATGCTCGTTTAATTAGAATATTACAGAGTGAATTTCGAGAAATCTTATAGGGTCATCGTTGATGATTTAATTAGTAAACATTGACATAATGAAGGATTTGAATATTTGCCTTTGTCTGTAAAATGCGGTAAATAGCTCGATAATAGTCGAGGACGATCAGAAGGTTACGTTTTTATTGACTATTAAAACGAGATGCAGAAGATATCTCCACCTCTTTCCATGGACTAATGCTGTCTCCTCCCAAACCTTCATACCTCTGTTTAAAGTTTATTTTTTTTAATGTTTTATTTAGTAGTTTTTACGTTTATATATCCATTTTTTATCTCAAGTTAGTATGACTGGTGATTTTTTATCGTCTAATTGAATCATATCATCATCACACTATAATATATTTCTGCATTCGACAAAACATTTTTCTGAAATTTTCAAAAATACCAAAGGTGTGTTAGCACCTCTCATCGAGAATCTTGCAAAGTTGGATTTTAATTTATAATAATAAGATTAAACACGATATTTTTCGACGCAACGTAGATTTACAATAACAAATAAATGTCCCATCAGAGGTTGACTTAGAGGTTTGACTGACGTGTGCAGGAAGTTACGTTATGACAGGAAATAAAGTTGTAAAGAGATATATTGGTTATTCGACGTCAAATTGAATGGATATTTTTGTTCGATTCTCTTTCACTGCTCTTACAGGAGTGTCTCAAAATATGCGTTAATCTAAATGCACTTTCTACAAAAAGTAACCAATCAAGAACCAACTAAAGTGCATTCTTAAAACCCCTCGTGTCTATATAAATGTGTATTTGTCGTACTCACCCTTAGTAATACTAATACTACTAGTAGTACAATAACTCTTGAAATTACTTTTTACTACAATATAGGTGGAATACCAAGGCTGCTTTATAGGAAATTTGTCGAAATTTTACCTGCGAAACTTTATTCTATATTTTTAAGTACAATCATTATTATGATTATTATAATTATTATTAGTAGTAGTAGAAGTAGTAGTAGCATTAGTATTATTAGTATTATTTTGATTATTATTAGTAGTACTATTTTATTAATATCATTATTTTTAGTCGTAGTAGTTGTATAATCATCAAGTAACTAGTGTATACCAGGCATTTGCATAATGATTCATGCAAAATCAAGTTATTTAGTCTATACTATTTAGTACAGGCATTATTATTATCATTAATTAAATTATTATGCTTATTATTATTATTGTTTTAATTATTGTTATCATTATTATTATCATTATTATTATTAGTAGTAGTAGTAGTATTACTATTATTATAATTATTATTATTTTATTATATATAAGTAGTAGTAGTAGTAGAAGTAGTAGTAGTAGAAGTAGTAGTAGTAGAAGTATTAGTAGTAGAAGTAGTAGGAGTAGAAGTACTAGTAGTAGTGTGTTACAAAATCTTTGGCACAGTTCAAGTCCTCATATTTGCTGAATGGTAGCAAAATGAAACTGGTACATATTTAAAGCTAAATTCATTAAGGTTTTTGTAATGCTAATGATTTTGTCATATCTGTTCAGAACCAGTAATGACGTTCACTCAACAAGAAAAGGCGTTTTGCGTCATTGAATTTTAAAAAAAATGAATCATGGACAGGTGTCCAACGTTCATTTCGCACAAGGTTCCGAAAAGAGGTCATGTCCAAGAAAGATGTCTACGGACCATTCTTCTTTGAAAGAGCAACAAAAGAACACAAGATGATCAACAAAAGACAGGATATGCAATAATTGAAATCGTCGGGTGTGAGATCTGGAGAGCAAGGAGGCCGGTGCATAAGAACGCGATCATCTCGCCCAGATCGCCCAATCCACCTATCTGACAGTGTTGTGTTTAGATACTGTCAAACTGTAACGCTCGAATGCAGTGGCCCATCATCCTGTTAGAAAATGAAGTCGTCAGGCTTTTTCTCACTCTACTTATGCATTAAACAGTTTGCCAGCATGTCGAGGTACGTATCACCATTGACTGTTGCTCTTTCAAAGAAGAATAGTCCGTAGACAGCTTTCTTTGGCATGGCTTCTTTCAGACATTTCTCGCGAAGTTAACGTTGAACACGTGACCATGATTCAGTTTTCTTTTTTTTTAATTCAAGGACGAAAAACGCCATTTCTGAGTAAGTGAACGCCATTACTGGGCCTGCAAAAATATGAAAACATCAGTAGCATTACAAAGACTTAATGAATTTAGCTTTAAAATTGTACCAGTGTCATCTTACTACCATTCATAGCACAGCAGATATGAGGACTTGAAAGGAATTCAAGAATTTTGGAACACCCTGTGTTTTGATTATAATTAGTTTTGCAACATAAATGTGTCGAACATACAGACAAACACTAGCAAGTACTCAATTATATATATATATATATATATATATATATATATATATATATATATATATATATATATAAATATGATCTAAGGTTAAGCTAGGATTCTAACTCTGGCCGATGAGATCTCAGTTTATAATAGTTGTTGATCGTAAATATCGACATGCCAGTGTCGCAGATGTTGTACATGTCCGTGTAAATAAAAATACTCATATATAAAAGCTCTATTTGATATTGAACACTTTTTATGAACCCAGTTGAAATTCTTTGGATTACTATTTTGCGAATGTATTATATATATATATATATATATATATATATATATATATATATATGCGATTGTATTATATATGTATATATATGTATATATATATATATATATATATATATATATTATAAATGTATTGCTGTATTTTTGCAATATATTATCGATATATGAAACACGTGTTTATTCCTAAATCCGATACATTGATCAACACAAACATATTGAATAAATTATTCGTCACTTTTCTCACTGTAGATCTGATGAGGCGAAACATTAATTAATTTTATTAGATTATACTTTTGTGTGTTTATGATGAGAGTAAAAACGTTTCTAACTGTGTTATTTTATTTTATGATAGTATTTTGTTTTTCTTTTATAATTCCATATTGCATCAGCACGAAGAATTCGATCACAGAATAAAAATAATGTGCGAAGTCAATACGCATCAAGAAGATAATTGCATCCTTACCTACTTATCAATTTTGACGTGATCGTCAAAAAATTATTACTGTCAATCGTCACTTTTTCTCACATGTCTTTTTTGTTAATTTGCTTCAGAACCGATGCAATTTTTTTACAGCAGCTAAATACTATCAATTATTAATAACTAGCCGGGAATACCGGAGTTATTCGGGAATGATGTAGACCAACTGTCTATTGAATTTCCCCGCACAACATCAGACATTCTATTTTTATTCATATTTGTATTACTAGAACTATCAAATATATACAGCAGACTGATAATATATTATACAGAGGAAAGTTGTCCGTTCGTGTTTATGTCCGACTTAATGTCAAAAGCTACAGAACAAGCCCCCACAAAGTTGGTATATTCGTGTTCGGCATTTCCCAGAAAAATACTATCGTTAAAAGTATATTAATTATTTGGGGTTACACTGGGCCAGGTTTTTACAAGTGGGAATGGTTTTTCAGCTAGTCTATTCAGTAATTCCGACTCATTCTTCGATGTATCTATATGACTAAGTGGTGTATGTATGTATGTGCACATGTCCAGAGAGAGGTATATGCTTGGCTGAGGAGAAGACACGGGGAAACAAGGAGTGAGGGAAGATAAAAAGCTATAAGACAGATGTAAATGTGTAGACATATAGATGTTTTAATAGAAATATCTGACATGTTTACTCCTGGAAACGCCGGGTAGCGCTGCTAGTAATAAAGTAACGAAAAAAATAATCACGTATCAAAATTTAATTTTTAGGAGCTTTATCTTAGTAACTAGTACTAAACATTTTTTAATAATACTTTCACCTTTAATGAAACATTCCTGTATAATATGTGTGTGATTAAAAAATGAATTAATCTACCTGTACGCAGGTGATTCCGGAGAGAAGGTGGATTAGTTATTGTTTAGATGAAACTTATCTCTCTTTTTATTTTAATTTATTTGTGTAGCATTACTCGCCTTCATATTGTGTTCCGAAGAGGGTCGTTATGCTTATGGAAGTTTCAGTTTAGCTCCAGATACACATAGAAAGACAGGGGACTTATGTACAATGGTCGATATACTGCAATCGTGATTAATCTACACCGAATATTCTCATTAATTTAAATAATTTCGTAAAATTTAATAATACAAAGAGCGTCACCCCAGTAAACATGAAAAACTTGTTATTTGCAAAAACAGTGTATAATTTAATTTACGTCGAAATCTTGTAGAAACATTAAACCATAACCTAATTCACATGGAAATATTGACGGAATATTTATATGCTAATGTGTAAAAGTAAGTTAAGCATCCTAAATCTTTCAGGTAAGTTTGAAATTAACCAATGGAATAACATATTCTATTAAAACTAAAATATAAAATGACAGCTAAGAGTACAGGAAGTTACTTCACGGTCAGGAAGTACGAAGTGAAACGTGGCGAATAAGCTAATAAGATCATTCTCTGTTTACCAAATCAGATAGGCATGTAAATGTTCAACTACATAAACCATATCATTGAAATAAATAAATAGGTATAACAAAACGACGAAATATAAACGCATATGTCCCAAGATATCATTGCTAGTCTCAGAACCGTTGAACGTGAGAAATAGTCATAAAAACGTCAAGATTGTTGCACTATTGGGACCGATACTTCGACCCCAGCAAATGATGTAGATGTCGGATTCTTGCGCCAGCAATTAGGATATCGTTGTCTCGAAGACACACAGCATTAATTCGTATCTTCTATTTTTTCTCTCGCGATGCAAACGTCTCCTTTTGAATAACAGCTATCATAATCGTTAGTAATAAAGTGCAATACGAAAATGTGTTGTTTAACAATTTTTTGCGTTTTTTTTCTTTACAGTAACCAAACAAAATACCCCAACACCATCCTAATGGGGGAGGGTGCAAAGATTTTAAAAAACACTGCTTCCTTTCTCTTTCTCTCTTTCTTGCTGTCTCTTTAGAATAAAAAAAACAGAGAAACGTCTGAACAGCTGATACTCTATGTTTCACTACAGAGTTGCTGCCCCTGATTTTACTTTCTATACAATTTGCTCTGACTCTAACGTTTAACTTCTAATGAACTCTATCATGTTTTGCTTCATTTTAAACGTACGTGTAAGATTTCAGATTATAACCTTATTTTTACACACTCGTTTTAAATATTGCTTTAACGTGTAAACGTACCATATTTTACCGTTTAGAGTTTACTATTAAATTAAAGTCAACTCTCGAAAACGATCAAATCCTGAAAAATAGAACGGTTGATTGAATGTTTAAATCCATCCAACAAAGGTTCATTCAATATGACTAGAATTTGGAAATACCTTTGACATCTCTATGCAGCTGCTCATGAAAAATGCTTATTCATTATATTTGTTCTTCTGTTTTAACAATGATTATTTTACTACAAATATTTTCTATTTTCAACATTAACACAAGCTCGTGTAAATTACTGTTTGGGTGAGGTTAGTGTTATTTGTGGGGAGGCCTGTAATAAGGTTTTATTTCTGACGTACTTAAAAATGACGATACACATGATTTATGAAAATATATACTTTTATTGTCGGTGGCAGTTAACGTGAGGAGGATAGTGGAACGACGACCCATGGCAGTCGACTATCGATATCAATTTCGTTTTTGTTTATCTGATAATTTTAAACACACATGCACAACATGTAAAGTGTATTTTGGGAGTTCGCCTTAGCTGTCAATGAATCCACACCTTTAAGACATTTATTTAGCAGATCATTTCCGTGTGCCACTATCTTCTTTGAATAGCATACAATTCGCATACTATTTTCATCAATTATCAAAGGATTATTTTTTTTTAAAATCGACCGTGGTTTCGTTATTTTGTACCATCAACTTTGTTTTGTTTCTTCCAGCCAGGTGCGTGTTTTTGGTAAATATGTTTAATTCAGGTACACCCGGTCTCTATATTTAACAATAGCACACATAACTAAATGTGTTATTTGGTTTACTCCTTGTATAATTAAATCATGATGATCATTTTAATTTCGTAGAGTTTCTCTAGTCATCTACAGTCAACTAATAATTAAGCATTATAAATAATAAAGCTACGTTTCGAATATAAACAAATGGTTCATAATTATTTTAAGATTACGATTTAAACATAAACTCTCATTAAATCTATTGAAATCTATTTTAATCGGATTTTTTTAGATAAGAATGGTTAAATTTTATCTGAATTATTCGAACAACTTTTCTCACTTTGGGTGTTATTCTCATAATGTTTTGGCCGATGACAAGATACTCCTTGAGAAGGTCGAAAGTTATATCGGTCGAACCGTTGTTAGAATTACATTTAAGATTAAAACAATAGTCCTAATTACCCAAATAATACATAATATATATTTGTTTCATTTAATGATTCCGATTATTGACTGCGTTCAAAACATATTTACACAGCGAAAAACAGGTTTCAACTTTTTTAATTTAAAGTATTTACTTGCTTAAATGTACAGAATTCAAAATTATTTTCATTTCTATGCACATATGTATTTATATTTAAAGTAAGACTAGTCAATGACGCAAAGTATGAATAAGATAATTTAATTGACATAACGAAGTAGAAGGCACTTTCCGGAAGTGATGTAATATAGTTAGATAAGGCCTCAAAAATGACTAGAGTCTCTCTATCTTTCTCTCTCCCTCTCTTTCTCTCTCGTTCTCTTTATCTATCTTTCATGATTTCTTTGAAACGAGGTAGGCGTACTTTCGTTGCACTTTTTTTCGATCCCTTACTAATTAAGTATATGTATGAGAATAATTAAAATACAGATATTAAAACCAGAAAGATAAGTCGTTATTACATAAACGTTGTCAACTGCTAAGCTACACCGGCTTATGATACAGACGATTGCACATTGCTGTTCACAGCAGAGAAGACATATACGAAAATAGTTATATAACATACGCGTTGTTAGTGCAATCAAACCGGCTGATATGTATGTATATATATATATATATATATATATATATATATATATATATATATATATATAGTATTAGATAAAATGAAAGAATAAAATAAGGTGCGAATCAAATTTTATTACAATTCAAAGTTCAAGATATTAGTTGTCTCTTATATCTTTTGTTGTATTTACCTTATATATATATATATATATATATATATATATATATATATATATATATATATATATATATATATATATACATATATATATACATATATATATATATATATATATATATATATATATATATATATATATATATAGATAGATCACTGAAGAGCTGTGATACCGCGAAACAGTATGTCTGTGAATTACGATACAACGTGCATTTTCCAGGGCCGGGCACTGTAGTTGATTGATGTCTTCTGCTACTTCTAAGCATATTGTGAACAAACAGATTACGCACGGAGCAACCGGCGGTCGTTGTTTATATAAATAGACATTCAAAATATCATTTACTACCGCTTCTCTCGTGGCTTAATTGCTAAAGCTGCCGATTGTTAAAAAGAGACGGTTGACGTTTCTATCTCTGGCTAGGGAGATGTGCGCGTAGAACAACATTGGGGAGCTGTGGTATAACACACTAGTAGGTATATATATATATATATATATATATATATATATATATATATAATAGCAAAACGTACCCGCCTTCCAGGCAGCATTTAATTAGCATGGGAGGCCGTTTATTAAAGGAAAATACTCAGATAATTCAAAAATTGTATCGACAAACTTTGGAAAGTGGGTAGGCAAACACACTCAGCTTAATAATATCCCCTTAAAAATAAAATTATTCTTTTAACGGTTATTCTAAATTATAAAGGCATTTAACTAATTTATTTGTTAACACTAATACTAAGGTCGACTTTAAGGTCGTTTAACACACGTAATTGCCCCAAAAGGGTAACGTACACCATTTATCTCTAATTGTAAAAAAATTGTAAACTGCATTAAACACATAGAATGTCTCTAAAATGGAGGGTTATTTTCCGTTAAATGTATTTGTCGAAACTAATCCCTCAGTCTAAATTCTAAAATATGTTTTGTTGTTGCTCTTACCGCCAATTTTTTTTCTGGTATTCACGCGTAATCGCCTAAAAAGTAGAATTTCAATGTTATCGTGAGATGAGTGTGCATCTACAATAATATCTAGACTTTAAATAACTGCATTTACACTATAAAAATAATGTATTTTATTAGTCAGATAATTTTAAACATTTTTATTCAATTTTCACGAGAAGAGTAAACACAACTGAACTCAATTGTTTAATATTAAAATAAAAAGACATATAGATGAAAAAATCTATGAGCTTTAAAAAGCATTAAATATAAGTAAATTTGCAGATAAACACTCTCTGATATCCACCCTCTGAACAAATTGAAATACTGCATTTATAGGCGATTGCGAGATAACGAAACACATTCCCGGGCCATTCTATCGTTTCAGGGGACTTCACAAAAGTGTTTACTACTAACCATACGTACGAGTATTTATATACTCCTCTCCAGGAGTTAGGCACAAGGCCAGTTTTGATCTTACTCCCACAAGTAAGATGTGACCCAAGGTCGGGTCGGGAAAGTGGGGTTTTAAAATTACCTGGGCAGCCCCGTCAGAATTCTCTGGTAGGGGCGCCTCATGCAGTAAACAATAAACTTACTCTTCCCCTAAAGAGGGGAGACGAAGCCTGGGAGGGTGGACCTCCTATAACTGCACAGGACAGACACATAGACCGGCGTAAATCAAGCCTCGAAGTTCAAGACAATACCAGTCTATGGGGTGCAGTATCCATCGGAACAGAGACTACACTTTGATCTTAGCAACAAAGGCCGGGAACTCGTAACCATACGTACGAGTAGCAAGATCAGAAAACGGCATGTGAACGCTTATATATGTAATTTGAGATATTTTTCGATATAAACAAGGTATTGCATCATGCAGAATTGGTGTAAAATTAAATCGATCTCAAGATAGTGCAGCGGATTTAACTCAAATAGAAAAAAAATTAACTTCCGTAAAACTAACACCAAAAATGGCGATCATTTTACATTAAATTTATATACAAAAATGTCCCCCAATTTGAATTCCAAAATAATGTTTCCCCTGTTCAACTTTTCCGTGAAATTATTCAAGGCTTTGTACACATGCCTGCCCGAACCACGTAGAATACTTTTGGGGTAAATGGGGTGTAATTTCCCGGAGGATGTCAATCTACAATCACACCAAACAAATAAATCAATATTTTCTTCGTAATTGGGACAACTCACAGTGCTACAAAACTTGTATTTTATTTTGTAAACATAAAACAATAAGTCTGTTGTTAAACCTCACGACTAAAATGAACTAATGATAAATAGTCATTTATTTATTTTTCATGGAAAATGAAAAACTAAAAAAAAGAGATAGAAAGAGATCAGAGACAAAGCGATTTACACAGTCACACTCTCTCTCTCTCCCCTCCACTTCTCTATTCTCGCTTATGACTCGCTCATAGCGAGCCACGACATCCGGTAAGGTCGTACGAGGGCGTGTTGTAAAAACTTAAGGTGTTTTAGTTATTTAACCGATTTATTTCTAAAAAAAGCTAAAAGTAATTTATGTTAATATAGACGAAACTATTGCATATACATCACAATCATTAGGAAATGCAATTTCAAATTAATAATACAAACTTTTTATAAATTATGAACTATTTAAACAATAGATATGCTAATTAGGCAGTCAAAAGGTTTTTTCGTAATCGTGTATGTGCATTATATATACAGGATATCAGGTATTTATGTTGAATTCTTGATTGAAATAATTGTAACACGTTTTGATTATTATATAGGAGTCATAAATGAAAAAACTTTCGACTTTATTCATATATATATATATATATATATATATATATATAGTATTTCATGTATCCACATGAAATTTTATGAAGAGATATGATGTTGTATGTATCAATTTTAAGTATTTACTTCAACAGTGCTCGATACATAAGTAGAGCTAGGTAGTAAGCTATGAAAATATATTTATGGCAATTAAGCTACACAGAGTTTCCTGCGTTTCATCCTCGGGGGAATCTTCAAGCTAAAATGCATGAAGTTATTTTTGCCGGGTGTTTTATTTTCACGACTGGCTAGTTAACCAATCAGATTCTTTGTTGTTCTCTCAGCCAATCGTTGGGCTTCCCACCAACAAAGATGAGGTTAGTGTTACTTCCTTCCTATATTCTGTTCTATTGTTCTTTTTTCTACACAGAAATAAATTTACCTTAGGCTAACGATAAATAGATACATTAATAAACAAAAAATAAACTAAACTAAAACTTAACAATTTAAAAATAAAAACCTTAAATAGAAATACAAGGAACCACGTGTTAAAATGAAATAAAATAAATTCACCCGTTATATCGACACAACAAAGGAAACGGGATGTAGGCAACATATAGAAAAAAGAACAATAGAACCGAATATAGGAAGGAAGTAACTCTAACCACACATTTGTTCGTGGGAATCCCAATGATTCCCTGAGAGAACAACAAAGAATATGATTGGTTAACAAGCAAGCCGTGTATATAAAAACACCCGGACAAACTAACTCCATGCATATTAGCCTGAAGATTCCTCACAGGGATGAAACGCGGGTGCCTCTGTGTAGCTTAATTACTATAAATATATTTTCGTAGCTTACATATATATATATACATGAAATAAGTGCAAATGTTGGCCATCATATTGTATGAAACCAGTACTAAGTCTGGAAGTCCACTATTCTATATGAACACTTATCTAAGGCTCTCCGAAACATGCATCACATGCATATACGAGACTCAAGCTCGTCACTCAGTTTAGGTTTTCTTTTTGACACGCAAACATTAAATTAGTATATTTATCACTGAACACTTTCATTAGATAAACGCACCTTACGAGTATACAGACATGTTTAAATTTACGCTTCTTCTTGTGTGACTAAACAGTAATTAAAAATAAGTTGAATAAAACTTAGCTACTTCAAATGATACGTGCCTAGAACATCTTCTTTCAATGTACGCATTAATCTTTAACTAACTCGATTTACGGTTTAACTCAATTATTATAAATAAATAATTGCTGATATTTGGCTGTGAATAGAACATCTTTATTTGCTCGTCGAACAACCGATGATCTCGCGGCAAATTAAGTCGTGGGGCTTTTAAGTGCATCAACGAAAATCTATGTTCGGTTTTATATCATTTGTTTGTTTTAAGATTTCCGGAGGAGAATTTTGCAATGTTTCCACGTGCATAAAACTAATAATACAATCATGCAATTATTAGAGTTTAAAAAAAAGAATGTATAAAAACAAACATTGTATTTAAGTTTGATTAAGGAATTCTAACAGCGAACGCGATGAACATGAAACATTAATGATGTTTACACCCTAAACACCTACATGCACTTTAACAAAGATAGCTCACACACACACACATGTATATATATATATATATATATATATATATATATATATATATATATATATATATATATATATATATATATATATATTGCACTTTAAAAGCGCAGGCACACACGCATACACACACACAAACATATATATATATATATATATATATATTTATGTCATTCAATCTCTCTCTCTCTATCTCTCTCTCTATCTCTCTCTCTTTATATATATATATAAATATATTTATATATATATATATAAAGTAAAGTAAGTATATATCTGTATATATAGAGAGAGGCATATATATATATATATATATATATATATATATATATATAAAGTAGTCAAGGTTAAGTAAACAATCACATTATAAAAGTCCAAAGCATTACTACCGAGTTTATATAAAAGTTTTGCAATATGAACATCTAAGTGAAAAATCCGACGTTTTCCCCCTGATCAGATCTTTGTTTCTAATAACAACTAATTGATAACATTGACATGCGAGTGTATTCACTTTTTTTACATCTCTGTAAGCATAGACAGTTATATATATATATATATATATATATAATATATTATTTAATGATAATTATATATATTATATACATGTATATACAATTATATAATATATATATATATATATATATATATATATAATATATTATTTAATGATAATTATTTAAATATCAATTACATACGTATACGTTTTATCCTTGCGGAATTATCAGTGTTGAGATTCAAGCAATTCACGCGTGTCGAACTCGGAAACAAGAGCCACATTGAATTTTAACCGCGCTAATTAATGAGGCTACTATTAGATGAGAAACACACTATATATATGTGTCAAGCTGTTTGGAGGCTATATTCAGTGGTCATAACAGTGCACAACTATATATATATATATATATATATTTCTCTTTCTCTATCTCTCTCTCTATATATATGGGAAAGGAAAGATGAAGGTAATCCGACGTAATGGGAAATGAACAAGGAAACACGAAAAAGGATGTTTTTTTTATATGTTTATCAACGTTTCGTCTTTATTTGTAAGACTTCTTCAGGATGATACTATTAAGAAAAATTTAGTATCTGAACATATTGGGTTGAGATGATGAGCTGATGGGAAGACGTAGTAGCCACTACTGGAAGCAGTAGGACTGACGTCCGGGCTTGGTGATATCAGTCGCGTGGAATGAAATAAATGTTGATGGTTCTGAGTGAAAAAAAACAGTGGAAATGTGGTAGTTAGCAGGGATGATGTGGATGGTTGTCAGTGAAAAAGTGGAAGGGTTAGGAAGGGGTAGCGGGAATAATGTGAATGGAAGTGAGTGAAGAAGTGGAGAGGTGGGGAAAGAGGAGGGGAAATGTTTGACCAGGTTGCTGCTTCAGGAATGTGAGGGATTAGTGGGTTGGACGGTTTGGGTTCGTGATGAATGATTATGTGTGTGTGGGGGGTGTATGAAGAGAAGTGAAAGGTGGGAGAAAAGAGGAGGGGGAGGCATCGTGATTTTGGTGGGTGGGAAACGTCACGGTTTTCGAGAAGATTTGAAAACACGAGGTGGTTTAAAAAAAGGAGGTATAGGTGGGTAAGGGTGCGAGTGAAGTGGTCGAAAGGGTGAAATGGGTGAATGGGGAGAGGATAGATTTGTTGTGATTAGGTGTGAAATATTTGAAATATTTTGAAAAGTGGGAATGTTTGACCGGCTTGCTATGTTAAGAATGTGAGGGATGAGTAAGTTAGAAAGTTCAGATTCGTGATGAATGAAGATGTGTGTGTGTGTGTGTGTGTGTTCGGGGGGGATATGTCGGTGTGTATGCGGAGATATGTGGGTGAGTGTAATTTAGATCTGAGAGAAAAATGGATGCTTTCTATGATCTGGGATGAGTTTTTGTTCGGTAAGGAACATCCACAACAAAGCTCGGCGAAGACTACTGGAAACTGCACTAATCACTGCCTCCAACACCATCAAGCAACGAAATGGCTTCTATAACCTATCACCCTTAATAAGCAAAATCATCCTTACCTATATATATATATATATATATATATATATATATATATATATATATATATATATATATATATTGCACTTCTGATTAAGGGCTATTGCATGCAGTACTCTGCCTATCTTTGGCCATATAATGTGCGCGAAGCATTCTACCAATGAACACGCAGGTGCCATGTCACTGACACAATAACAAGGCTGCTTAACATCATTGATAAAATTAGACAGAGCGTCTTAGCCATTGTGTAAAATACGTAACTATTGGCAATTAGATCAAGGTTTCGATCCCTGCACAAAGTAGCCATGTCGATTACGGCTCATAGCCAGAAACCTTGTGTCTATAGATTTACTTTATGCATGTAGAAATTGATTTATGATATAATTAATGAGTAAATATATATGACACGTCCGATTAAGATAGATTTGAATGCAATACTCTGCATATTCTTGGCCGCTTAGGAATCGGAAAATATACTAGAAATAAACAGACAGGTGTCTAGTCGCCAGTAAAAGCAATACAAAAGCTGCGTATATATATATATATATATATATATATATATATATATATATATATTTATTCATGAAAATATGTTTATGGCAATAAGGCTACACAGAGGCTTTCGCGTTTCATCCGCGTAGGAAATCGTCAAGCGAACCTTCATGGAGTTTGTGTTACATGGTGTTTTTATATATACACGTGTTGTTTCGTCTAGCTTGATAAGCAATTAGATTCTTTGTTATTCTTGTAGCCAATCATTGGACTTCTCACAAACAAGGTTTGCTTGATTTTACTGTCTATTTTCTTATTCTGTAGTTCTATATTTTATAGGATTGCCGATACCTGATTCTTTGTTGTGTCGTAATAATCGACGATTTTATTCTAGCACATGTTTGCTTGTATTTCTATTTAAGGTTTTAGTTTAGTTTAGTTTTTTTAAATTGATTTTGTTGTTTATTTATTTATTAACTACTTCTGTATTGTTAACCCAAAGTAAAATGTAGTATTTGTAAGCAGTTGTTTGCTATTTCACTTCTACAGTTTATTAGGTTATTTTTGTAACGTTCATGATGTAAACTTACTCATGCAGAAATAATCTACACGGGTCGTCTAACTTTCTATAAATACTGGTCTGTCGTATTATTTTCCATTCGATTATTGGTGAGCTTCAAGTTTCTCTGAGCTTCCTCAATTGGTGTGCTAGTGGTGTTTTAATTCGACATTCTTTGTTTTTAAATGTGTTGTTGTTGTCGTACTATCTGGTTTTACAATAAATCTAGGGAGATCATACCTATGTATTATTTCTTGTTATTTGGTCTTTCTTTGGCTAATATGTTGTCTTAGTAAACGACACTGTTTGCTAGGCATTTATTTTCTAGTGGACAAAATGCACGAGCTATTCAGTTACAGTTTTTCTCCTCATTACTTACTTTTTTTTCCATTTGATTGATTTATCTTAGGGTTTTCGTTATTACTATTTGTAGTGCTTATTTTTTTTGTTCTTCTTAGTGTTATTTGTGCTGTATCGGTCACTTTTTTACACAATTTGCTATTTTTTTTGTTCTCTGCTGTTCTATTTTAGTATTTTGTTATTGTGTGCTTTAATAATCATTTCTAGGTTTTAAGAGCTAGGTAATTGTTATTGAATATTTCACGCAGAGGATTAGTTACGAAGAAGGGTTTTGCAAAGAGACTTTATAATTTCTTGCGCAGTTTAGTTTTAAGAATCCGATTATCGGGAGGTGTGTAGCATATTATATTGATTTTTTCTTTTTAATTTTGTTATAATTATTGGTGTCCTGTTTCTTATATTTAATTTCGATATTATAGTACTCACTATTATTTAAATCTGTATAGTAAATGTTGCTTGATTTAAAAAAATAATAGTCGTTGCTACAGTTATTGATAAGCCTACGTTCGATAAAATTAGGAATCTGTTTTATGGTTGATTATGGTGATTGTACTTTTGTGTACATGTATTTGATTAGCGTTATCGTTTAAATATGGCTCGTAAGTATTTTCATTTATTTTTAAATTAACATCTAAAAAGTTGTTATTTTTATGTCAGCAAGTACTTTTACTATTAGCTCGATTATTTTCATTTCCGCTGATTTGAGGGAACCCATGGCCAAATCAAAGGAGTTTGTCATTTTTGTTGTTATCTATAAGACATTATTATTGATTGACACTGATCTGATTGTGCTCCGATAAACTGGCAACTGTGACGCCTTCTCGATGAAATAACACTAGCCAACTCGAAAATAAGCTAAACCCTATCCATTCACGGTGCAGTTCCCCAGTTCTCCAATAGCGTATTTTCTCGTGCTGCCGGTCTCTAGAACGCTCTCCCTATCGCTGTGTCCTTTGCTGTATCGACATGCAGAAGTTTAAAACAAATGCATGTATATATATATATATATATATATATATATATATATATATATATATATATATATATATATAGAGAGAGAGAGAGAGAGAGAGAGAGAGAGAGAGATTCTTCACTTACAAAATAGATCATTCAGTTAAGACCGGGGGTGTTTCAATAAAAACAAGCTCGATGATACTCGATTACAGAGTACAGAGGATTTATATGTGATTTTATGAAGGCTTACCAAAGCATTCCTTTCAGGACACCAATGATCACAATTAAAGATATTTTTTCTTACAAATATTATTTATTCAAATTCAATGTTTTTTTCCTACACGTGTTTCACTACCAAGCAGGTACTTGCTTGGCAGATCATCAGGGAAATTAAATGTCTGGAATAATGGTTTCAACTGCCGACAATACACAATGTGGTGTTGCAATAGTTGAGGTAACTAAAGAAGAGAAGAGGAAAAAAATAAAAATAAAAATAAAAGTTAAAATTAAAAAAACAAGAAAGAAAAACGGTAAAAAAAGAAAGTCCTAGAAAATGTCTTATACAAGTAACTCGTGCATTATTTCTGCCACCAAGCCAAAAAGCAAATAATCGGTCCCAAATGCATTAAAAATAAACCCCAAAAAACGGAACAATGTGCGATAATACACTTTCACGTCGGGCGGCACAATTATGAAGAAGCCCTCCCCCCGAAAACCCCCAAAACTAAACCATTCAATATACCGCTCACAAGTTACCAATCCAATCCAATGATAGTATGGGAATTCTAAATCTAATTCATCACTAGGAAAATCAACATAAATGTTCGTCCGGAATGCCAGCGGTCAGACGAGCCTTATTTCAAGGGCTGATTTGTTCCTCTTCGAAATAAACACACGACGTTATCTCAGACATTTAATTTCCCTGACGATCTTCCAAGCAAGTACTTGCTTGGTAGCGAAACACGTGTAGGAAAAAACATTGAATTTGAATAAATAATATTTGTAAGAAAAAAATCTTTAATGATGATCATTGGTGTCCTGAAAAAAATGCTTTGGTAAGCCTTCATAAAATCACACACACACACACACACACACACACACACACACATATATATATATATATATATATATATATATATATATATATATATATATATATATGGGTATTTATTAAAGCTGAAAACAATGCAGACAATTGGAATGGTTAAATAGAATATGTACAAAACCAAATAATCGAACACAATATTAGTTGAATAAATATCCACAATTTCTTATTTATTTTTAAGAGGAGGGTTGATAATTTGTAGAATTTGGTATTTTCGGACAACTGTTCTCATCTGTCACATAACGATAGAATCTCATAAACTAAACAAAACACCTAACAATTTAAAAATTGAGACCTAAAATAGACTCATACAAGGACGCACGTCTTAAAATAAATTCCCCTATTATATTGATACACCAAAGTCAACAGAATATAGGCTAATCTATAGAAAACATAACAATAGAACAGGATATAGGAAGTAACCCTAATCACACCTTTGTTCGTGGGAAGCCAAACGAGAGTCTGATTGGTTAACAAGCTAGCCGTGTATATGAAAACACCCGGCAAAAATAACTCCATGCATTTTAGGCTGGAGATTCTCCCGGAGATGAAACGCGGGAGCCTAAGTGTAGCTTCATTGCCATGAATATATATTCATACCTTATATATATATATATATATAAATATTTGTCTTCATCTACATATGTATACGTTTAATCTTCACGGGACAAAATCCTCGGAACACGAGTAATGTTTTTGTGAATTCAAATGCCGACGCTTTAGTCCACGCGGTTACTATCAACACACAGATAGATTAAACCTATTAGAGGCAGCCGTCAAGAGAGTGTACTACTGCTAAAGGAACATAAATTAAAACTAGGTTTAGGCTCTATCTATACTACGAACTATAGTTCCCAGCTAAGATTTTCAGGTCGAAAAATAATAATAAATGTGTGTTTTTATCTACATTCACATGCGTTTCATCCTTTCGGGAATTGTCCGTGTAGATATAATTATTCATACCGGTCAAAAGACTCAAGCACCGGAACACGAGTCATGTTATTTTAAAACTTAACTTCCGAGACTTTAGCCCTCGCGGCCACTTTCAACCACCTGATAAATCAGATAGAAATTAAACCTATTAACAACAGTCCTCAAGAGAGTTTTCGACTGCTGAAAGAACATGCATACTATTTTATATATATATATATATATATATATATATATATATATATATATATATATATATATATATATATATCTTCTTTGATCTGAAGAGGGTTACTGTCTGTAAAGTGTACAACCGAAACATGTATTCCGATATGTAAACAATAATGTTTGTATTAATAAAAATTAATACTTAAGAACAGCTCTACTTGTTATTGACCACTTTTTTTGATAAACACTTGAGTTTCAACGGATTTAAATCTACAGAAACTAATAAATACATGTACCATATATATATATATATATATATATATATATATATATATATATATATATATATATACATATATATATATATATATATATATATATATATATATATATATATATATATATATATATAAGTGCAGTGTGGTTTGCTTAAAGCAATGCTGGTATATTAGAATTGACAAATACAGGACCCTAAATGGTAAAAGATTTGGTTAACAAAACGAATAATGGAAGACAATATACGTAGAATAAATCTTCGAAAGTATCTATTTATTTACTACTATTATTACTTATAAAATCCGGGATGATCGAAAATATTAGGAAAATTCGTCTCTTTTAAAAATTGAAGTACGCTTCAAGGAAAAGATTATTTAAAGTGTTTTCTTTTTGACAGACATACTTTTTTTTGTTTCACAAGATATAAAAAGACTTGAAGAGTTCGTATGGAAAACACGATGAACGCCATTTGAAAAACGCGATCAACGCCATTACAAAATGTGTGGCATTTCAACACTCGATCACTTTCCAAAATCATATTTTACATAATCCGATACCGGCGTGAGTCTTTTTAGCCTTCAGTTAAAATACATTTTTTGTCGAAGTCTTGATTTAATAGATTCATAGTTTTATTGTTTAATGCCTAAACTTTGACCAATTGGAGTTATAGCGTTTTGCATTCGAGCTCTTCACTTAGATATACAAGGTAAGTGTTATATTTAATGATATTATATGTAATAATTAATAAATAAGTGTTTTTATCTCAATGGTTGAAACCTCCGACGCGGGAATCTTTCTTCCGAACTCGGGAATCTGGACAGAATTTCGAACGGAACCATTTATTTACTGAACGAGGATAGCATTGTCTCGTCCTAACTGCTATGACTGCGAAGAAGTCTTCAGTAATTCGCAATTCTTCGTATCGCCCACACTGAGGATTGAACCTTCAACCTTCAAATGACTGTCACTTAGAACTGAATTTTACTTTGTACTATATTAATTGCGCCAATTCTAGTATACATTTTGGGAGTCTTTAACCTATTTTTGTTTTTGATCTAACTACTTATCACTATAGATAACTACTCATCTATTATTTATAATCAAAGGTTCACATAGTGTATTTAATGCTAGTCTACGCTTGCTTAGTAAGTCATTGTCTCCTAACATATGTGTTACTTCTTTGAGTTGTTTTACTCTCCACCGTTTTTCTCTATCTATAATGTTTACTTCATCCCATAAAGGTAGACCGTCTCATTTTTCCTTCAATATGTAATCAGCCATACCAGACTTTTCGATTCCCCTCACATATTACGGCTTTACCTTTGTATACTTCTCCACACTTACATGGAATCGCAGACACATATTTCTTAGTCATGACTTTTTCCCGTACAAATATTTTCTTTTTTCTTACAATCTGCGTTCGGAGAGTTGAGTCGCTCATGAATACTATCCTGATGCCATATGGATTACATATTCCTTATATATGGTATACAAACCGTGGTGAGTTCTCGGGTGGTGACCTTTAGTGTTGCATCTAGATTTGTTGAGATGATGTCATGCTCTCTGGATAGTTGTTTCTGTTGAGGTTTTCTCTTTAACTATCTATTTCCTCTTATATGTATCGGTGTTACTGCATAGTATCTTTGCTTAATATTTTAGGCAGCAGGCAATTGTTTTCTTTACATCATATGAAAATTAGATAATACCCATTGAAAGTTGGCTTTCAATACATATATGACCTCAACCCCTGATCAGTGCCAGTTATCAGCAAATCTAGGAAGGATAATTTGTTGTTATGTCCTGTTTCCATCGTGAACTGTATAGATAGGCGGAGAGAGTTCACATGATCCTGTAATATTTATACGTCCTCCTGGTGAGGCCAGAGTAAGAATATGTCACCCACATATCGCAGCCACATTGTTGGTTGTAGTGGTGTTGTTTGTCATGCCATGTCCTCGAAGTTTTCTATGTATACATTGGCCAGTACTAGGGACAATGGTGAACCCAGAGCAAGACCTTCTTCCTGTCGGTATATATCACATCCCATCAGGAAGTATGTGGTGTCTATGCAGAAGTTCAACTTTCTATTAGATTATCAATTGGGATCCATGCGTTTCTTCAGTGAAGCATCCTAAATCAACCGATCTTGTACCACCGTCAGAGTTGCATAAGTGGGTACGTTTGTGAACAGACTCGCTCCATCTAGACTCACCATCTAGTTGGAATGAATGGGAGCATTGTTGATTTCTTCCGCGAACTAAGGTGAATTTTTGATATACGATGGAGATTTGCCTGTGAGTGGAGCGATTATATTTACCAGGATGGCATGCTAGACCTCGGGCGCTGACAATTGACTTTAATTGAAATACAGTATTTGTGAATCTTAGGAAGGCCGTATAGGTGTGGTAACTTGCTGTAATGTTGAACAGCTATCTGTATTTTTCAAGTGGAATTGTTTTACTACGGATCTATAACACCTTTCTCTCTGTTTCAAATTCTTTTGTTTTACTTAACAGTAACCACTTGATTACACTAGATCCGCTTTATCTTGGAATATTCCGCTCTATCCATTAACACTGTAGCATTGTCTTTGTCTGCTGGTAGCTGGTAGCTGCGTAGAGACTTGATAGCCTGGACTTCTTCCTTTGAAACGTTAGGGTTTGGAGGTTTAGCATTCTTGAGTGTTTGTATCACAGTCACATTTAGCTACTCTCCTTGTACCTTGGGGTTACCCAAGGCTGCATCATACTAACATTCTCTGCAAACTAAGTAAAATTCAGTTCTAAGTGACAGTCATCTGAAGGTTGAAGGTAATATCTTCAGTGCGGGCGATACAAAGAATTGCGAATTACTGAAAACTTCTTCCCTATCATGACAGATAGGACGAGAGTATGCTACCCACGTTGATTTAATAAAGGATTCCGTTATAAATTATGTTCGGATTCCCGAGTACGACAGAAAGTTTCTCGAGTTCGACAAGGTACACCTAAAGAAGGTGGGAGGTTACATAAGCCGAAACGTTGTGATTTTTTATGAGTTGACCGTGAGTTTACGAAGGTCGGTAGTGCAATTACTGCGCTAGAAGGAATAGACAGAAAAAATCTTTAGACATCTCTGAACGTATCGCACAGTGAGTAATGAGAGAAATAAATCGAATTATTATCTTATGGCTTATCAAAAGATAAAGAACAAAAAAATAACTTCTCAAGTCGATATGAATGTGACAGCTGACCTCAGAGGGAGTGAGAATTACGGTCGAGTGTTAAATCTTAAATCGGGTCAATTGGTTTTAAGTGGTCGTCCGGGAAAGATGGCTGCTGCGGGACAGTCCTTATAGCTCTCAGATGTTTTCGAAATCAGACTCCCTACGATAAAGTTATTTGCCAAACATACGAGTGGTTGAGAGATACGAATTTTGATATTGTCGAAATTACTTTCAGAAATTACGGATAAACCCAATAAAATGTGTTTCTTAGGATAAATCGAAGACCACCCTTACCACCCCTCGGGTAGAGGCGAAGTATATCTCGATAAAAGACAAGCGAGAACATGTGAAAAAAGACAGTTTAGACACAGTCGTAGAGCGAGTGAGAGAAGGAGTGTCAGTGAGAGGCCGTCAGTTACGATAGAATCGGACGAAAGAACTCGCCTCTGTACTTTCCCGCCAAACGCGACATATCAGTTTATGTATGTTCTTTTCTCGTCCCGAACTTAGAACAGATTTTCGCTGACAACGATACAGACGCCCAGCATTATTAACGCCCGTCGATCCGTCTAACACACGCTGTTAAACTTGATATTATCAAACGGCCTGGCTTTGTGAACAACCAGTGTACATTATTTATAATTATTTTTTTAAAAATAATTATTCTTCTAAGAAAACCAAACAGACAAAATCGTTACGGACTTAATTTTTTCCATTCAACTGTTCTGCATGAAATAACCCTTCTATTCACAGCGAGACAAGGTTGCTGACCCAACCCGGTTGATTGGTAACTGATCTAAACGAACACTACATGAGAGTAAGTAGTCGCTGGACCAGGCATTTCTAACATCGGCAATTGTTTTTCCAAGCAGTAGCGGGTGACCAACCGAGCTCGGAACGGCCGAACTGGTGTTGTTTACTAGATTTATTAGGATGGTGTTTGGCGTTTGTAGAAATATCTCTGTAATACTTACCAATGTTTGCTTAAATGAAAGAATTCTGCCCCATAACACATACACACACACACACACACACACATATATATATATATATATATATATAGATATATATACACACACATATGTATATATGGGAAGAAAAGGATGAAGGTAATCCGACGTGATGGGAAAATGAAAAAGGAAAACCAAAAAATGGATGTTTTTTATGTGTACATCAACGTATCGTCTTTATTTATAAGACTTCATCAGGATGATAAAATAGAGAAAAAATGTCATGCAAGTACAGATACATATAGGGTGGACATATTAGGAGGAAAAATAAAATGAAATAATGGCCCCTGCTCATCCCCCACCTCTTTCTGTTACCACAAGCCACAGTAGTGCTTGCTTACCCCATCCTTCCATTTTTTCCCCACTCATTTTCTTCAACATTCATTTCTTTTTCTCCAACAAGTACGGACGTCCACCAAGTAGGGGCCATTATTTTATTTTATTTTTCCTCCCAATATGTCTACCCTACATGTATCTGTACTTGCATGACATTTTTTCTCTATTTTATCATCCTGATGAAGTCTTATAAATAAAGACGAAACGTTGATGTACACATAAAAAATATCCATTTTTTGGTTTTCCTTTTTCATTTTCCCATATATATATATATATATATATATATATATATATATATATATATATATACACACCAACACACACACCCACATTATATATATATATATATATATATATATATATATATATATATATATATATATATATATTAACTACAGACTCATCTTCAAACTAAAATTTGTAAAGTATATTTTGACAAGGTTGGAAATGCAAAGACGATGAGGACTAAGAAAGATTAAAAAATAAATATAAAAAATTGTATATATATATATATATATATATATATATATAAGCTTACATTCATGGATGTAATGATGCATACAGAACAGAGTCGCTTTATTATACACGTAGACTAATTAACGATAAAAAATGTGTTCAACAAAGTTATATACTTGTGACAAGGTTTTAATTCTGTGAAAGCGGATGAAGGTCGAAAAAACATGGATGAGATGAAATAAAAACGTTGAAAAATATCGCTTATTTCTGAAATAGAAAGATAATCGGAACTTGTGTATTTTTAATGAATCAGTTGAGTGACATTTTCCAATTACTCTTGTCGACTTCTTCGGTTTGGATAATAACTAAAGTAAAGTATAAAGAAGAGATGTAGAATAATAAATAAATTCGCATTATCTTCTATATTTTCTTTTCGATTTTGTGTTATTTGATGTGATTTGGCTTCGGAAAGTTCAATTATAGATATTCGCGCATATATATATATATATATATATATATATATATATATATATATATATATACACACACACACACACCCCTATATATATATATATATATATATTAATATTTCATGTATCCACATAGCTTTTCATGAGGAGATATCATTTTTTATGTATCAATTTTCAGTATTTACTTCAACAGTGCTCGTAAGTAGCACGAGGTAGTAAGCTATGAAAATATATTCATGGCAATTAAGCTACACAGAGGCTCCCGCGTTTCATCTTCGGAGGAATCTGATTGGTGAACTAACTAGCCGTGTATATAAAAACACCCGGCAAAAATAACTCCATTTCCTGAAACGGGGATGAAACGCGAGAGCGTCCGTGTAGCTAAATTACCATAAATATATACATTTTCATAGCTTATTATATATATATATATATATATATATATATATATATATATATATATATAAGCACTAACTTGTTTAGCCGCACTGATGAGCTGTGAAGCAGCGAAACACTCTGTATGTGGATAAATTTATGAAGCTCTCCCCGGGTAGAGCTTAATTGTAAGGGTATCGCCAAATGCCATTAGCTTTAAGGCATAGCTCCTGGCATTTGCAATGTTTACATTGAGATACATCTAACATTCAGACAGTGTCGTATGATGTCGTAGGAGTTAGAGCGCCGACTGTCAGCTCGACGGTTGCGTTTCGATCTCGGCTTGAGGCACTAACTGGTCTAGCCGCACTGATGAGCTGTGAAACAGTCTGTATGTGGATCACTATATGTATATATTTAGGCAGCATTGCTTCAATGATACATGTTTCATTAAACAGAAGTGAAAGTACCTGCTTGTTGCTTTTTTCTATCCAATGTTTCGTGGTGTTCTTAAATGTGAATAAGAACTCGTCTTATTTGCAAACGTTTTCGACTTCTATTAGTTTTCATCAGGCTCAGTATGATGTTTCTGAAGTTAAACTGGTGAATTTATTGCGAAAGTAGAAAAGAACATTTAAAAAAAAATTAATATACCATTTCCGGTTCCTCTCGAACTTGAGTGGTGGTGGGTGTACGTGGTCGAATGAGTAAAGCATCGATGGTAGCGTAGGTGCAGGTTAACATTTTAGACAGTCTTTTTTTGTAAAGGTCGCGTGCGATTAGACGTTGGCATATGGAACAGTGAGGAGAGGAGAGGAAACATATTTGGCCTCAATAGATAGTTGTTCTAGTTATACCACTATTTGTATTGTAACAGCAAGCAAACTGGGGCAAAGATCTCGGACACGAATTACACTGATGAATATGTATTTATTTGCCCGCACGTGGTCAACGCTGAACTATAACCTATTTTCGCCAGTGTAATTTGTGTCCGAGATCTTTGCTCCAGTTTGCTTGCTGTTATAGTAAAACTCTATTTTTGCCAAACTACTTGCCACAGCGTCAACGTCTATCACAAGCTAAACACACGTCCGACTCCCATGTTGACCGATTCAAAAAGACTGCCTCTCGGCAAGCAGGCGGTGTAGAGGCACGACAGTTGACCCGTGAGCATGTCTTCCGGAAGAGGACGGTGCTGAATACAAAGTGTTCCCTTCCTGAATTATGAGCGGCCAACTTGTGAACCTCCTACGTTTACATGTATTATTTGAACAGTTATATGGAATTACTAATTTTTAGTAAACTGTTATTGGACGCCGGCTTGTTTTGTATTAATAAGCTAGGTGTTTAATATGTTTTTATTATATGAAGTATTTTTTTTAGAGTTTTTGTCAGGTGATCAGAAATACAGTAACCAATTCTTAAAAAGAAAACAAGAAAAAAAAACAATTGACAAAGTTATTTTTTATTAGATATAAACCCTTTTGTAAGCATCATTTATAACTTTAAAGTCACGTGAGGGATGTCCTTTTCTCTTCCCCGTAGTTATTTTTTCACAGAAGATATCTTTCTTTGCTCTATCGTTATTATTGTGGTTCCCCTGTAAAACATTAACAAAAAAAACTCGAACTAACAACAACCACTGATAATAAGCCTCCTGCCTCCTTCTATGTACCTAGAAATAAACGGAATTTTCTTGGGCAGGGTTCATTTACTCAAAACGACCCGTCTGTGTAACACAATACCACCGGGCTGCGTCCCAGCGGATTATAACATAGTTGTGTCTAAATCCAATGTTAACAACATCTTTTTATTCGTTCTCTTAAATAACCTAATCCTCACATTGTTGTTTCGCAGTCCTCCTGACAATCTCATTTATCTTTATCCTCGACTGCCTTTGGGCCTGAATAATCGGCGACTTATTAGTAAACAAGTACACATCGTTTTACCAATATATATATATATATATATATATATATATATATATATATACATACATATATATATGAGTGTATGTGTGTATTACAGAAGAACAGAATAATTTCGTTACTGTCGGTTTCAAATCTAAACAAATGGGGAGTTATAATTGCTCTCACTTACCAGACTTTTTTCAGCCTGTGTTTTATGCAGCCATGAACAGAGGCTGTAGATAGTCTAGTATAAGAGACCAATCATAGGTCGCCTTTGTTCGTATTTGAAACCTACGATACTAATGTTGTTCTGATCTTCTGTAATACATACCTAAATGAATATTACACTTTCATTCTTGACTGTTCATTATAATCGATCACCATGCTAAATTTCTGTACCACTAACCTTACACACACCAACATATATATATATATATATATATATATATATATATATATATATATATATATATATATATATATATATATATATATATATATAATAATGGTAATAATCCAGGTGAAAAATATCCACAGGGTGGTAATCCAGAGAATTTAAACCGGGTTCATAAAAAGTTCTCAATATCAAAATATAGCTTTATATATGATAATTTTATTTACACAGACATGTACAAAATCTGCGACACTGGCATGTCGATGTAATCGATCAACAGTTACTATAAACTGAGATCTCATAAGGCAGAGTTAGAATCCGATCTTAACCTCAGATCATATTTGGAGAGAATCAAATATGATCTGAGGTAAAGATCGGATTCTAACTCTGCCTGATGAGATCTCAGTTTATAGTAACAGTTGATCGATAACATCGACATGCCAGTGTCGCAGATTTTGTACATGTCTGTGTAAATAAAATTATCATATATATATAAATATATATATATATATATATATATATATATATATATATATATATATCAACAGAGCTACGCGCCGTTGCCCGGGCCATTAAAACAATTTTTTTTTGTTAAAACTTCTACCTCTCTACCTATCCCAATCCGTCTCTTTATCTTTGTCTGTTTCTGTATTCACTGTTATTCTACACCCTCTCCCAAACACCTCTTTTAGCTGCGCCGAGCCAATCAATATCACTTGTTTTAATGTATTGAACATCATAATGGTGTAAGTTATTCACCTGAACTTTCAGTTTTTAAGATATTGATATCGAGCAACACTGTACTGCTCTCTTATTGCACACACCTGCATCCTCCCGGATATTGAACACTGACTCCCGAGCAACACGGAGCACATTTTTCCTGGTATTAAATAGTAGAACAAAACACAGGGTATAATTTTCTCCCAGGAAACATGGCATTTAAAAACATCTGTTCTATGTAGGATTGCTCCATCTATCGTATTGATTACACCCGTTTAACGCCAACTAAGATAAACACTCCTGATATATCTATTACATTAAGCAGTTTAGATTAATTCATACCACTTACCAAATTGAATACTGAATTATTAGTACAATGGCAGCCGGGCAACGCCGAGTTCACAAGAGACAGAACATTTGTTTCTCTCGAGCAACTCTGCGTTTAAACACACTTGCTCTATGTTGGATGTAAAGCATTATTGGATTACTATAAACCATTTACGTTTATTGCTTCCGTTTTTAGAAGACCTCCAGAGCACTACTGAAACACGCCAAATTAAATGAACGATGCTTTGAAAGCTCTATTAAACCCACACTTTCCGAGTTTCTTACTCCTTCCATTTGACGAGGAATGGCGTTTAAAACGTTTAATGAAATTTAAAAATATCATTCCGGAAGTAATGACTCAGTATTTTCTAATTATTATGTGATTACATTGAAATTTAATAAAAATAACTGAAAAACTCACCCACCCCTGACGAAATCTGTCTCATAGCCGACTTAGAGAAGCATTTAGAGATTTCGGAATACCTCCATTATCTTCCTCGTTTGAGTGTACATAAGAATACACTTTAAGATTGGAGATCTCAAGGTTTCCGTTTCAATTTCCGATCATGGCATCCTCTTTATTTTTGGGAATTAATTATTTAGTATTGATGCAATATTATCTATTTCTAAATAAGTTAAAATATTCGCTCGAAAAGACATACAAGCAGACACACACAATCACACGAAAGTGCCCATTATATAATGAGTTCATACATTAAGAGAAGCGAGGCTGTGATGTCGAACCCCTAGTTTCACAATAGACTCTCCCCACAAGTAGCCTTACTATTATTGTATAACATATAGATATTAAAGTGTGTGAAAGGTGATTACTAACGTTCAGAACATAAAATGTCTTACCGTATCATGATATATATATATTTAATGTAGTGGAAAACCATAACCTACGCACGATCATTGAAATACCTTATTGTATTATTAGATAAATTTCAAATGTAGGTGTAATGGGATAACGTACGTACAAACATAAACTACTTTATTGTATTAAAATTTAGATATTGAATACATGTGAAAGGTAATAACGTACGTGCAAACATGGAATGCCTCAGTGTATTATTATATATTTTTTTAATGTGCATAAAATGTCACGAGTTACCTACATGAGTAAACAGCTCAATTTGTATTTTTAAAAAATGGCTAACCAAAATATTCTCCCTACGGTCGTATACTTTCGCTAGACTGCCGCATCTCTTCCTCCTGTGAATAAAGAGTTTATCAGTCAACTAAGCGGGTTCTTTAAAGACTTTCACATCCTCAATCAGCTCAGTCAGTAACGAATAAGGTCTCAGGCTTCAGGTTAGCAGTGCCCATTCCCAATGCCGGCGTAATGTTTATTTACTTATGAAAAGTAAGTTTCTTACGCTAAGAAAATTGTCCACTGACAGACAGACATAAATCCAGACGGACAGAGAAAATCTTATTTTTATGATAGTAGATAGAAAAGGATAATTTATTCGACTTGATCATACTTTTATTGTTTCACTAATTATAGCAACTAATTATTTTTATTTCGAAAACTTCACATTATGTCTAACGTCGTTATAGTGTATTGTCTGTTACAAATTATGTGATATTGATCCATTGGCCCTTCCATAAACTTTGGTATTTAAACTAAGATCAGAGTGCAGTATCAAATCAAATTGATGCTACACTCTATAGACCCGTACCGTCTTGGCCTTCGAACGTTGATTCCGTCGGTCTGAGGTATTGTCCTGCGCAGTTCTAGGAGGTCCACTCTCACAGGCTTTGCCTTCTCCCCCTTTGAAAAACGGATTAGTTTATTGCTAATTGTCTAAGGCACCCCTACCGTGGAATTCCAAGAGGGCTGCCCAGGCATTTTTTCGTAGAGCAAAGCGCGCTAATTCTAGCTGGCTGGCTAACCACACCTGCCCTTGTGTCTAGCCTCCATGAGAGGAGGTAAACAAAACTACTTTGACATTGTGTCTAACCCCCTGAGGTAAATAACTTGACCCATTGGCACTTTATCTAGAAACAAAGTGTAGTATATGTTCTGATGATACACATCTTCTTTTCTGTTTTCGATTATTGAAGGAGAAAATCTTCTAGACTGAAGCAATTTTTATTTTTGTTTCAATCCAGAGTGCGTTTTTGGGGGAGACAGCTGGATTCTCCCCACATCAAACAACGACTTTGTGTCTTACTCTGCTTTGTGGGGTGGCAAGTAAATACGCACATGGGAAAGGACACCAAATTCCGAATTCGCGTACAAATAATATGTCGCCTTTTTGTAAACAAATAAAACAACTCACTAAAACAAAACGTTATTGCATTAATTTCAATTTTGGTGAATGTTTTTTGAAAAAATTTTTGTTGAATATGTTTTATCAAAAATAAATAATTAAAATTCAAGTAAATGCTTTGATTAAACTAAATCGTTAAAAAAAAATCAGTCCGCGTTTACTTGCCTTCTCACGAAGACAAATTAAAACACGAGGTTGTTTTTTTTAATGGAATGAAAATCTAGCTCCCTCAAAAAGGTTACACTGGATTGGGAACCCAAAAATAGCGTATTCCTATTTTAGTAACATAAAATATTTGGCGGTTGTTCGTAATACTCTACCAACTGTTTTTCTCAACTTTTTTATTGACCACATGTTTCTTATAGGGGGTAGCATTTACATAAGGTGCATGGCTCCAATAATACCTAACAATTATTGGAATTCCTGGCTTTAAAACTGGGATAAACGTATCAGTCCTGTCTTCGGTCTAGTAATAAGAATCCATTCTAGACTGGGGCAATAGGTTAATTCTTATCGCATTCGCATAAATTATTTAGAGAGAAATAGTTTCTTTTTTCTTTTTGTAAGCTCATAAAATTATTAACTCGAGAAATTATTCGTTTTTAGCAAGCTTCTTTCTGAATGTTTATAAATATGGCGACAAAATTCTACTGATCAACTTTTCATTTTAATTTCTTCTTTGAGGTACTTTTTTCAGACTGTTTAAAGGTAATCGCCAAAAGAGTAGACTTTGAATGTGTTTAGGGGGTAAACTGCACCAAGCAACCAATTTTATTTTTAAATAGCGTTTTCAAAGTTACATTCTATTTAAATGTATTTTATAGACATTTCTAAAATGAACACAAGTATCTTCATTCATAACAAAACAACATTGGTTATTTTAATATGTTACAAATTCACAATTTTAACAAATTAAACATAGTACAGAATCTTGTCGACGACATTTTCTAAGTGGACAAACATTAGGTGATTCTACAGAAGTAAAACCGAACCCAACTGACTCAGAGTCGACTGTATTTCTGGAGTACCATAGAGTATGATCAGAATATTAGTTAAAATACACATTGTAAGTTTATTTGAAGCAGTTATACTCTCATTTCGAAAAAAAATAATGTACCCATATCGGCCCGAATGTTTCTGATTTACGGAAATGGTTTAGCTGTCGCGAACAGTCAATTAGCTTAAAATAAGTACTTACATTATATGAGACAGATTTTTCATCTTTTTCCTGACCTAAGGTAAACACCACCCCTCCTGTGTTTAGAATGGGTTTAATTGTTTAGTGCTCGTTCTGAATAGAGTTAAATAGAACATTCCCACTCTGTCATGGCTGTCATATCTGAAATCGAAAATTTGACTTGTGTTCTTCCACCCCCACCCACCAAAAAAAATCTCTTATCCTATCATAGATGTCAAATGTTCTTTTCGCCCGTTTTCGTGCGTAATACTACTTGGATTTTAACCCTAAATTATTCCTCGGTTAATATTATTTAACAAAAACAACAATATAATACCATTCTTAATGCTTATACACGTAATTTATCGCATTCTGTGTTATAGCATCTTTGGTAAGATAACCTACGTGGGTGCTCATTTGACGATGAATTTATTGATGGAAAATCGAAAAAAAAAAATTTTTTAATTTGATTCCTATTTTCAGGTAGTTTTTCAGGCTGTAATCGCAATAAAAAGTAGAAAATGAAGTAGTTAATTTAAATAAGAAGTTCTTTCACAAAAATAAACAGTTTGAATTTAAAACTTATAATTAAATTTAATTCAATAAGTGCAAAAATAAAAGTAAATTAGCGAGATTGAGAGAGAGAGAGAGATAGAGAGAGAGAGTGGGGGTTGAGAGGAAGACAAAACCTTCGTTCTCAATTTTTCAATAAGTAAAAGAAATAAGTACATTAATTTGGAAACCTTCTCAGATTGATGAGAACAAGACTGTAGACCTCAAGATTCCGGTTTAGATTCTCAGTCTCGGCGCAAATTATTGTTTATTTATGAATTATTTAATGGTTAAGAAGTGGTTAAGATGTGCTCAGATGGTAGAGTATCGTACACATTCGTCAGAATTACACTTTGGTTACGAGTTCAAATCACGAGCTCGGCGTCGAAATTTTTTCTTTAGTTGTTAATATGTGCCGTAATGTATTTGTTATGTTTCTGACTTGGAAATTAATTAAATAGTAATACTTGTGAAGCTGAAATATTCTATTTACACTATAATACATTTTATTCTGTACTTTTCCAAAATAATTTATTAAACCATATTTAAATTACTGATAATATATAAGTTACTACCTTTACTCCCTATTTACATTCTCCCAGGAGACTGTTGCTAAATAATGGTACGTGATATCCACTTGCCAAGTTTCCAGCAATTAAAGCTGAGAATAATTGTAGCAATTTAGCGAAATCAGTGCCGCCATTTTCCACATATTTGTGTAGAAGCCAATGAAAAAGAAGGTCGTCCTCGATTATCGTCGACCATTTGACTTTGTCCACAAAAAATGGTAATACAATGTATTAGATGAAGTAAACAGAAAGATAGAAAACACCATCGTGACTTCAATAAAAGTTTTATAGAGATTACGTGAATAAAAAGGCAACACCATCGTCATTTCCATAGAAGATTTATAGAGATTACGTGAATAAAAAGGCAACACCATCGTGACTTCCATAGAAGGGTTATAGAGATTACGTGAATAAAAAGGCAACACCATCGTGACTTCCATAGAAGGGTTACAGAGATTACTTGAATAAAAAAAAAACACCATCGTCACTTCCATAGAAGGGTTATAGAGATTACTTGAATAAAAAGGAAACACCATCGTGACTTCTATAGAAGAGTTATAGAAGTTACTTGAATAAAAAGGAAATACCATCGTCACTTCCATAGAAAGGTTATAGAGATTACTTGAATAAAAAGGAAACACCATCGTAACTTCCATAGAAGGGTTACAGAGATTACTTGAATAAAAAAGAAAAAAACATCGTTACTTCCATAGAAGGGTTATAGAGATCACATGAATAAAAAGGAAACACCATCGTCACTTCCATAGAAGGGTTATAGAGAGTACATGAATAAAAAGGAAACACCATCGTCCCTTCCATAGAAGGGTTACAGAGATTACTTGAATAAAAAGGAAACACCATCGTCACTTCCATAGCAGGGTTACAGAGATTACTTTAATAAAAAGAAAACACCATCGTGACTTCCATAGAAGGGGTATAGAGATTACTTGAATAATGAGGAAGAAACAAACATGTGATCAATAATTTCTTTATGAAATAAATAACTTTGGAGGAGAACAAACCATCATGACTTCCAGTGAAATGTCATGAAGATTAATTGAATAATGAGAACGAAAACGGAACACGTGCCCAAATAATGATTATATTAAATAATATTGTAGGACAAAACTTCGATGAGAAACAAAATCATAAATAGTGAGAGAACTATTCATAAAAAAATATCTACACCGGAAAAACTACAAAAATCAACTAATAGTAAAATTATGGTATAGATTATCACTCGACCACTTACATTAACCACGATCTACGTTAGATCATTGTTCTACCCATAAACTCCACGTGTGTCTGATTAGAATGTAGGATTAAAGTCAGTAATATACGACAAATAATTAAGTTTGAGAATGAAAAATCCTATCATGAATTGAAGTTAAAAATAAAGTTACGTGTACAGGAAGTCGAATAACGGGAAGAAGTTCTAAGTGACACGTAGTGAGGAAAAGGGGAAAAGTATGTCCTTTTGACAGGTAAGTTGATTTGTTTCGATCTCATTTTGCACAGCCCGTCTTCGTTTACCCAGCCTCTGCGGTAAGCGGATGATGAAATGTTGACATGTATCATTGCAGTGCTTTAAAAGAAGGAGCATTTGAAGAGTTCGAATGCAAAACGCGATAAACGCCATTTTCAAAATCACGAAACTGTCCCTACAAAAAGTGTTGCATTTCGACACTCGACGACACCACAAAACTATGTGTTACATGATATGATACCGAAATAATTTCTTTTTCATTTCAATTAAAATCAGCATTTTATTCACAGTCTAGATTGAATATATTCGTGTTTTTTATTGTTTAAGGTCTGAATTTAAACGGATTGGATTTATCGCGTTTTGCGTTCGAACTCTTCATTTCTTAAAATACGTATCGCAAATCAGTCCGACATTGGATTTGCTTATGTCGGACTTATGTTTGGTTCAGTCGTATAAGGGCTGGGGTCATAGGCTTTGTCTTCTCTCGGAAAAGTGGTTACTTTATTGCTAATCGAGTGAGGCGAATCTAGCGGAGTATAGCTACAAAGCATTTTAGGTATTTTGTAGGCCAGAGTTCGTAATTCCGTGTGCGCTGGTTTTTCAAATTAACACCTGCCCTTATGGCTTACTATTGGAAGGGTTACTTAAATAAGAGAATAACACATACAAAATAGTTAGTAATTGAACTACGAGGTTACTGGAGTGTTTTACTTTTGTTGCGGTAGGCATTTTTGCATCTACCAGGTGCGAGAGGAAGTAAGACACTTCGACCTGCCACTTTACCACTACAACTTCAGTGAGCCAACAATCTGGTTGTCCTGACAACATGGACTAAAGACACTGTTGTAATCGAAGGATAAGACAAACTATGTTACAAATGAATGAAATATTAGTCGAAAAATGGCTGTGCAAAACATCTTTTTGTACGACCAAAACTTCGATAAGAATCAAAAGCCAAACAATAGACAAAAGTTATAAAAACATTAAATCAATACAGACCAGAAATACAATAACATAAAAACAAAAAAGCCAACAAAAAATTGGATAGACCATCGACCGCCGCCTATCACACCTTCTGATTAGAATGAAAGATTATAGTCACAAATCAACGAGCAATACACAAAACAGACGTCTTTCTAGCTAATTATACAGTATGTTTCCATATCCATCCTCGGATTATTCCCGGGGGAAGGACGGGGAAGTTATATCTATTTATGGATGGAAAGTTTTTACTTATCTTGTAGTAAAACAATTTTCTTTGTAGTGTTCTGGTTTTTTTATTGTCATGTTGCCAAGCTGCCGTCTTTAGGATTACATTATTCGATAATCGATAGAGTCTTTGTTATGGCGGACACTTAGAAATTTATTTCTCAATAGTTTTTTTTGTTTTAATCGCCTTTTTTTAAATTCGTTCTTTTGTTTTTCGCTAGACAATCACGTTTGATATCACTTATCATGTGTACCCGGCGGGATTTGGAATTCTGCTCTACAATATTCATATGCAATTTATATATATATATATATATATATATATATATATATATATATATATATATATATATATATATATATATATATATATATATATATAGTAACAGACGTATATATACATATATATATATATATATATATATATATATATATATATATATAACTAATAGACATATACGTTTATATATATATAAACACACACGTATATATATATATATATATATATATATATATATAACTAATAGACAACCACGTATATATATATATATATATATATATATATATATATATATATATATATACACACACAATTAATAGACACACCCGTATATATATATATATATATATATATATATATATATATATATATAACTAATAGACACACCCGTATATATATATATATATATATATATATTTATTTCATACATTCATACATTTATTTATATATATATATGCTAATATTTATATATATATATATATATATATATATATATATATATACGTCTCTGTCTATTAGATATATATATATATATATACGTATGTGTTTATTGTATATATATATATATATATATATATATATACATATAAATGAATATATATATATATATATATATATATATATATATATATATATATATATATGTTGTTTACAACTAGTATGGGAAGTTTTTCTTATTTTATATAGAATTTGTTTTTTAAAACATTTTGATGTTTTTTTCGAGAATTTTATTCTAGAATCATTTTGTAATCTATTTTATTTCCTGTTTAGTTTCTGACTTAGTTTAGTCTTATTTCTAATAATTTTCAGATCATTAAAATGGAATCTCAAGTTTAGAAAGATGAATATATTCGACCATTTTTTTTTCCTTAATTTTGTTTTTTGTGTGTTTATTTAACAAAATCAATTAGGGTGACAAAATATACCAACGGCCTTAACCATCCTGTCTATGGATAATATTCTTGTGCTCGTTACGTGAAGATAGTTTTTGCTATTGAAAGCGATTATATATAATTTCATGTTACAATATTCCATATACGGTAACAAAAGATAAAAATATAGATGCCTCCCAAGCGTTGCCGACAACATCCATTCCTGGTCCAGCAACTTTGGGTCAACACAGGGAAAATTTAATCTTGCTGTTAAAAAACACTGTTATCATTGTTTATGAAAATTATTTAAGTATAGTGACACACAATAAACCTAATTAGACTCATTTAGCTACGAAACTATACTTACCGGGACCCCCAGTTTTAATATTATAGAAATAATTATTTATTCCTATAATATATGAAAGTAAATACACACCAAAACCCATTACGGATACTGCAACAATAAGTAAAACATACTTTGAGTAATTTATTTATTTTCTTTTATATATATATATATATATATATATATATATATATATATATATATATATATATGTATATATTATTATGTTTAAATACATTTTATTAAAAGTAAAATAAGTATGTAAATAATAATCTACTAACGATTTTTTATAAATATTTGTGTGATTAAACTGTGTTTAATAAATACAGGAAACTTGTCCGTCTTGTAAATTACTTTTTCTTAATTGCGAATTTGGTGATGTTTTTCTAATTTGTTTACATGTAATCGTCAAAAACACATCCCAGGAAATGAACATCTTTTGTTTTCATTGCCTGGTGTTGGTTCTGTTCATTAGAAAAATAAAGAAGTGAGGGCCATTATAAATTAAATAAACATCTATATGTTAATTCGTTTTCTGCAGAAATGTTTACATATTAAGAACTGTTTGGAGTCTCAAACCTAACAGCAACTGATAGGAAACGTTTCAGGATTATTTAAATTCCTCCACCCGAGGTCATAGTATTAATCAGAGTAAGAGTGTAATGCGGAAAAAATCTAGCACCCGAAAATGGGTACTCTTGAGTAAGACTAAAATACAAAATGTCCTTACTCTAGAAGAATTTGTGTTTCAATGACAAAATACATAACCAATGAAGTGTAGTATGAGAAATAGTACTACACTTTGCTTCTAGGCGAAAGCTTCGGGAGCTGTTTTGTGGATAAATCCAGAGCCAGTGTTAGTCCTATGCTGGATACAGCAACGTTTTGGGAACTCTTGCGACCGCACCGTCACTATATGTATAAGCGTTACGTTTCCAACGGGTCATTGTAGAAACGGGATTCTACTGTACTTATTGTTATTCATTGTTTTCTTTAATTCGCCCGAAGCAAGGTACCATGCCACTGAAAAACAAGAAGCTAACGTGAACTAGGGGCAATACCTACAAGGGGCATCCTCAGCGGGGGGATGTGCAATTACACTTTGGTTCACATTACATTTAATTTCTTCATGTGTGTAAAGTAACAAAAACACGAAGCAGGGAAGGAATTCCAAAGGCTAGCAGTTCGAGGAAATAAGCCATGAGAGTAGAAAGTTTTCCGGCATCTGAGAACTTTTACAGGGAAGAGGTTGCATTTTTCTGATTGTCGTGTAAGTCGGTGTTATTTTCGTCGAATGAGCACCAGTGCAGAAAGTTTTACGGAGCAAATTCCAATGAAGTACTTGCAAAACAAGCACAGCCCTGCAACATTGCGACAATGAGACAGGGTCTTGACCTAAGCAGATAAGGTGGTACCTATTAGATTAGACACAATTATTCTTACTCTGACTAACAGGGAGAGGCTGGAAGTAAGTGTACCACCCTAGATGTTATAACATTTCTATTTGCATGATTAAATGCGTCTTGATAGAGATATAGAATTCTAGCACGGTGGATTGCAGCAGACTTGACAACGACTTCTACTTAATTGTTCCAATTCATGTTCCTATGAATATTAGACGGAGGGGGTTGAATGATGACTACTTAGACAGTGTGATATTAGCTACGGTAATCAGTAGTTTGAAATCTTTCGAATAATTGATAAATAGGAATGCTGCAATTTATTTTTGCCACCATTCTACTACAGATTGAAGGTAATTGTCTAAGCATGTAGCTATAGCTTTGGATATGTATGTGTTCGCTTTGTTCACATGTCGAGAATAGAGCGTGCTCTCATCAGCAAATATACTCATGTTGGGAACAATTACATCAGAAAAGTTGGTGGGAGGTGACGGTGGTTAAGTGGATAACGACACGGACTGAAGACCTGGGTGTTCCAAGTTCGAATCCAGTCAGTATCACTTTCACTTAGGGATGTTGGCAACCTTCTCGTGGACCTTCCCGTAAGTACGCGATGTCTTTACAGAAAGATTTCTAACTAGAAAAAACATCGGGGAAACTAATGCCAACACCCAGAATCATCTAATTCACACGAAATAAGAAGAAGAACAAGAATAAGAAGAGAAGTTGGTTATTCAAATCAGGAATAATAACTGTCCAAGATCGACTTCCGCTGCATTTTTAATCAACTTACGTCGGATTTGCATTCTAATGAGCGCTACTCTATGAACGTTCATGATATACATTGGGATGGATATATATAGAGAGAATATTTATTGTTTCATAGTATCTATTTTTACAGTATAGCTGTTGTTTATATTTATTAATTAAAGCAAGTGATGATACTTTCAAGTGATGTCTACGTAGTAAACAGCCAAGGTTATAATGAGGAACATAGACGCAGTTTTGGGCCGTACTCTTCTACTGAAGGCCCCTTCATCATGAGGTTGTGATATTTGTAATGATGTAAGCTATATACTTGTCCAAAACTCGCCATTTCTTTTTAACTAAATCCAGTATCATACTTTCCCTGCTGCTTTTTGTACGTATGACATACTCTTCTTTACCTATGGTTTCGTACAACCACCACTGCATTGAAGTATGTAGAGTACTTTTCGCTCAACATATCTTTGACCTTCTACGGCCAAATAGTAATACTCAACATTACATCCTTTTCATGACATCTGGTAAACAGACCGCCCAATCTCTCCTTCCTATTGTTTAGTATTGAAAAAATATCCTTCAAAGGTAGAGTCAGCTCAGACAAATTCCCCCCATTTCGTACAAAACTACAAGGTCTGGTATCTGATGTATCAGAACAATTAGGAAATCAAGTTACTCTGGACGTCTACTGCCAAGTTCTATTTTCCTTGCAACCTTTCATTGGTTAACTCAATCTCTGAGTAACTTTTCGCCATGCCTTTTGTTTCTATAGAAGTTCAAATCTTTAAATAAGTGTACATTGCTTTTCACTTATATACATATTTTTCAGATTCTTGTCCCGATTTTGCCCGTAATATTGAGGTAATCAAGAATCGCAATCACCAGATATAAATTGACCTGAAAGGACCAGAACGGGTTTCTCACTCAACATCGTAAGCATTTATTCAGGAGATGAAATTTTTTTAAAGATACAACTATGTGTTTTGGCCGAAGTTAAACACTTCTTTTATAAAATAAACAACAATCAAAACGAATAGTTATTGAATGAGATGTAATTTCTCAAAGCAATATGCAAATCAGTTAACCTTTGGACATCAATCGCATACACATCTTCCAAGATGCCGACTGCCTCATTTACTTTGTCATCTACAATATATATAAAAGGACACCATCTATTCCCAAACTCTATAATTTTTTAAATTATTTTGCAAGAGAAATCGCTTCACACAAGGCAACAATATACTTCTAGGTAAAAATCTAGCTAACGGTAAGTAGTAGATGGATAGATTCCGACCAGAAAACAGTAATTCTCCCCCATTTATCAGAAACATCGCTCATGGAATGTGAGTAGTGAAGGACAAAATAAAGGGAGCAAGACTTACAAGGCTACCGAAATACACCCAAGGTCCACTTAATACTCATCCGAATTAGGTCCTATTTCTATGTAGGGAGTGACATGGATATATTCCTCTGTAAAGAAACCAGAAACAATTGACAGACTACTTTTAGCAAGAGGTAGAAAGGGTCTTACTAACCTTCTCTTATTTTCTTTGGTGTATTTGTTGTTATTTGACGTTGATAATGTGTGTCATCTTACACGTAATCAGATTAAAAATATATTTGAAAAATAATTTAAAATTCGTTAAAGATATTTTAAGTAGCCCACTTCATAGAGACATGTGTTATTGTGGTTATTGTTTAAGTGGAAGCGATGGACACATATTAAAGGCATGAACGAAATGATGCTAGTATGTATTGGTAAAATGTATCCTATTAAAAATAAGATAGACAGAAGGAGACTATGCTCCAACATGTCGGGCGCGTCATATGTCAAATTGTATGACAAGTGTTGTTGTTTGTTTTGTGCCAAACTCATTACCCTATTCTGTACGAATTCCAATTTATTTCTCTGTAGTTGTAATAAGATTAGCCACAAGGCACAGCCTTCGGAAGCTAATTATTAAAATATATAGCAGAACCAGGCGGCGTTTAACGGGAGTAGTAAATAATTACTTTTCATCAATAGCAAATAAATTCTGACCGTTGTCACACGCAATAGCGATGTTATTGTATAAACCGAAACAACTAATCGATAAAACACTTACTTAAATAACAAATACGCGAGTAATGTTTTACAGAAAAATGCGCAAGATGAATGTTACTTCACCAAACAAAACTAATCAGCCCCCCTAGTCCTGAATCTGTAAATCAAGCTTATGTGTGCCCGTAGATTAATTCCTATTTTAGTAAGAACATATTAAAAACAAGGTAATATAATTATGTTATTAAAAGTGAAATAAATTATGTTCTTTATCGTTTTATTCACAGTTATTAAGATTATACCTTTTCTATTTTTCTCACAAAAATGAAATTTGCTTACCTGGTTATTATTTTGTTTGTTCATAATTATTAGTTATTATAACATTAAGCTTTCTTTTTAAGAATAAAACCTAATTTGACTACGTGATTATTGAAGCGAGCCGGAAACACGTACGCTTACCTTTATTATATAGAGATAATACTCAATCATACGTTCACATAATTCAACAATTTTATGTAATCACAATTTAACTCATCCCTGCTTGTAAAACAGTGACTGTCGTGTTTTCATTAATCTTCCATTTTGAATGTTACTTTTTTACTGTTCCTTCGTTCCGCTTTAAATGCCTGTACACAACCCGAAGTTGTTTCTACACAACCGGAAGTTGCTTGTTCCCCTAACCGACCTTCGTCTAAACGTTTGCTATACGACCCTGTGTGCGCTGATGTCTCCATTAAAACGTCTAAGTTACCTGTCTTCGTTACATTTAACACCTGTAAATCGGGGCCACCTTCCCTGAGTTTGGTCAGAAATTCGTTGTAGTAATGTTGCACTTCCGGTGCGGTTTCCACAAGTGTTTGGTTTTCGGTTATCAACTTGGCGTACTCATAGGCGCAGCCTCGAACGAACTCTGAAAAGTTGTTTATCAACATGTAAGGTTTTCCCATCTCTTTGTATTTCGGGAAGACCTTTGTGTCGACAATATTTTCTATCTCTCTCGGAAGACAGTCTTTGACCATTTTACTGCAGGCTTTTGAGTTCATTTGTTTCAATTCCTCAGCATTCATAGCGCCAGAAAGTCTTGTAAATTTCATGAAGATTTCGTCAAGTCTTTCGCTCATGTTTATTTATGTCTGTAGTATTTAATTAGTTTTTATTTTTGCTTATTTATTCAGGTTTTATATCGAATGGCTAGAAGACAGAGTTGAACACCATGCGAAAGTGTTCATTATTTTCAAACGACAATAATATGTGTTCGTCGATGTCATTATTACGTCATAAATACAAACGCATCTAATACGATTGTTCATTTTTTAAATATGAAAATTGAGCAAAAAATGTTATAATTTCTGTGCCTTTTGCTGAAATCACAGTGTAGTATCTGTTCTGATTGATACTACATCTCATAGACCGGTATCGTCTTGGCCTTCGGGGCATTATGACGCCGGTCTGTGGGTTTGTTCTGACCAGTTCTGAGGTCCACGCTCCCAGGCTTTGTCTTCACTCTTTAGGGAGGAGGAATTTAATTGCTTACTGCCTGAGGAGCCCCCACCGAGACAGCCTAGGCATTTTTTTTAGCTCAGAGGTCTTACCTTCTCGTGCGCTGGCTTTTCCAATCCCATTTTCTCGACCTTGTGTCACATCTTACCGCTGTGGGAGAAAGATAAATCCAAACCGTTATAAGCTACAAAAAAACATGCAGATATGTTTTTATTACATTTTTTAATACACTTTGGCTTTCATATTAGTTCAAGTATAACATTTTTAATTATTTTTTTGATTAGTAAAATAGTTTGTTGTAGTGTACGCCTGTTATCGTAGAATGGTGTGATTTAAACATCTATTTATACAGAGAGTTATGGTATGTGAGATTCCGGATGTATAATGACAATAGAAAAGTTTTTTTTTTAGAAGCAGTTGTTAAGTTTAGAAATTTTAAAATTAGAAAAAATAGTTAAAAGTCACGAATATTTGTTGTTGATTTTTTTAACATTGGTTTACATTTTTCGGTTAAAGTACCCTTCAGTAGAGGTAATACGTTTTTAATATAAATAAAAGTATTAACTGTATATATATATATATATATATATATATATATACAAGTAAAATATATTTGTTGTTGTAGCAGTGCCCGCCTTATATCCTGCACGGTGTGATTAAAACATGTACATTTATTTTAACTACGGGCAGAGTAGTTAGTATAGTACACATTTTAAAAATATTTTGGAGCATCTGCTATGCTTGAAATCTAAAAATTGAGAAAAAAGTTGGTAAAATCGAATTAAATGCAAATATTTTATCATATTTTTTTCATAATGTTGTCTGAAAATGTTCGCATAAAGAAGAAGATATAAGATCCGTTCTAAGAGGCACATGTGTAGGAAAACTCTTGGTAAAGTTGCAGTATAGTTAAAGCCGAGGACTTAGAATTATACAACGAAAGCATTTTTACTAAATGAATTAAATTATATTTTTTACCGATCTCAATACTATACATTTTCTGAAACGGTTTCAACTTTTTTATTTCAAAACTAAATTTCGTTCAAAACTGACTGCTTTGCTCTCTTTTGTTCGTATGAATTGATCCCTTTCAAATAGTAAACAATGACTCACCTTACCACTGATCCTGGCTCCGAGTGACAAGGGCCCCAACTTATGTTTAGTTGTAGTGTAAGTTATTTATTTATTATCTTTTCAGTACAAAGTTATCCAATACGACGATCTCCAAAAATATCGACCGCTGTTTTGTTTTGTGTTTCTTTAACGCAAATTTACGATAATACATTTCCAGAAAATAAGTCTTATAATAGGGGTGGAACGTAATGGGTGAAAATTTCAGATTCATGCGAGTAGTATTTTTTGTGTGCATTTATACATAAATAACACTAAACAATCAAACAGTTCGAACATTTTGCAAAATTCAGAAAGTGCAGGTTAATAGTTGTGGGCTATTTTACATTCATGAAAACCCTTTCACAGCCTGTAAATGGTCCTAAATAGAAAGTACTATATCAGATTTAACCATCTATATCCATTCATAGTTTTTGAGGATGTTTTAGGACCTGCAATGTCGCATGAAACCACTTTTTCACCGAAAAATGATGGACTTTGAGTCCCGTTGAGCCCTTACGGCTATTTTTGGCGTGTTATCTAGTGTTAGTTATGTATAAATGAACACAAAAAAACTACTCGCATAAATCTGAAATTTTCCCCCATTACGTCCCACCCATACTTATAATAAGGTATCGCACTTTGAAAGTATACATTTTGGTCGAAAATTAAATTTGAATGAGTTTAGTTAAAGTTATAATTAGTAATTTTTGTTAATCTTTAATTGGTCGGCTGTTTACTACACTGTTAATTTACCAAATTCCCTGATTGATGCTGGTGATACCAGATCAGGCTGCCCTGTGGCTCCCTGAGACGAAATTCACCTACATTGACGTTTTTTTTTTTTTTCTTTTTTTGTAAAACTTAATTATGTTCTACAAAACCAAAAACAAAAACAACAGCCCCTCTCCCTTTCTCCCTCCCCTTTTTTATTTTTCCTACCCTACTCCCGGTCCTGGATATGACCTTAAACTACATCCGATGGTGAGATCCGGCTTACGGACTTTGGGGAATGTGGAGCCTCCTCTTAATTACCATTGCTCCCAGGTCCACCCTGACCCGGAGTGGTAGTACCTGTTAGGGTCCCAACTATGGGTTAAATAGAAACAGATATTAAAAGGGGAAAGAAACAAAAAAGAGAAGAAAACAAGACCAGATTCGGCATTAAATAACCCAAAAAGGGTTGATATGCCGTAAAACAAAACTACCAAACCAAAAAACCCTGATTAAACATTTGAAGATATAAAGAACTTGAAGCATAAAAACTTTCACTATAATGACCAGATTCGGCATTAAATAACCCAAAAAGGGTTGATATGCCGTAAAACAAAACTACCAAACCAAACTACCTGATTGATGAGCGAATTCCGAGAAGATCGACTAGATCTTTTAAACATTTGTTACACACTATGATCCTTTTCTGGGAGGCAGATTTATACAGGTGTGAATCTTATGTTTTAAGTCAGAGAAGGATAACTCCTCCCTGGACTGAGGTAAATTTATGTATCGGAGATTTTGAGATGAGGATTGATAATTTGTATTATTTTAATTATGTGGAATACATTTCTTATCATGGATACCTATCAAATCGTTTCGACCGATTTAATAGAAGAACAAGAATTCGACAAAACATAGTCATCAAGGGCGTTTTGTCGAATTCTGGATTTTTTTATGTGGAACTTGCAAATCTGCATCAAACTTTGAACGGAACCGTTTATTTAACAAACAGAATGAGAAACTTATAATTGGTTATTAATTAGCGCTTTATCCGTTGCGTCACGTGTTCATGGGGATAATTTTTATGGATTTTAGGAGGCTTTAAGCTATTCTGTAAGAAATGCGCCTTTTCTAGAATTACATCAACGTTGGTACAGTGTTAGATAGGAAGAGGATGACCGGATGGAAAAGTTTGAGTGGCACTGTAAAAGGGGGAAAAAATAAAAGCTGATGACGAGGAAACCACGTAAGACACGGGACGTGGGCTCCATGTTAATAGGAACCCTCTTAGAAAAGGGTCAGAGAAAAAGGCAAGTTAAGCCGGTTCCCTGTATGAATTGGACGAACCACACGGGGCGGGGGGTTAGAGAGTCGTTTCTGGAGTCCATATTAAAAAGCGTTGCGAAACGTATAATAAACGGTAGTAGAAATACATCACAGATGGCTGACCAAATGGCAAAATATAATGCTCATTAAATAGCAATTTTCTGTTTTTGCTTGGTATATAGATGTGCAATCGAACGAGCGTGAAAAATACCTCACATGAAATTATTTTACGGAAATATAAAAGAAGATGTGATAGGTAGATAAGGAGTTGCCCGGGTGGGGGATTTGAGTTTCACCCTTCACAGGGTGAATCTAAATGCGGAAGTCGAGGAAACCGTGGGACTGCCGCCAAATGGGGTCAGCCTCTTTCCTTGCTGACAACTGAGGTTTATGGTCACGAAACATTGCCACTACCACGGGGGGGGGGGCAGTCGCGTAAAATATACTTAAGTGTAACAAGGCAGGCGATTATCTTCATCTTTATTCGGATTTTTCAGACTATTGTTCTCATCTTGGCTTTTGTTCTCACAACGTTTCGCCGATATAACCTCCGAACTTCTTCGGGTGTATTTTGTTGTTATTGTTGAATAGTGACAATTTTTTCTGTTTTTTTTTTTTTAATTTTTAAACGCACGATCGTCGATAAAATTTCAAAATCTGTGATGTCCTTACGAAAAGGAAAATGGCGTTGCGTTGTTTCTATTTCTTTATCTGCCGCTAAATGTGCCGACTTTCTGTGTGCCTCTTCTTAGTGTCTATGGGAGTAAAATTCACTTTTAAACTTTAAATGAGTGTATACGAAGTAAATGAAATTTAAATTATATGTATAAGATAACAATACAGAAGGTTTTTCAAAATGTCAAGTCCTTCCATCTATATTAGTGAGCAAAACGGGGGGCAGTAAAAAAGAAGGTTGTATCATGTTATGAGCATAGTAAAAAGGCACATAGTGTTCCTGTGCTGCCATCGTCAAAATGATATTTATCATCTTGCCTAGACAGCCAGTTAACTCCGAATCACGCGGAGACAAAGGAAGCAATGAAAAACAAACGAATTCAATTTAAATAAAAACCTTTATTCCATATGAAACAGGTAAAAAATCTGAAAATAAAAAATAAACAAAAAGGTAACTCACTACGACGAAGAAGAAACAAGTATTCATAGATAAACGAAAGGTAAAAAGATGAAGCAAATCAGTACAATAAGATAGATGACTAAATTTAACTATTAGGGAGAGCGAGGCGAAGGAGGTAGAAATCTCATGGGCCGTCGTAGAAAACCTGAGCGACGCCGGGAATGAGTTGTAACATTGTAACGACGGGGAGACATTGTTAATGAAAACATGAGAGGCATAATAAGGAGGATTAGCTTAGCCAGGAAAGGAGAGAATTAATTTACATACAAAATTATGTTAGCGTGGTGTCAGAATCTGCGGCGCGAAGCACCCTTGTGTTTCGTTTACAAACTGCAGGAAAATGGCGACGGTTGAAAAAACCGCCAAAAGAACAAGTCTCTAGCAAGTCACGCTAACGAGAGTGTGTGATAATTATAATTAGAATAAATAAATCGAAAATGAAGAATTAAAGCAGGATAAAACTAGCTAAAATCCTCATAGGAGTACGCAAGATAAAAAAGGAATGAAGAAAAACAAAGACGAAAAGAAACATGTCGTAGCGAGAATGGAATGTAAAGAAAAAGCGGTGATGGGATTAATCTGTCCCTGATGGAAAGAGGAGCCGGGTACGAAATATGACAGTTCCATTATTAAATTCTAGTTGATAAATGAAAAAAGGTGTTCTTTAGATTGTTGTTAAAACTTCACGCATCAATGACATTGGAATCTGTAAATAAAAAAAAGGTATTCTTAAAAGATGAAGACACATTGCAAGTAGCGAGGCATCTATGGAGTGAATGCAATATTTTTGTGATTGGACGAGTGTAGTTAATGTCAGTATGTGTGGATACAACTGGGTCTAGATAAGGATCATTTCAAGCGCCAATTACCCCCTCTCTCTTTCCTTCTCTTTCTTATAAGAACCCCTCTCGCATGCCTCCTTCTCTCTCGCAAAACCTATATCTTATTTCGTTCCCCTTTCTCTAGAATCTTTCTTTCTTCCCTTCTCCTCTCTTACTGTCTGTGTATCTCTATCTTTCCTTGGATTCTCTCTCACGGCTGTTGCTCCTATTTATCTACGTCCCACACAGTAGAATGTGACACAAGGTCGGAAAGTGGGAATGCACTCCAGAAGAGGAGTGCTAGGGGCTTTTAAAAAATTGCCTCGGCTGTTGCTACTGCTTTCAAACAGGCATATACGGCTGCTGTTGCAGCTTTCAAATACACCTATACTCATACAGATCTTGGCAAATACCATTCATTCTTTACGACGTCACACTGCTTCTGCTAACTACTATTTGTGTTTAAGACGTCATACATTTTAAAGTTCATATGAATTTTTGTTTCTTGGCCGTTTGGCCAGGAACAAAGTGTAGTATCTGTTCCGATGGATACTACACCCCATTAACCGATAGTGCCTTGCCCTTCGGGTCTTGATTTACGCCGGTCTATGGGGCTATCCTGTGCAGTTCGAGGAGGTCCACCCTTTCAGGATTTGCCTTCTCACCCTTTGAGAAGAGGGTAGTTTATTGCTAATCGCCTGAGGCGCCCCTACCTGGGAATACCGACGGAGTTGCCCAGGCATTTTTTGAGGGACACAAGTTCTCTTCTTCTAGGGTGCTGACTTTTCAAATCCACTTTCCGACCTTGTCACATTTTGCTTTGTGGGCAAGATCAAAGTGTAGTATCTGTTACGAGTAATACTACACCCTATAGACCGGTATCGTATTGGCCTTCGGGTCTTGATTTCGCCGGTCTGTGCGTTTGTCCTGGGAAGTTCTAGGAGGTCCACCATCCCAGGCTTTGCCTCCCCTCTTTGGGGTGGAGTAATTTTATCGCTTGCTGCCTGAGTTAATAGCGAAATTACTGTTATCAAATAATTTTTATTTTGATACGTTGCTGCGTTCTGTCATTTTTAGTTATAGTTGCAAGAAATTTTTTAAACAACAAAACAAATAAAACAAGCAAAACAGAGCGAAATTACTGTTATCAAAGAAATATTTATAACCCTAAACCCTAACCCTAAACCCTAACCCTAACCCTAAACCTAACCCTAACTCTAACCTAACCCTAATCCTAACCCTAAACCCTAACCCTACACCCTAAACCCTAACCTTAACAACAACAACAAAACAAAATAGCAAAACATTCTCATCATAGGACGCAGCACCGTATCAAAGTTGTCGTCTGGTACAAATCGGCTCGTCAACTCCCGGGCGTTTGCGTAGGGCAGCCGAACGCTTCTGAGTCGAACCTCACGAAAACTGGGTCACGATCGATATCAGTACCAAATACTCTATGACAATGCTATTCTTATTTTAACTTAACATAGTACGTATACACAAACTACATAACCTTTATTGAATCTCTTCTTATATTTATCATCAGATTAAAGGTAAGTAATAACATATCATCCCTAGAGTTTCTGATTGACGCCACTAATAAGACGTTCTAATCTTCTTGTAAATAAGCGTAACAACTTAAACTCTAGTATGTTTAATTACAAAAGCGAATGATCCATCGCTACAAAATAGACATTGTTTGAAACCTACTAAACCATGTAAAACGTATCTCCTCTACCAGAAAAAAAATGTTAATTTAGTTAAATAATATAAATAATGTATTCGTGAATGGCGAATACCAGATCCGAAAATAATGCTACAAATAATAATAATGTATCCAACATAATAACTCTAACTCGATTAACTTTTACTATTACAATAAAATGCAACCGAACTTACGATTAAATGAAAACGTCTGAAATATATTGTACACTGTTATATATATGTATCTACGGACAGTAATGACTAGCCGCGCTTGCGTGGTCCCCCTCTGTATGTGACTCGATGTGGCGAGTGTAAAATGCAATAAATTTGGGCAATTTGGGGCATTTTGACCCCTCTTTGACCCCCTGAGGTCGCGAACCAGAATTTTTCTGAGGTCGAGGATGCTCATTTTATATTCAGAACGATTGCCTCTACATTTTGGCCAAGTCTCAGAAAAATTGAATTGATGGATCAAACGTTATGGGAGAAAAGGGTTATTTTTTGCCATTTTAGGGACTTTTGACCCTCTGGGGGCGCGAAACAGATTTTTTCCAAGGTCAGCGATACTTATTTTATATTAGGAACAATTGCCTCCAGATGTTCGCCAAGTTTCAGGGAAATTGAATGGATAGATGAAAAGTTATGGGGCAAAAAATGTCATTTTTTGCCATTTCGGGGCCTTTTGACCCCCTGGGGGCTGACCAGATTTTTTTTCAAAAATCAGAGAATGTCACTTTCTAACCTGACCAAAATTACAACTTCATGCAAAATTAAAGAAAAATTCAATGGACGCGGAGAAAAATCCGGACGGACGGACGGACACGCCTCAAAACATAAGTCCCCCGATTTTAAAAATCGGTGGACCAATAAAGTGTGTCCAATTATTTACTACAAGAAATTTGGGACCCAAAAGTTTGTAGTAAAACCAACTCCTAGGTACTCCAAAAATATTACAAAAATAAACTATATTTTCTATAAGTTAAAATACCATTTGAGAGAATGCATTTCCTATAATAATAATAGTAATACTACTACTACTAATACTACCACTCATACTAATATTATTACTACTACTACTACTTATAATAATACTAATACTAATGATAATAATAGCTACAGTTGTGTTACTGTTGCATTATGAAAAGTCCTATGTCATAAAAAGAGTACTTCAACTAGAATGAATTGTGACAAGGATCAATATCAGTTCATCCCAGTGCAGGTTATACCGACCCAGACTTTGGGAGATGGATCTGTTCCAACGATTATTTAATGGCATTAATCGAATAGGTTTAACTGGTTTGGTTTGGTAGTTTTGTTTTACGGCATATCAACCCTTTTTGGGTTATTTAATGCCGAATCTGGTCTTGTTTTCTTCTCTTTCTTGTTTCTTTCCCCTTTTAATATCTGTTTCTATTTAACCCATAGTTGGGACCCTAACAGGTACTACCACTCCGGGGCATGGTGGACCTGGGAGCAATGGTAATTAAGAGGAGGCTCCACATTCCCCAAAGTCCGTAAGCCGGATCTCACCATCGGATGTAGTTTAAGGTCATATCCAGGACCGGGAGTAGGGTAGGAAAAATAAAAATAAAAAAGGGGAGGGAGAAAGGGAGAGGGGCTGTTGTTTTTGTTTTTGGTTTTGTAGAACATAATTAAGTTTTATAAACAAAAAAAAAAAAAAAAAAAAAAAACGTCAATGTAGGTGAATTTCGTCTCAGGGAGCCACAGGGCAGCCTGATCTGGTATCACCAGTAGGTTTAACTGTGGGATCAGAAATCAAAACATTTAGTTCAGTGGTGGTCAGACACAAAGGCACACTGTTCGAAATGACGATGAAGTCACTTGTGAATAGTGGGCAAATGATTAACTAATGATTTTACACCCACATCACATCATAAATTACACCCACCCACGCACACCTACATTAGATAAGGAAGTCGCCTGTGAATGAAGTCACTTGTGAATAGTGGGCAAATGATTAACTAATGATTTTACACCCACATCACATCATAAATTACACCCACCCACGCACACCTACATTAGATAAGGAAGTCGCCTGTGAATGAAGTCACTTGTGAATAGTGGGCAAATGATTAACTAATGATTTTACACCCACATCACATCATAAATTACACCCACCCACGCACACCTACATTAAATAAGGAAGTCACCTGTGAATGAAGTCACTTGTGAATAGTAGGCAAATGATTAACTAATGATTTTACACCCACATCACATCATAAATTACACCCACCCACGCACACCTACATTAAATAAGGAAGTCGCCTGTGAATGAAGTCACTTGTGAATAGTGGGCAAATGATTAACTAATGAGTTTACACCCACATCGCATCATAAATTACACCCACCCACGCACACCTACATTAAATAAGGAAGTCACCTGTGAATGAAGTCACTTGTGAATAGTAGGCAAATGATTAACTAATGATTTTACACCCACATCACATCATAAATTACACCCACCCACGCACACCTACATTAAATAAGGAAGTCACCTGTGAATGAAGTCACTTGTGTATAGTGGGCAAATGATTAACTAATGATTTTACACCCACATCACATCATAAATTACACCCACCCACGCACACCTACATTAAATAAGGAAGTTACTTGTGAATGGTCACTTGGGAATAGTTGGCAAATGATTAACTAATGATTTTAAACCCACATCACATCATAGATTACACCCACCCACGCACACCTACATTAAATAAGGAAGTCGCCTGTGAATGAAGTCACTTGTGAATAGTGGGCAAATGATTAACTAATGAGTTTACACCCACATCGCATCATAGATTACACCCACCCACGCACACCAACATTAAATAAGGAAGTCGCCTGTAAATGAAGTCACTTGTGAATAGTGGGCAAATGATTAACTAATGATTTTACATCCACATCACATAATAAATTACACGCACCCACGCACACCTACATTAAATAAGGAAGTTACTTGTGAATGAAGTACCTTGTGAATAGTTGGCAAATGATTAACTAATGATTTTAAACCCACATCACATCATAGATTACACCCACCCATGCACACCTACATTAAATAAGGAAGTCGCCTGTGAATGAAGCTACTTGTGAATAGTGGGCAAATGATTAACTAATGATTTTACACCCACATCACATCATAAATTACACCCACCCACGCACACCTACATTAAATAAGGAAGTCACTTGTGAATGTCATATGTGAATAGTTGGCAAATGATTAACTAATGATTTTACACCCATATCACATCATAAATTACACCCACCCACGCACACCTACATTAAATAAGGAAGTCACTTGTGAATGATGTTACTTGTGAATAGTGGGCAAATGATTAACTAATGATTTTACACCCACATCACATCATAAATTACACCCACCCACGCACACCTACATTAAATAAGGAAGTCACTTGTGAATGTCACTTGTGAATAGTTGGCAAATGATTAACTAATGATTTTACACCCACATCACATCATAAATTACACCCACCCACGCACACCTACATTAAATAAGGAAGTCACTTGTGAATGATGTCACTTGTGAATAGTGGGCAAATGATTAACTAATGATTTTACACCCACATCACGTCATAAATTACACTCACCCACGCACACCTACATTAAATAAGGAAGTCACTTGTGAATGATGTCACTTGTGAATAGTTGGCAAATGATTAACTAATGATTTTACACCCACATCACATCATAAATTACACCCACCCACGCACACTTACATTGCCAGTGCCAGGAAGAACTACCATCTCGATATTACTGAGGCGTTTGTTATTAACAATTCTCGACCTAGCCTGTGTAGAAAACATATGAGAGATTCACGTTTATTTTTGTGTTTTTCTTCTATCAATGGTTTTCTTCAACTTAAACAATTTTCCCCTCATATCTCATTTGATTTTCTTAGTTTTTAATTTGGCATTCATACGTTTCCTCTTAGAGGGTCAGCCGATAAAACATTAAGGAACATTTTAGCAATGTTTTCCACCTGCCCGTTTCATTGATTAAAATAGTTTTTCTTCTGAAATGTATCTCACGATTTTGTTGTACGCAAAATTCACTTATATATATATATATATATATATATATATATATATATATATATATATATATATATATATATATATATATATATATGTAAAAGGGATACTTCAATTAAACACATGAAAACCTATTTTAAAATAGTTTCCCACGTGCCAAATCATCCTTTTTCGGTCTCTTTTTCTATGTTTGTCGTGTTTCTTTATACATTTCAAATCTTCACTTTTTCTAAAGACGTTTGTTGATCCGAACAGAATCGGTCAATCTATCGTTCTGTTTGTTTTAGTTCTATTTTACCTATTTGTAATCGTTTTTAATTCTGTATTTCATGCATTTCATCTCCCTATATTTCATCTCATGAATTGTTCATTTTGTACAGATTTGTTTTGAATACCCTTCTTTGCTCGTGTGAAATTGGTGAGACGACGAAGACTACATAAGTTATTGGTTGGTGTGTATAATAATCTATTCACGCCGCAGAAACCGCTATTGCGACACGTTAAACACTGCCTGCCTGTTTGTTGGTCCGTCTCATTTTGACACATTTGTTTTAACTAACATTTTCATCGCCCAACGAGAATATCAATTGGGCGTATTTTAATAGTATCCATTTTTATTCTATTATATCATCAAATTAATGTTACCATTAAGATAAAATTGATTAAGATTCAAATAATATAATTTGACAATTCGCAGAGGCCCGGAGGGTGTTAATTCGCCTTATTCTCGATAATGACAACGAGAAATTACTAAAAAAAAATGACAGATTTGAAATCATCTTGCTTGGCTCGATATAATGGGCCAGTTAAGAAAAAAAAAGAGAATTAATTAACTAATTAAGTCGATTAAGTTGTCAGTTTTAATTATTTTCAAGCCAAAAAAGTGTCGGTGATTCCTTCCGGGTAGTAATTATAAAGTGAAGAACATTGCTCCACGAAAAGACGGTGTAGTCACGTGTACAGAAATATTAAGAAATTAATTGATTCTCGGAGCAGGTGCATCCAGAAAACTTGTTAAAGTTCCGAATAATGTTTTAATGATTTATGAAAAGTACACTTCAAGAGAATGTCGGCTATATATAAAACATAAGAATACCTGTCCCAGGACTAGTAAAATTATTTCCTCGAACAGAACACTTTTGCGCTAATCTTACGTCACCTTACACATATTAAAATAAAGATATCCTGATAAAAAAAACTCATGTTTAGAATACATAGAAAATGTCTGAATTTAAGGATTAAGCTTAAGGGTCTTAATAAAAAATTGCAATTCAGGGGATCTTACATTATTGCCGTCTAATGACTATAGATCAAATTAAATACACATTTTATATACAGGGTGGGCCAAAATAAGGGTCCTATCTTTAAATTTGAATAACTTGAATTTGAATAACTTCCACAAAATAAAAGTTAAACTCACCAAACTTTATGTGTGTGTAGACTGACCCTTCCGAGATTTTTTGAAATAAACAAAGCAAATTTTAGCCGAAAAACACTTCTTAAAACTTACAAAAACTAAAGTATTGTTTTTTACACTGTTTTGAGTTTTTTAAGCAAAAATAATGTTTTCTAAATGAGGGTACGTTACTTAGGGCTAATACGGCTCATGTTTGCTTCGGAACCCCTTCCTTTACTTATTCTAAAAAAAAATTTAAAAAATCAATAAATAAAAAAGTTAAGAATTTTTCAAAATAGGACCCTTATTTTTGCCCACCCTGTATTTAAATTTTCATAGGGGAGGCTGTACCTATATATTGTAAACGCTTTACAATTCTGACATTTAAGGAAGGTTTATTAATTGTTATCTAACACTTATTATTAATATTTCACTGAGGTACCTTAATTTTCATGAAGGGCTTTAACACTTTCTAAACCCACTTTGCGTTACACAAAATTAAAATAACCATAGTCTAACATTTGGACCTCTTACGCTCTAAATAATTAATGATAAATTAATCAGCTTAAAAGTTGAACCGGTAAATACAAATATATAAACATATGGTTTGGTTTCGTCTATCCTACGGCATATCAACCATCTTTGTGTTTTTTTTAATAAGAATAACGTTGTCAAAAAAATTACTCCCAGAAAAAAAAAAACATTACTTGTTGAAAACATTACTGTTTGAAAATAATATTATTTGGCATTGCAAATCTTGTTTGTATTTAATATGATTGAACATAAAACAAAATTTCATATAGTCAACATTTGGCCGTTTTCGGTCTAGCAGCCGTATTTCTAAATTATAAACGATCGGTGAACCCGGTACATACACATATATACACATATGGTTTGGTATTGTTTGGTTTACGTTCCATCTATATTCTATAAGTTATTTAATACCGAATAAAGTTGTAGGTAGGATAATAATTCATATTCCTATCATACATTTGTTTCAGATGTCTTTGCTCTCCAAATGCCTTGCTCTCAGAATACTTTATTCACCGAATACATTTTTCTAAAAATACTTTGCACTTAGACTACTTTGATCTGAGAATACATTGCTCTAATAATAGATTGCTGTGAACATAATATATTCTCAGAATAGATTGTGATTCGAATATTTTCTTTCCAAATACTTTGCTCTAAAAATACTCTGCTCTTAGATAAAGTTTCTCTCAGAATACTTTGCTCTAAAATAGAGTGTTCTCCGAATACTTTAGTATTAGAATATTTTGCTCTCAGAATAGATTCCGATCCGAATACTTACCTTTCAGAATACTTTGCTATTAGAATACTTTAGTATTAGAATACTTTGCTTTAATAATAGATTGCTGTCAACATAATTTATTCTCAGAATAGACTGCGATTCGTATATTTTCTCTCCAAATTGCTCTAAAAATACTCTGCTCTTTGATAAAGTGTCATTGAAAATACTTTGCTCTAAGAATAGAGTGCTCTCCGAATACTTTAGTAATTTAGTATTTGAATACTTTGCTCTCAGAATAGATTTCGATCCGAATACTTACTTTTCAGGATACCTTGCTCTAAGAATAATTTTATTCAGAGCACATTGCTATCAGAATATTTTGCACTCAGAAAAAAATGCGACCAGAAAACATTTCTTGTAGAGGTAAAAACCACAGTGGGTACTATCATTACCCAAGAGCCGGAAAACGGAGGGCTCCAAGAAATCACACCACCAGTGACATTACTTTAAGAAAACATTACTCGGAGAAAAAATGTTCATACTCAGAGTTGAGTATTAATATTTTAAAACATTAATACTAGAATACATTAATCTTATAAGGAACTTTGTACAGAGAAAGAAAGAGAGATTAATAAGAAAATACTACTCTAAGTAAACATTACTCCCAGGTAAAGTATTCCTAGAAAAACATTACTCTTTGCTAACATTACTCTTTGTAAACATACATCCTAGTAGATATTAGTCCAAGAAGGGAATTTTACAAAGATAGAGCATAGGTATTACTCACATGAAACAGAACTCCAACAAAAACATTACTCCCAGAAAAAAAACATTCTGCCCAGAAAAACTTTACTTTACCCCAGAAAAAAACATTATTCTTCAAAAACATTACCCTTTGAAAACATTATTTCTTGACATTGCTTATCTTCGGTGTTCTGAGCATGATAAACCTTCAGCCATCGCTTTTAAGTATCTATTTGGAGGGCAATAATGTTTTCATTTTTTGAAGAATCAGATTGAATGATACGGTTAGGGATGAAATTATACATACTAAGGCATGATGTGCTTATCCGATTGATCAGATCGGCCCTCTCTGACCTCCCTTATAACCGAAGTAATTACTGAAGTGGAGGAAATGTCTCAGCTACCAAGATCTCGTCCTAAGTATCACGGGTATCTAAACACGACCTACAGGTGGCGTCGTTTTCGGAGTTGGTATCCCTCTGCATGGCGTTTATGTGAGGATATTTGTTACCTTGTCGGCAGGACCACACATTCCTTCACGGGGCGATAAAAGCATATAAACATTTCTTATTTAATAAAGATAAATATGTCAATGTATGAATTTATGTGTTTGCTCTAGAAATATATGTTACCGACTCTACATACAATCTAAATGTATATTTACGGTAAAATCTTCTAGAGAAGTCAATAGACGTTGTCCAAAATCCTTCAGTTCACCCATAAAGAGATTATGTGGGCAGATCATTCTTTAAAATTGTAAATATATACTATTTTTATTACATTTATATTATATGTATTAATATTTCTGGGGAAGACAGTAGAAGTGTCTCTTGATCATTCAGTGCGCTCTTCATAGAGCTATGAGACCGCATCTTTTTGGAAATTTTAAATATGTCTTGTTTTGATTAAGTTAATACCATATGTATACATTTCTTCTGGGTAGTTAATAGAAGTTGCCCAGCATCTCTACCTATAGTTTATGTCCCGAATATCTACGTGAATTCTTAACTGAGTCATGGGGAGGCAAACCCCCGCAAAACTTGAAATACGTATATCCGATTTTAATTAAATTTAAACCATAATTCAAAGTGTTTTTGAAATGTACAGCTTTTCTGACGACATTAGGGATCTACAAAAAAAGAAAGCAATACGGCGTTATGAGTATGGTGAACAGGTATTATTTCTCATTTTATCTGTTAGTATTTAATGAAAGGAACAGTTACAATTAAGCCAAGAACAATGAGAAACGCTGTGATTCGAGCATTGTCAGATGAGCCTTCAAGGTTTAATTCTGAGTTAGTTGCCAATAAATGAAGTCCGATCCAACGAAATTCGCATGCGTTTTAACTGGTTGCGTTGCCATTAATATTCACAACTTTACAAGACGTGTCTAAAAATGTTGTGCGTTACATCGGCCGAATCGGGATGAGAATAACACCCACGACGACAAACGTAGTTTGAATAATCAAAACAATATATGGTATCAATGCACATCTTACACATTCCAAAACATGAATACATTTCTTTCTATAAAAAGTATATCCTAGCAGGAAGACCATACGCTGCTCGTGATAAATGGAAAAAAACACATTGTACTTTTCACTATACTCTTAACACTATGGTACATTTATTTTTGTTTTACTGCCCCCTCATCCCTTTTCTCTCCCTTAGATAGTCGGTAAAAGCTAAAATATTCTAAAACCTTCTGAATTAGTGTATTATACATATGGTTTGAATTTCATTTACAATCGGGTGTACGTACTTCAAGTTTTTAGGGATATGACTCCGTGGATCATTAAAAGTTGGGGGCACGTAGATATTCGCCACAAACTGAGTAAGGTAAACATCCGGAACGACTTCAATTGTCTGGGAAATTTTATAAATATGATATACATTTTATTAACAGAGAATGTATTTGAAGTTTTAAAAGAGGTTCGGCCACCAAACCCTGTTAGGTTTTAGAAGCAGGTAGACATGTTAGCCCACTTCCATTGTCTTTCCGAGAAAATACATACAGATGATTAAAAATTAATAAAATTAGAATATATTTTGTAAGATTGAAAGCGGTTATGCCTGCATAGCCATTCTATGGTGAACCTAGGGTTCCGAGAACACTTCCATTGTCTCCCTGGTAAATGTTACGTAAGAATATACTGTGATATATTATTTAGATAATATACTTTTATTTGCATAGGGAACACGTAAGATCGCACACAAACACTTGCACGCAGCCATATAGTGTTATAGATATAAATATAGAAGAAAGAAGAGTGATAAACATGTACGAATTCACAGATTTATTTCAAACTTCGATTGTGCAATGCAAGGTATATTATGTAATAAAATTATGTTCATTATTCTTTCCTTAAGCCAAGGCTTTTCAAAGATCGAAATCTTATCATCAAAGGAATTATATAGATAGATTAGTTGGCAGTCGAAAAGCCAAAATTCAACATTTTAAAAAATATTAAGAAATGGATAATGAAAAACGTTCGTGTAAAAAAAGATATGTGGTTTGTCCAGATGGTAATTGTCCGTTGATTAGGTGTCCAATGAAAGGAGGTTTAGATGGAGAAGAAAAAGTGTTACGTATAGGCAGCATGGAAACGCGTTCAAAAATGAAGTAACTCTAATAGTGAGATGTTGAGTTCAAATCGTAGATGGAGCGCACTTAAACGGAACTAATATGAGCAATCGGGCCATTTTAAAAATAGTTCCTGGGCCGGAGTTGAATCGTATATAGTGTTAGGTCACAAAATTTAGTTTACTTATTATCGTGTAAAAATTGTAATTTACAATATGTAGGCGAAACATACGGATGACTTTACATAGAACAAGTAATAAAGGATGTGTCCATGTTATAAACCACTTTAAAGGACACACCTGTAGTAAATCGTCTTTTTAAATACAGATTATTGAATAATTTAAAGATAAAGGATATGATAGTTTTGGTAAGGAAGATAATAATACACTTAAAATGCGTCTAAATAAAAAAGATGGAATAATTAAGAAAATGCGAGTAATTTATCCATATGTTCTAAATGTAAAAGTAAAAAAAGATAATTTACAAGACGAATCAGAAAATGTAGGGCGATAATATCCAGCTTTGACTCGCTATGGTACTTGAAATAGAACACATGTAAAAAATAACAATAGAGAATCTGCCGTTTCATGCGAGGGATTTTTTTTAAACTAAAGAAATGATCATGACTAATATTTCCGAGTCTTTTAATTATATTAGAAAACTTCTTAATAAAACAAAGAAAAAGGTATTAAAAGACATAGCATCTAAAATATTATTAAACCCGGATATGATATATAGGAAAGAAGAACTTCTTCAATTGTATGAGTATATCATCGATATTGTCGATACAAAATTATACAAGCCACCTGTTGAGGGTATAAAAAATAAACCTCGAAATGTTTGTGTAGTCCTGTATGAAAATAAAGGATTTGATGATATAAATCTGCCTAAAATATTTAATAATCCAGAAATCATTCAGTCACTGCCCAAAAAACTTAAAAAAGAGGAACAGAAACCAATAGTCACGTATAAACTAGGGCAAACTATACGGAATAAGGTTTTTAACTATAACGAACCTGTAGATAATTTAAATATTACTGATAATGATGAAATGTATATACCATCATGTGAATGTGAATCCTCCCCTTTATGTAATACTGACATAGGGCATATAATTACCGGTAATCTTGCGATAGTTAAACATTTTAAATTAAGAAAACTCCTAAGTAAAGAATTAGGTAATACTATAGATTTAGCTTTTGCAGGATGAACAGGTAAATACATACACTTTGCAAAATCTAAAGCCTTTTGGTGTAAAACTAAAAATGGTAAGACGCGTGTGTCCAAGACTGGTCTGACAATGCTTATAAGTCACTTCATTAAAGAGAGTTACTTTCAAATAGGAAATAAAGTACTACTCCAAACAATGGGTTTGGATCCTTCTCGATTTTGGGTAAATCTATATTTACATAGACTTGAATATATGTATATAACATCATTAATAAAAAAAATGATATATCTAGAGCGTATAGTTATCATGGATGTAGGCGATATATTGACGCCCTTGTTTGCATTAATGATAGCGATGAGTTTGCAAATGCTAAACATTTTATATATCCTAAAGAGTTAACATTAAACTGTGAACATAAGGGAGCACAAGCTACTTTTCTTGATTTGGATATAAACATTGAAAATAAAATATTTATCTATAAACTGTCTGATAAAAGAAATTCGTATCGTACGGAGGCCACATAAAAATAGTACATGCCCTGTGTATATATTTTACGGGAGTATTATGTCCGAATTTCTGAGGATTGCTCGTGTTACCTTAAAATTGGTAGATTTTATGCCCCCAATTTCTGACCTAATAGTAAGAATGAAGGTGGCGATCAGAATAAAATATTTAGACAATTAAATAAGGCAATTACTCGCCATCCTGATGCTTTTATGTCTTATCAAGTTAATCAAAGTAAATTGATAGAGCAAATCCAAAGCAATCTAAATATAAATAAAAATAATGTAGAATATGTATAATCGTATATATAACACATATACTAATTATATAAAAAATTATATAAAAAATAGTTACGTTTAATAGACAGTAGAAAGGGATGAAGAAGAGAAGAAATGTTGAAAAAGTTAAAAAAGAAGAAGAAAGAGAAAAAATCGACAGTTAGCTTATAACGCCGATTGGAAATGCTGTGAGTTTAAAAACAGAAGAAGAAAGAGAGAAAAGATGGACAGTTGGTTTATGAACGCCGGTTGGAGGCGCTGTGAATTAAAATGAAGAAGAGAGAGAAAAATCGGCAGTTAGGCTTATGAACGCTTATGAACGCTGTGAGTTGACAAAGAGGATTAATATTTATTTGAAATTGATGTCAAGGAATTGAGCAACAAAGGGGAGGATGGGGAGGAGGACTAAAAGTATATATATATGTATATATATATATATATATATATATATATATATATATATATATATATATATATAATTTTAAAAATATTTTCATGGATTCATCTACACACTTTAAAATGAAGCAACATTTTTGTAAGTAACGGATAAATTTGATTAGACAGACGAACAACACAGGTAAGGAGGACTTTTTTTAAATAACAAATATAAGTTAGCAAAACATTTATACGGAACAACACTTAGGTTTAGTATACGGAACGTTTATGTTTTTGTCTTTTAAGGGAAGTGGGGTCTTATCAACTCTGCTGGGAAGCCAGGGAATTAAATACTGTCTTGTTTTTAAATTCCTGAAACAGTTGTTCATGGTAAACAACTGATGATCCCTTAAATGATGTTAGAAGCAAACTAATATAATAACTGAAAAAGTTAAATTGACTTGCGTTAGTGATTTTCCACTGAACGACTTGGGACTTAAGGGTTTTTTCTGTTTTTTTTTAATATAGTTTTTAAACTTATGGATCAAATTAAGCTAAGAGCCTCAAATGAGTAATTTTTTTCTACGTCAGAGTCGCAGCCTGTACTTATTTTCCAGTTGAGAAACGTATCTCCTACAAACGAACACACATATTAACGTCACATAGGTAAGAAGCGGTGAGTAACGTTTACCTCTCATGAAGTTTATATATCAAAGCCGACACCCCAACACGCGATTTACATTTGAGATTCAATCTAGCTAGATTCAGCTAGGAACTATTTTCCCTTAAGCACAGGTTTACAGCCCGACGTATTTTAAACGAAGCTTAACGGTCATGGTGTCATATGCATTAAACTAATGTAAACGTAGGTTTGTTTAGTAAGATATCAGATAATATCCTAATCATTAATAAGATATCGGTTTTATCAGACGGATTATATCCTAATCATTAATAAGAAAAATAATTTACTGTATATAATAAATAATATAATAGTATAATATATAATTAAACATTAATTAAAAATAAGTAAAAATTAAAAATAAGTAAAAATTAAAAGTAAATTAAAATAATTAAAAATAATGTAAACGTCGTTTTGTTTAGTAAGATATCGGTTTTATCAGAGGGATAATATCCTAATCATTAATAAGAAAAATAATTTACTGTATATGATAAATTATATAATTAAATAATATATAATTAAATAATATATAATTATATAATTTAAAAAAATATATTTGAAAAGGTTTGTTGTCTTATTACGATCGTTGGTCAATTAACGCATAAAGAACTGTCGGACTTTTGGCTCAGATCAAAGTGTAGTATCTGTTTCGATTAGGTATTGTGTTACATTTTCGTGCTATAGAACGTAATTAAATCGGAGCTTCTTCGGCTGTATGAATAACATCCGGAGGAGTCCTTATCACATCATGATAGAGATATATAGGATTGACATCCCAATCCTATGATAATAATTTACTAACGGCGTTGGCTAAAACACACAAATCACGTCCTAAATCACATAACACAAAATAAATTCTGTTTACGGTATATTGGCATAACGACCGTTAATTGTCACTTCCGCCTAAAAGTGTGTTCAGCAGTCAGCGGTGAATTGCGAAAATCAGTTCCATCTGTATTTAACACCTACAAACATCTAGGTCAACACATAAGAAATTTCGAAAAATGATGTCTTTTATTAGAAATGTTGAATGTTATTTTATTACAAATATATTTATTATAATTGGAATGTTTTCTTTCTTATAAATACTTAAATAAAATATTTTAACAAAACCTCCCCCCTCGTTATATAAAACATTGTTTTATTTAAAATAACGTTATTATTAAGAAATCCATTCTTACCATGGTGAGAGGGAGTTTGTTAACTATTCTGTACTTTCAACTAACAATTTAATAAACAAAAGAAAATGTATTTATGTCCCCATATAAGAATAGTTAACGATGACAATGGCGAGAACGTAATACAGCGGGAACAAACTTTCACAATTACTGATGACTGCTGAAAATCTTCTTAAGCCGGAAGTGGTAATATTCGATCGTTATGCTATTTTACCCATTTTTCATACAAAACCAGAGCCATATTTAGAAAAAGAGCAAAAAAGAAAAACGGCTTTCAACTACGTTCACCGCCTTTTGTTAGATTAAAATCATTTTTCGCGCCCAAACTAAAAATTGCTTTCTGGGGCCGATGACGAATTAAATAATAGGTCAGATGTTCGTTGAGAAAAACAGTTGTGTACAAAAACGTCAGAGTATTATTTATCTTCTTCCTTCGCGCCTTTGATTTGGGAAGCTCATATTTATTTCTTAACTCACACACACATTCCCACGCTTACGCATCCGGATACAATAACACCTACGCATTTAAATGAGATAGTTCTACTAAAGGGAGATAATTCATGATTATATGTCCATCTTCAATTGAACACAAAGGTAAACCATTTAAAATAATTTAAGCGATAAATAAATACAAGTGGGCCAGTTCTTCGATCGCAGCAGATCATATAATCGGCAGCTCATCACACAGGCAACTGGAAGCTTATACTGTATATGACACATCGTAGGTTGTTTACTTAGTAGATAATGACGGCTATCAGTTCAATTTTTTTCTTCGCGTTGTAGTTGTCCTTTTCCTCTTAATAACAACTGTAGTCCAAACGAAAGCAGAAGGTTTGACAATACAGTTAAGGTTTTATTTTTATTCTCCTACATACAGTATGCATATGCAATACACTAGGGAATATAGACAGCTGTTTGAACACGACAAACCCTCCTCTCTCGCTCCCTTTCTCTCTCTCTCTCTCTCTCTCTCTTTCTCTCTCTCCCTCCTTCTCTTTCTCTTTCTATCTATGTATCTCTCTCTCTTTCTCTCTCCCTGTCTCTCTCTCTATCTCTATATATATATATATACATATATATATATATATATATATATATATATATATATATATATATATATATATATATATATATATATAGCCTAAAGAAGCTTTAAGTAATTTAAATAAAAAAGGTAAAATGCAGTTTAAATTCCCAGAGAAACTAACTAAATCCAAGATGTTGCAGACTTAACATTCGTTGGAAAATTCATAGATAGATAAAAAAATATAAGTAAATAAAAAAAAAGAGGGGGTTAAGTATCTAACAGTGAAACAAAAACAGGAGACCTTAAGCGGCTTATATTAACAAAGGGGATCATCAGCTGTTTACCATGTAACTGTTTCGGAGATTTAAAAACAGGACAGTTATAATATTCATGGCTCTCCAATGGTACTGATCAAACTACTATTTCCCCGATAATCAAGTGTCGAAATAATTCAGCTTAAAAATTCACTAATGTATACATAAATAAAAAAACGATAATAATAATAATAAAATAATAATAATAATAATAATATCAATATATATATATATATATATATATATATATATATATATATATATATATATATATATATATGCTTCTTTCTCTATCGAAATAAAACTAAGTTGCAAACTTAAATGCGAAATATTAGTTCCAGTAATTGGATTTGTATAACACTTTGACACCTTACTCTATGTTACCTTGTAAACACATACATAGACTTTTTGTATCCTCTGCCCGCATAGCTTGCTAGTTGGCTGCATGTAGTAAGGGGTTAATACATAAGTTAAAAGTTAACTCGTGCCTGACATTTGAACCGTGAGACCGGCAGAACACTTCTCTCTACATTGACGGTTCCCTTGAAGGGTGAAACATATATGTATGTGGATAATAATTACTGATACTTATTGTAATATATATATATATATATATATATATATATATATATATATATATATATATATATATATATGTATGTATATATATATATATTCATATATATAACATATATATATATATATGCGTATTTATATATTATATACATATATATTGATATATATATATATACATATATTGATATATATATATATTATATATATATGAATATATATTTATATATATAAATATATATTGATATATATAATATATATATATATATATGCGTATGTATATATTACATATACATATATTGATATATATATATATATATATATATATATATATATATATTATTTCATGTATCCACATATAATATTATAGAAAATATATTATGCATCGATTTTCAGTATTCATTTCAACCATGGCCAATACGTAGGTAGAGCTACGTAGTATGTTAGCAGAATATATTCATGGCAATTAAGCTACACATAAGCGGCAACGTGTCATCCGTAATGATTCTCTACGGGGATGAAACACGGACGCCTATGTGTAGCTTAATTGTCATTAATATATTTTTATAACTTACTACATATGTATATGTATATTTATAGGGATATATATATATATATATATATATATATATATATATATATATATATATATATATATATATATATATATATATATATATATATATATACAGGGTGGGCAAAAATAAGGGTCCTATTTTTAAAAATTCATAATTTTTTATTCATTGATTTTTTTTGATTTTTTTTTTAGAATAAGTAAAGGACCCCTTTCGAAGCAAGCATGAGCCGTATTAGCCCTAAGGAACGTACCCTCATTTAGAAAACATTATTTTTGCTTAAAAAACTCAAAACAGTGTAAAAAACAATACTTTAGTTTTTGTAAGTTTTACGAAGTGTTTTTCGGCTTAAATTTGTTTTGTTTATTTCAAAAAATCTCGGAAGGGTCAGTCTACACACACATAAAGTTTGGTGAGTTTAACTTTTATTTTGTGGAAGTTATTCAAATTCAAGTTATTCAAATTTAAAGATAGGACCCTTATTTTGGCCCACCCTGTATATATATATATATAGAGAGAGAGAGAGATAGAGAGAGAGAGAGAGAGAGAGAGAGAGATTTTTCTTTGACTTGAGCAGTTCATGAAAACGATAAAGTATATAGGCTACCTCTCATTAAATACTTCTTTTCTATGACGTAATATCATGACACGTAGCCCTAATTAACGTCATTACTTTTGAATGTAATGGTCATCAATCCACTAAACGTAACACCATATATATTGCAATTCTGATATAAACAAAAAATAGGATGAGCATAACACATAAAATTCCACTTCAGTGTAGAACACACACAAACCACAAACGTAGAGATTTGAATGACTAAACGTGGCAAAAAAGCGTTTGAACAGGAGAGTTCTGCTAAAGCGAATTAATTCATTATTAGTTATCATCATCAGTTGAAATGTGATACCAGATCAGGCTGCCCTGTGGCTCCCTGAGACGAAATTCACCTACATTGACGTTTTTTTTTTTTTTTTTTTTTTTGTAAAACTTAATTATGTTCTACAAAACCAAAACCAAAAACAACACCCCCTCTCCCTTTCTCCCTCCCCTTTTTTATTTTTATTTTTCCTACCCTACTCCCGGTCCTGGATATGACCTTAAACTACATCCGATGGTGAGATCCGGCTTACGGACTTTGGGGAATGTGGAGCCTCCTCTTAATTACCATTGCTCCCAGGTCCACCCTGACCCGGAGTGGTAGTACCTGTTAGGGTCCCAACTATGGGTTAAATAGAAACAGATATTAAAAGGGGAAAGAAACAAAAAAGAGAAGAAAACAAGACCAGATTCGGCATTAAATAACCCAAAAAGGGTTGATATGCCGTAAAACAAAACTACCAAACCAAAAACCCTGATTAAACATTTGAAGATATAAAGAACTTGAAGCATAAAAACTTTCACTATAATGACCAGATTCGGCATTAAATAACCCAAAAAGGGTTGATATGCCGTAAAACAGAACTACCAAACCAAAAACCATGATTAAACATTTGAAGATATTAAGAACTTGAAGCGTAAAAACTTTCACTATAATGACCAGGTTCGGCATTAAATAACCCAAAAATGGTTGATATGCCGTAAAACAGAACTACCAAACCTACCAAATCATCATCAGTTGAAATGTGATTACAATCAATGAATGAAATGAAAGAAAAATAAATACTATTCTTTAAAATAGTATAGGCTTTTATTTTAAAATTTGAGTTTTACTTATGTTGAGTCTATATTAACTTGCCAATTCAGGAAGGCATAATTTGACACATGGTAGGTGTTTAATGTGAAGCAATATCAGCCCCCCCCCCAAAAAAAAGGAAAGAGAGCTATCGATTGTAACAATAAATAAAACGTGCCATAGTTTTGTAATGGGTTTACTAAACTGACGAGGACAGAAAATGTAAAGTGTAGTTCCAGAACAGAGTCTAACATGTGTTCCTAGGGAAAATACTAAAGTATCCTTATTCAGTTCCCTCTCCGCGAGGGCAGAGGTAGACAAAATATCGGTTTTTGATGCTTAAAAATCCAGCTCCCTCAAAACGGAACTTCAGATTGTGACACAAATAAAAACTGCGTCAGTCTAGAATATTTCCCGTCTTCGCTGATTGAAGACAGAAAAGATAAAGTGTCGTATTAGAACAGATACTACACTTTGCTGCCAGCTAAAAGGGCAAACGAGTGTCTATTTACTTTTCTTATCTATGAGAGCAGACTTAGACAAAAAGGTATTTTTTTTTTAAGTGGAGAAAATCCGCCTTCCATAAAAGAAGCAGTCTGGATTAGGACAACAATTTTAAAAAACTGTACTAGTCTAGAAAGATTTTTCTGCGGGCAGCAAATATGACGTGTAGTATCAAAACAAATATTTCACTTTGTTCCTAGCTCAAAATCCAAGAACGAGTCTTGTAAATACGTACACACTTATTTGAAAAGTTTATTTTATCGTCACCGAAACGAAATAATTTCAAACTTGCACTCATTTGTCTTTTAAACTGACACCCACAGATAACAAAGTAATCCTCTTATGTTCTTTTTCAAATAAATATAATCCGATTTTTTCTTGTGAAGTCGGAAACACATTTTTAGATATAATTTAATTGTTAAACAGTAAGTATTCACCATAGAGATTTATTTAATGTTATTAACTTTTGTTTACAAAGTCGTCATGCAACTTCTCTACATGCATCACCTGATTTCATTTCTATTTACTTGAATAATATATGTATGTACTCTTCTTCATAGAACGGTAAATCAATTATCTACAAGTCAAACTTTGTTACTTATTCCGAAATGAAGCAGGTAAAAATGGTTGACATATTTTTTAGATAGATATTCTTGGAGATTACTAATACTCATATGTTAAACAATATTCATTTCATGTATTAATTGCAAGAGACTGAGAGTGTAATTAAAAGCTAGTATTTCGATGATTTTTTAGGAAATCTGATATATAATAATCTCTGTTATGCTTCAGTTTTTAATAGAATCACATTTTGTATGTCACGCTATGGTATAAAATAACACTATATTTCATATTCCACGCTTACGTTTATGAATAGAATTGTATCTTGTATGTCACACTTAATTTTGTAAATAACATTTTATTTTGCATGTCACGCTTCAGTTCTAAATAGTATGACATTTTGTATGTCACGCTTAGGTATGTAATAACAGTATATTTCGTATGTCACGCTTACGGTTATGAATAAAATAATATTCTGTATGTCACGCATTAGTTTGTTAATAGCATTTTATTTTGCATGTCACGCTTCAGTTCTAAATAGAATGATATTTTGTATGTCACGCATAGGTATAAATTAATAATATGTCTTATATGCAACGTTTACTTTTGTAAAAATAATTTTATTTAAAATGTCACGGCTGAGTTTATATATAACATAACATTTTGTATGTCACACTTAGGTAAACATAATAATATAGTCTATATGCTACCTTTCAGTTTGTAAAAATAATTTTATTTACAATGTCACGGCTGAGTTTATATATAGCATAACATGTTGTATGTCGCGCTTAAATAAACATAATAACATATTCTATATTCCACTTTTAAGTTTGTAAAAATAATTTTATTTAAAATGTCACGGCTGAGTTTATATATAGCATAACATTTTGTATGTCACGCTTACGTAAGCATAATAACATATTCTATATTCCAATTTTAAGTTTGTAAAAATAATTTTATTTAAAATGACACGGCTGAGTTTATATATAGCATAACATTTTGTATGTCACGCTTAGGTAAACATAATAATATATTCTATATGCTACCTTTCAGTTTGTAAAAATAATTTTATTTAAAATGTAACGGCTGTGTTAATATATAGCATAACATTTTGTAAGTCACGCTCAGGTAAAGATAATAACATATTTTATGTTCCACTTTTAAGTTCGTAAAAATAATTTCATTTAAAGTGTTACGGCTGAGTGTATATATAACATAACAGTTTTATGTGACGCTTAGGAAAACATAATAATATATTCTATATGCCATCTTTAAGTTTGTAAATATATTGTCATTTAAAATGTCACGGTTGATTTATATATAGCATACCATGTTGTGTGTCACGCTTAGGTATAACATAATACTATATTATATATGCCACGATTACGTTAGTAAACATAATTGTATTTACAATGTCACGGCTGAGTGTATATATAGCATAATATTTTGTAAGGCAGGCTTAGGTAAATATAATAATATATTATATATGCCACCTTTAAGTTTGTAAAAATAATTTAATTTAAAATGTCACGGCTTAGTATATATATAGCACCACATGTTGTATGTCACGCTTAGACAAACATAATAATATATTCTATATTCTACATTTTAGTTTGTAAAAATAATTTTATTTAAAATGTCACGGCTGAGTTTATATATATATAGCATAATATGTTGTATGTAACGCTTAGTATTGAATAACATCAAATGTTGTATGCTCCGTTTTATTTTGTATATAGCACATGTTATTTTGTATATAACGCTATAGTTCTAAATGGCCGTACAATCTTGTGTTACGACGATTATACAGGGTGGGCCAAAATAAGGGTCCTATGTTTAAATTTGAATAACTTGAATTTGAATAACTTCCACAAAATAAAAGTTAAACTCACCAAACTTTATGTGTGTGTAGACTGACCCTTCCGAGATTTTTTGAAATAAACAAAACAAATTTTAGCCGAAAAACACTTCTTAAAACTTACAAAAACTAAAGTATTGTTTTTTACACGGTTTTGAGTTTTTTAAGCAAAAATAATATTTTCTAAATGAGGGTACGTTCCTTAGGGCTAATACGGCTCATGCTTGCTTCGGAAGGGGTCCTTTACTTATTCTAAAAAAAAAATTAAAAAATCAATAAATAAAAAAGTTATGAATTTTTAAAAATAGGACCCTTATTTTTGCCCACCCTGTATTTTAGATTAAACAAACTTAGACAAACATAATAATATATTCTATATTCTACATTTTAGTTTGTAAAAATAATTTTATTTAAGATGTCACGGCTGAGTTTATATATATAGCATAATATGTTGTATGTAACGCTTAGTATTAAATAACATTAAATGTTGTATGCTCCGTTTAATTTTGTATATAACACATGTTATTTTGTATATAACGCTATAGTTCTAAATGGCCGTACAATCTTGTGTTACGACGATTATATTTTAGATTAAACCACTCAGTTTTTAATAGGATAATATTTTACACTTGCTAAGCTGAAGATTGTTTATATCACTATCATGTATTCATGTGTCGCTTGATTCTTTTAATAGTATCATATTTACATGTTACAGTTATGTTTGTAAATATCATTAAATTTTCACGCCAAACTTTAATAAGTAACATATTAGTGTTTACGTCACGCTAGAGTTTCTAATGAGCATTACATTTTCATGGCACGTTTACGTTTGAAAATAGCATTTTATTTTGTATGCTACGCTTTAGTTTGTGAATGGCAATTGAGTTTTATGTCAGCATTTTCAAAAAAAGAATTACATTTTTATGGTACACTTAAGTTTCAAATATGATGATATATATCATTACACTATTATGTTTAAAATAGCATTACATTTTAAACTTGTCTGAAGATGTTTTAATGTCACGCTTATGTGTTGATGCCCAGATTGATTTTTTTAATAGCATTATATTTAATATGTATCGATTATGTTTGTAAATGTTATTATATTTTGATGCCTATATTAACTTTGATAATAACATTTTATTTTGTACGTTTCGCTGGAGTTTCTGATGAGAATTACATTTTTATGTCACGCTCACGTTTGGAAATAACATTATATTTGCTATGTAATGCTACAGATGGTTAGTAACATGTAATGTTCTATGTCATGCTTAAGTTTGTAAATAGCATTTTATTTTCTATGGCGCGCTTTAGTTATTAATAAAATAACATTTACTAATTACTATGTAACATTTGTATGTGTAACGCATATGTTTGTAAATATCATCATAATTTGATGCCAAGCTTTTATTAGTTAATTACATTTTATTTGTACTGGATTTCTAGTATAAATGGAATTACATTTTTTCATGTCACACTTACGTTTATTTTAAATAACATTATTGTATGCCACACTTACGTTTGTTAACCGCATTTTATTTTGTATGTCATGCTACCGTTTGTAAAAAATCATTATATTTTGAATGGCACGCGTATATTTCTAAATAGCATGATATTTTGATAGTCACACTTAAGTTTGTAAATAGCATTTTAATTTATATGTCAGGCTTAAGTTTGTAAAAATCATTATAATGTGTTATCTCACGCTTAAGTATATAACTAGTAATATTTTGTATGCCACTGAAGTTAGTTATATCACTTGATTTTGTATGTATGCCTTCATTCTTGTTAATAGTATTTTATTTTGTATGTTCCGCTTAAGTTTGTAAATCGAATTATATTTTGTCTGTGAATCTTAAGTTTGTAAGTAGCGCAATAGGTTGTATGTCAATTCTCGGTTGAAAATTCCATTATATTTTGTGTGTCAAGCTTATCTTTGGAAATATAATTATATTCTGATGTCAAACTTTAGTTTATAGATAGCATTATATGTTGTATATCACGCTTTATTTGATGTATAGACTTATATTCTGATGTTAAACTTTAGTTTATAGGTGGCATTATGTGTTGTCTGTCACGCTTTATTTCATGAATAGACTTATATTCTGATGTTAAACTTTAGTTTATAGGTAGCATTATATGTTGTATATCACGCTTTATTTTATGAATAGACTAATATTCTGATGTTAAACTTTAGTTTATAGGTGGCATTATGTGTTGTATGTCACGCTTTATTTGATGAATAGACGTATATTCTGATGTTAAACTTTAGTTTATAGGTAGTATTATGTGTTGTATGTCACGCTTTATTTGATGAATAGACGTATATTCTGATGTTAAACTTTAGTTTATAGGTAGCATTATGTGTTGTATGTCACGCTTTATTTCATGAATATACTTATATTCTGATGTCAAACTTTAGTTTATAGGTGGCATTATGTGTTGTATGTCACGCTTTATTTCATGAATATACTTATATTCTGATGTCAAACTTTAGTTTATAGGTAGCATTATGTGTTGTATGCCACGCTTTATTTGATGAATAGACGTATATTCTGATGTCAAACTTTAGTTTATAGGTAGCATTATGTGTTGTATGTCACGCTTTATTTCATGAATAGACTCATATTCTGATGTCAAACTTTAGTTTATAGGTAGCATTATGTGTTGTATGTCACGCTTTATTTCATGAATAGACTCATATTCTGATGTCAAACTTTAGTTTATAGGTAGCATTATGTGTTGTATGTCACGCTTTATTTCATGAATAGACTTATATTCTGATGTCAAACTTTTATTTATAGGTAGCATTATGTGTTGTATGTCACGCTTTATTTCACGAATATACTTATATTCTGATGTCAAACTTTAGTTTATAGGTAGCATTATGTGTTGTATATAACGCTTTATTTCATGAATATACTCATATTCTGATGTATAACTTTAGTTTATAGATAGCATTATGTGTTTGATGTCACGCTATATTTTATGAATAGACTCATATTCTGATGTCAAACTTTAGTTTATAGGTAGCATTATGTGTTGTATGTCACGCTTTATTTCATGAATAGACTCATATTCTGATGTCAAACTTTAGTTTATAGGTAGCATTATGTGTTGTATGTCACGCTTTATTTGATGAATAGACGTATATTCTGATGTCAAACTTTAGTTTATAGGTAGCATTATGTGTTGTATGTCACGCTTTATTTCATGAATAGACTCATATTCTGATGTCAAACTTTAGTTTATAGGTAGCATTATGTGTTGTATGTCACGCTTTATTTCATGAATATACTTATATTCTGATGTCAAACTTTAGTTTATAGGTAGCATTATGTGTTGTATTACACGCTTTATTTTATGAATATACTTATATTCTGATGTCAAACTTTAGTTTATAGGTAGCATTATGTGTTGTATGTCACGCTTTATTTCATGAATAGACTTATATTCTGATGTCAAACTTTTATTTATAGGTAGCATTATGTGTTGTATGTCACGCTTTATTTCACGAATATACTTATATTCTGATGTCAAACTTTAGTTTATAGGTAGCATTATGTGTTGTATATAACGCTTTATTTCATGAATATACTCATATTCTGATGTATAACTTTAGTTTATAGATAGCATTATGTGTTTGATGTCACGCTATATTTTATGAATAGACTCATATTCTGATGTCAAACTTTAGTTTATAGATAGCATTATGTGTTTAATGTCACGCTTTATTTTATGAATAGACTCATATTCTGATGTCACACTTTAGTTTATAGATAGCATTATGTGTTTGATGTCACGCTTTATTTGATGAATAGACGTATATTCTGATGTCAAACTTAGTTTATAGGTAGCATTATGTGTTGTATGTCACGCTTTATTTCATGAATATACTTATATTCTGATGTCAAAATTTAGTTTATAGGTAGCATTATGTGTTGTATGTCACGCTATACTTGATGAATAGACGTATATTCTGATGTCAAACTTTAGTTTATAGATAGCATTATATGTTGTATATAACGCTTTATTTCATGAATATACTTATATTCTGATGTCAAACTTTAGTTTATAATTAGCATTATGTGTTGTATGTCACGCTTTATTTCATGAATATACTTATATTCTGATGTCAAACTTTAGTTTATAGGTAGCATTATGTGTTGTATGTCACGCTTTATTTCATGAATATACTTATATTCTGATGTCAAACTTTAGTTTATAGGTGGACTTATGTGTTTGATGTCACGCTTTATTTCATGAATATACTTATATTCTGATGTCAAACTTTAGTTTATACGTGGCATTATGTGTTGTATGTCACGCTTTATTTCATGAATATACTTATATTCTGATGTCAAACTTTAGTTTATAGGTGGCATTATGTGTTGTATGTCACGCTTTATTTCATGAATATACTTATATTCTGATGTCAAACTTTAGTTTATAGGTAGTATTATGTGTTGTATGTCACGCTTTATTTGATGAATAGACGTATATCCTGATGTCAAACTTTAGTTTATAGGTAGCATTATGTGTTGTATATCACGCTTTATTTCATGAATATAGTTATATTCTGATGTCAAACTTTAGTTTATAGGTAGCATTATGTGTTGTATGTCACGCTTTATTTCATGAATATACTTATATTATGATGTCAAACTTTAGTTTATAGGAAGCATTATGTGTTGTATGTCACGCTTTATTTCATGAATATACTTATATTCTGATGTCAAACTTTAGTTTATAGGTGGACTTATGTGTTTGATGTCACGCTTTATTTCATGAATATACTTATATTCTGATGTCAAACTTTAGTTTATACGTGGCATTATGTGTTGTATGTCACGCTTTATTTCATGAATATACTTATATTCTGATGTCAAACTTTAGTTTATAGGTGGCATTATGTGTTGTATGTCACGCTTTATTTCATGAATATACTTATATTCTGATGTCAAACTTTAGTTTATAGGTAGCATTATGTGTTGTATGTCACGCTTTATTTGATGAATAGACGTATATCCTGATGTCAAACTTTAGTTTATAGGTAGCATTATGTGTTGTATATCACGCTTTATTTCATGAATATAGTTATATTCTGATGTCAAACTTTAGTTTATAGGTAGCATTATGTGTTGTATGTCACGCTTTATTTCATGAATATACTTATATTATGATGTCAAACTTTAGTTTATAGGTAGCATTATGTGTTGTATGTCACGCTTTATTTCATGAATAGACTTATATTCTGATGTCAAACTTTTATTTATAGGTAGCATTATGTGTTTGATGTCACGCTTTATTTCATGAATAGACAAATATTCTGATGTTACTAAGTTTGACAATCGAATTTTATGAATAGACTCATATTCTGATGTCAAACTTTAGTTTATAGATAGCATTATGTGTTTGATGTCACGCTTTATTTCATGAATAGACTTATATTCTGATGTTACTAAGTTTGACAATCGAATTCTATTTCATATGGAAGGCTTACTATTCAAATAGATGTAATTTTGTAAGCCTGTTTTAAAATTTGCATATTATTTATGCAGTCCTTATTTATTTACCCATTCGCGAGAGGACGTGTTTGACACATGGTCGGTATACAACGTGTGTAAAATCCAGCTTCTATTGATTAACTGTATGCATGTGTTCACTCCCGTATGGGTTTGTTTACGACAAGAACTTATTGACATGCGACTGTAATATAACAAAGGTGTAGTAAACAAGGCATCACTACCCCGATAATGTTTTTTACAAGCAGAAACTCTTTGCAAAAAAGCTTTGCCCCTGGAAATCCTATACCCTACAAGATACATAGAGGTAGAAGGGAAAGTCTGGTTCTGCTGATATGACTGAAATAATTTGAATCCAATGCTTACTTAATTTCCTAGCATTTTCGAGTATTTAGAAACTGTGCCGGTGTATTCTAATTATCTTAGCGTTATATGCATTATTATTCAGATTAACCCGTGTATTTCAGCAAAAACGCTTAGTCAGACAACGCTCTTAAACGATATTGTATGGATGAAATTTTAACTATTAAATCGATTATCAGTATTGTAGAATTGTATGGATTAATTTTACCTATTGAATCTATTATCAATATTGTAGAATTGTATGGATGAAATTTGAACTATTCAATGTATTATGAATAATGTAAAATTGTTAAGATGAAATGTAAACTATTTAATTTGTCAGCAATATTGTATGGATGAATTTTAAACTATTCAATCTATTATCAATATTGTAGAATTGTATGGATGAAATTTTAACTATTGAAGCTATTATCAATATTGTAGAATTGTATGGATGAAATTTTAACTATTGAGTCTATTATCAATATTGTAGAATTGTATGGATGAAATTTTAACTATTGAATCTATTATCAATACTAGCAAATATATGGTCCCTCCGGTCGCATATATTTGCTAGGCTGCCGCATCAGAAATGAACGCTCACGCGTAAACCGATGGAGCCCCAGTCATATTTCTGTGGTGGTTAGACATTGATTTTCTGTGTTTATGACCAACGAATATTTTTAGTTGAAAATAAAGAAGAAAAAAAATTCGACCCTACCCCGATTTTTGTTGAACTCTCGCCCATAAATAGAAAGACCTTTAGTTTAAAAAGAAAGAAAGAAATGTTTTGTACACCCCTCAATTTTTTTTATATTACCATTCATAGAAATATCTTTTAGTTAAAAAAGAAAAAAAGAAAATTTTTTGACCGCTTTCCCCCAATTTATTTTATCACCCCCCATACATATAAATAGTTAACGTGGGTCCTAAAATGTGGAAGCACCAAAAAATCAAATACAGTGAACACAGTGTATGTGTGTTTGTTTAATGACATTTTTTTAACTAAACAATTTGATTCTACAATCAGTTGTATAGTTTTCCAGTACAATGTGTTAGTTTATTATGTTGACATTAAAGAAAAAAAATCATATCTTTTTTTTTAATAAATAAGACATGGAATCATAAATTCAGTTGAGGTCGTGTAAAAATGATAATATTGGATATGAAAGTATTAAGAAATCAAATACAGTAAACACGAATAGGTTTTTAATTCTCGGAAAGAAAAAGGTTACCTGAACTGAATTCATTATAGTGTGTGTGTGTGTGTATGTGTGTGTGTGCGTGTGGTCGCGCGTGTTTTTATATAGTAATTTTCAAGTCAATTATTATTTTAAATAAACAATTTGATTTAATAAATTTGTGTTTTAAAACAATAAGATTAAGAAAATAAACAAAGTTAGGACGGTTTTTAAAATGGGAAACTGACACGGTGAATGACAGCGTTGTTGTTTACATATTTAACGTGCCACATTAACAGCAGCTGTTTAATCAGATCGCTATTTTACCGGAGGCAGGGAGGACATCACTTATTAAACAGCCAATGACTTTGCAATTTTAACGGAACTTGCCATTGAAAATGTTTAGAAACACGCCGGTTATGAAGAAAATGGCTTTAATTAATTGTATGAATAATTTTTATTAATATACCCTTATCGGAAAATATTGTAAATACATATGTGAATTTGATAATAGCAGATATAAGTGTATATTTGTAAATATTAATTTAATTGAAGGTTTAAAGGAATGACTTATGTAAATAGGAAAATCCATCTGGTGTCTGTACAACTTTTAATGACAGTATATAAAGAATTTCAAAAAGATTAGTTTCAGTAAAATAGTCATACTGGAGTTTCGGCTTCAGACAGACAGACAGATACATACACTCCATTATTAATATATTGTAGAATTGTATGCATGCAATTTAAACTATTCAATCTATTATCAATAGTGTAGAATTGTATGGATACAAGTTTAACTATTGAATCTATTATCAATATTGTAGAATTGTATGGATGAATATCAAATCGTATCGTGAAAATTCCCATTGTTTATTACTTTTCTTACGCCATCCACTCTGTATGTCTCGTTTGATAGATGACGTCATTTGCATTTCGTGACGTAATCCACTTCGTACGTTTATCACACGTTTTACTGAATGTTCTGATCATTTAATGCCATCGGTTACTCTGCACGGTCATCCCCACTTCTGTGTTACCAGATGACGTCAACCAGTGTGCACGTAGAAAGACACACAAGCAAACCAGCAAGCGAGCAATATTCACATCATACTCGTAGTATTGCTGTACTTTGACTTACCGATTAGTGTATGAATCACAATGGACTCGTGTGGTCGTTGTTAACCCAGATTGTTGATCGTTCGTGGAATACGATCACTCGGACAGCTGTTCGTATACAAAAGGTTTATTTAAAAAGACAATCACAGAAATATATCAGAGAGACAACATCTATATGCGTGAGATAGAGAAAGACAGCCAGGGTGGGCCAAAACATGGGTCCTATCTTTAAATTTGAATAACTTGAATTTGAATAACTTCTACAAAATAAAAGTTAAACTCACCAAACTTTATGTGTGTGTAGACTGACCCTTCCGAGATTTTTTGAAATAAACAAAACAAATTTTAGCCGAAAAACACTTCTTAAAGCTTACAAAAACTAAAGTATTGTTTTTTACACTGTTTTGAGTTTTTTAAGCAAAAATAATGTTTTCTAAATGAGGGTACGTTCCTTAGGGCTAATACGGCTCATGCTTGCTTCGGAAGGGGTCCTTTACTTATTCTAAAAAAAAAAAAAAATCAATAAATAAAAAAGTTATGAATTTTTAAAAATAGGACCCTTATTTTTGCCCACCCTGTAGATAGACGAGTAGCCATACCATGCGGGCTGGCCCCCATTGGGAGCAGAAACCAGACGTGTTCTTCCTCTTTAAAATCTTGTTAGTTAAAAGCGAGAAAAACTTCTCCCGTAAATCACTTTGCTTCCTGACTTCCACAACGTGCGACCTTTGCTATCTAACAGTATATTCGTCTAAACGTTCATCTAGTAGACAGCCAGTGCCCATCCGGATCGCATATCGTCTACATGAAGGGTATTTCTCCTCTCCTCCCTTTGTTTGATTGATGACGTCATCATTGTTGACGTTATTCACTGTCATATCACATTAGCTCGGTTATCCCTCATCTCTGTTTCAACTGATAGGATTACACAATGATGATTTAATTATTTTCACGATATCATCAGGTGTGCGGTGAGGTAATCAATGTGACTAGGTTGGATAACAACTTAGCAATATCTATGGACTTGTATTATTAGAATTATTCGGACTACTGCTCTCATTTTAGATGTGATTCTAACAACGTTTCCGTTGATGTAACCTCCGACTTTCTTGAGCAGATGCATCCGTAAGGCTACGGAATAAAAGTCATAAGTAATCCTCAGTTTTAGTGACAGTCTACTGGAGGATGAAAGGTTAACATATCAATACGGGTGATACTAGGAATACAGTTAAGAATTACTCCTGACTTCGAGTCTAGCGGAATAAGAACAAGCTAAGCTTCTGGATTAATAAAGTGTTTAGTTCGAAATTGCGTACAGATTCCCGAATTAGACAAGACGCACATGGAGAAGATCGGCGGTGACATCGGCCGAATATTGTCGCATGTGACCTCAGAGAAGAGAACAGTAGTCTGAAGAATACGTACAATAGATAATTATCAATCTGTATCTAAAATAAATTTCGAAATATCCGTACAGTTTTATATATATATATATATATATATATATATATATATATATATATATATATATATATATATATATATATATATAGTAAGCAATGAAAATATATATGGCAATCAAGCTACACAGAGGCTCCCGTGTTTCATCCCCGGGGGGAATCGTCAGGCTAAAAAATGTATAGCCTGACGATTCCCTCCCCCCGGGGATGAAACACGGGAGCCTCTGTGTAGCTTGATTGCCATATATATTTTCATTGCTTACTACCTAGCTCTACTTACGTATCGAGCACTGTTGAAGTAAATACTGAAAACTGATACATAAAAAATTATATCTCCTTATAATATTTTATGTGGATACATGAAGTACTAATATATATATATATATATATATAAACATTGACTAAAATATATTCTCAGAATTTGAAACGTATCATACGAATCTCAAGTTTACCTCAGGTAGTTCTATTTGCAACGCACCTGGTGACGTTCATCTTTTATAATATATCATTAAGAATTGTTTTGTTTTGTTTATTTTTATATGGTATTTTATTGAAACTGAATGTGACAATCAGTGCATTGGAAACACGGAGTGCTTCCGGCGATTCAGCAAAAGACATGTCATTCGCTATCTACGAACAAGTAGGAAGAGGAGTTACTCCCCTTGAAATTGCCACAAGGTGTTATGCATTGTGTGTATAAGCGTACAAAATAATGATCTGGATAGCTTCGAGCTAAAGAACACCAGAATGCACTATTATATCTCTTAATGTATAAAAAACAATAACGAAAAATGAAAATATGTACTTTTACAAATAAGACCGTTATTGATAATGTAAGATAGAGATAGATAATTATATTATATATATATATATATATATAATTATATTATATATATATATATCTTTATATATATATATATATATATATATATATCTTTATATATATATATAATATACATATGTATATAATTTATATAAAGATATATATATATATATAATAAATAATACATATATCCATTATATATATATATATATAATATATATATATATATATATATAATAAATAATACATATATCCATTATATATATATATATATATATATATATATATATATATATATATATATATATATATATATATATATATATATAGTAAGTTATGAGAATATATTTATGACAATTAATCTACACAGAGGCTCCCGCGTTTAATCCCCGTGTGGGAATCGTCAGACTGACTATACCCCCTTGGGATGAAACGCGGGAACCTCTGTGTAGCTTAATTGCCATGAATATATTTTCATAACTTACTACCTTGCTCTACTTAAAAATCGAACACTGTGTAAGTAAATGCTGAAAATTCATACATAAAATATGATATCATATTATAACATATCATTTGGATACATGAAATAGTTATATATTTATATATATATATATATGTGTGTGTGTGTGTTTGTGTACAAGCTAGCAGTATACACATTACAGACCAGGTGTATGCAATAATTATAGCATTAGTTTTAAATGTTAATGTGTTTTTTTTTAATTTAAGAAGTGGATTAGTATTTAGGTGCACCATCCCTAAATTGTATCGATCAAAAGAAGTGATGTGCCACCGGTCACACGATTCGAAACCCTGGATTACAAGTATTTTTCAACCCCACTCCAACGTTGCTAACCGATAGGCCAGTTCTGAACAGCTTATAAACAATGATAATTGTAACACTTTTAACTTATATATATATATATATATATATATATATATATATATATATATATATATATATATATATATATATATATATATATATATATATATATATATATATATATATATATATATATATATATATATATATATATATATATATATATATATATATATATATATATATATATATATATATATATATATATATATATATATATATATATATGCACACCATATATCTTAACGTTTACAAAAAAAATAATGGGTATTTGTTACTCACTCTACCCCTTAGAATAAATATTCAACATTCATAAGGATCTGTTAATTTGGGACATTACAAGTTTTTGAGGGTGGGTTCGGGTTGAACCTAAACCCCCCCCCCCTAACCAGTAACGTTTAAAAAAAATCAATGTGGCCATTTTGCTCAGCAGACTACCGAGAACAGGTATTCCAAAATTCAAAATTATCAATTCATAGAATAAATAGAGAAAATATTAGAAAAAGATTATATATATATATATATTTATATATACAATTTTTTTAATATTTCACTATTTCACTATGACTATACATAACAGTTTTACTTACATGAAGTAATTCATTTTAAAAGGGTCGGTGAGCGCGCATTAACGTTGATGATAGTTATGTGATTTGCAAAATCATAAACTATTGAAAAAATCATAATTAATTATGGAATATAGATTCTAGACAACACGGTATGAAACGGGGCCACATAACTTCTTTTAATGTATCCAATTATGGGGTGTTGTTCCTAAATACTAACACAGTTCTTAAATAAACATATAACAGATTGAAATTTAAAACTAATGCAATAATTATTACATATACCCGTTCTTGGATGGGTATTCTGCTGGCCCGTATATATATATATATATATATATATATATATATATATATATATATATATATATATATATATATATATAAGTACTGTGTGGTATGGCAGGACAAATCCAGCAGTGCTCGATTAATTCAGAAATCCTAGATTTCGAAGGATTAAGAGCGTAAATATTTATTTATAAAATACAGAAATTAAATGTAACATCAGTACCGTCGGTTTCAAAGCGGGAGTTTGATCCCGATTATCGTCAGCTGATAAACATATTCAGGAATGGGGAACTTATTCGGTCACGTCTGAGATCACGTAGGACGTGATTTGTCAAAAAGGGGGGGGGGTTACATATGTGTGCGTGAGGGGTTAAATTTAGATTCTAATATTTAAATTTTTAATGTATATAAAATGGTTATTAATTAAAATAAAATGGTTATCAATATTTAAATATTTTCTTCTGCTGTATTTTAATTAATAACCATTTTATATACATAAAAAATTTACATATTAGAATCTAACTTTAACCCCTCACACACACATATGTACCCCCCCCCTTTTCAAAAATCACGTCCTACGTGATCTCAGACGTGACCGAATAAGTTCCACTATTCCTGAATATGTTTATCAGTAAACGATAATCGGGATCAACCTCCCGCTTTTAAACCGACGGTACTGATGTTACATTGAATTTCTGTATTTTATGAATAAATATATATATATATATATATATATATATATATATATATATATGTGTGTGTGTGTGTGTGTGTATTTGTGTGTGTGTGTATTCGTTAATCAAATATATTAATAACATGAACATCAAACCAATATTTTCAAAAATGCTAAATAACAAGGTAACCCTTTATAAAATAACATAAAAACGATTACAGTCAACGCCAATCAACCAACGATTCAATGTTATCACGCCGATAGCATTGACAGGCTGGTTGATTGGCGTAAGCTTTTATAGTATTTATACATACATATATATATATATATATATATATATATATATATATATATGTGTGTGTGTGTGTGAAAAATGACAAACGGAAAACAGGTAAAAGTGCAAGAAAAACAAAAACAAGAGATTTGACCGGTTTCGTTCGTGTTGGCGAACGTTTTCTGAAGACTTTCGCCTACATGAACGAAACCGGTCACATCTCTTGTTTTTTGTTTTTCTCCTGCACTTTAACCTGTTTTCCGTTTGTCATTTTTCACCCATATTGTCCACCACGACATTCCATTTTCATGAATTATCGGTTACCTTACCCCATATATGTATATATATATATATATATATATATATATATATATATATATATATATATATAAATATATATATATATATATACATTAAAACTATCTTTTATAGTAAATCACTCTAGACAAGTCATGACGCCAATTAATAATAAGAAGCTAAACGAAATATTACTTCAAGATTAAGAACTAGCCAACGATAAGTGTCAGATTGATATATCTCGACCCAGAAACCAGCAAGTATTGTCAGGTGCGTGGGAGGTGACAGTGGTTAAGTGGATATTTACACGGACTGAACACCTGGGTGTTCTAAGTTCGAATCTAGTCGGTTCCACAATACGACTTTCACTTAGGGATATCGGCAACCTTCTCGTAGTCCTTCCCGTAAGTACCCGTTGTCTTTCCAGAAAGATGTCTAACTAGAAAAACACCGGGGAAACTAATGCCAATACCAGAATCATCTGATTCACACGAAAGAAGAAGATTGTCAGATACGTCACTCGTGGAATGTTAAGACTAAAGGAAAAAAGTAAGAGAAGCGAGAGTTACGAGGCTGCCAAAAGAAAACCCAATGCTCAGTCTCTCCTCTCCTTACCCGTCCCAAGACAGGTAAAATTATTTAATCGCAGGCTTAATATCTAGTCATAATGATATAAAACGTGTGTGTGAAATCCTTCTTCCAACGGATATCAAAATCCGTTACGTCATTTTTATTTCAGAAAATGTCTTCAATGTAAAGATTAAAGAAATAACAAATCAGTCTACAAATTTTACGCAAATCTGAAACATTTCAATGTTTTGATATCATGATGGGCCATAGTAATGCCCGAATTTTAAAATGACATTTCAAATAAGTTACAATTTGGAGAATATTTGTGTTTGTGTTTCCTTATATCCATTATTTAAATGTAATAAACATCGGAATTATCAGAATTAAAAAAAAAGTATCTACCGTATTTTTGATCAATTTCGATAACAACTAGATTAATATATATATATATATATATATATATATATATATATATATATATATATACGTCAGAACAAACATACATTACTATACATCACACTACAAGTAAATCTTGACAAACTATTCTAAATAACATAGTATCCAAAACTCGAATATGATCCCCTCGACACGGCTATACACTGGCTTATACGATGAATTGTGCATCTTCTCCAAGTAAATTTATCTTAAGTAACAGCACTTAGCTGGGTACTCTACCAGACCAGATGAATTATTGTTCTGGAATTCAATCAGCTTAAGGGAACAAAAGGTAAACGAGGACCATTGTTAAACACTCGGATATTTATGTATCTAATATATATATATATATATATATATATATATATATATATATGTAAATTATAACTAAAAGGTAAACTTTTAGAGAGTTGGACCTATTGTGAAATAAGGAAAGCTCAATATACTGGATAGAGCAAAAATATGGTATGTCAATGAAAATTAATAAGACCTGCAAATGGAAGCAAATCGATATCTTCAGTTGTTCAAAACAAGGAGATTTTTCTTCTCTTTCATTCCTTAAACCAGGCTTTTCAAACTTATCAATCATAATTTCAAACTTATCAATCATAATTTTTCCTCTGATGATAAGATTTTAATATTTGAAAAGCCTGGTTTAAGGAATGAAAGAGAAGAAAAATAAATGTTTTTATCAACTAAACTGCTCCTTGTTTTGAACAACTGAAGATATCGATTTGCTTCCATTTGCAGGTCTTATTAATTTTCATTGACGTACCATATATATATATATATATATATATATATATATATATATATATATATATATATATCAGGTGTTAATCCCAAGAAGTGTTTCCTTGATTTGTGAGGTTGATACTGAAGTAAAATGAAGAAAAAACTGCTCAAAGTAAACCATTGGGGAAGTAGTCCTTTCTATAGAATTGGGGACACGTGCTTTAATACCTGCTTTGACAAATTCACTTCCCCTATTTGCGCATTGCTCAGCTGAAGAGAATAGGTGTTACTCCATTCTTAAGTAAGAGTCCTGGTGACTGAGCTATTCTTTAACTTAAGACCTTCCTTTAGCAAGATAGTAGATCAGAGGCTCGATCCGATAAATCGGCTTGTCACACTATGCCCTAATATCTATAAGTTCATCCCAGCGTATTATTAAATCTGATTTTTCAAAAAATCAAAAACCTTTCTTTCTCATTTTTATTTTCTTCTAAAATTGATACTTGAAGGTGTGACTGAAAAACAATAATGTTGAAAACAAAGAAGTTTCCCTTAGCCAAATTGTAATTTTGTAAAGAGTAATGTGTTCAAAGAGTACTGTTTTCTAAGAGTAATATTTTTAATGTAATGTATTCTGAGAGTAGTACACTCTGGGAGTAATGTCAGTAGGGGGGGGGGGTACCAGAAGTGCTTCGTTTCCTGTACTTCAGTAATGATGGTACTCAGTGTGAACGTTCCATCTAAGAGACATTTTTTTCAAGAGTAATGCATTCTTAGAGCAATGTATTCTGGGAATATAAATAATTACCTTACCCATAGAAGTATATTTTAAAACATTATTCGGCATTTAATAACACATGGAGTGTTTACATGGCGTACAACGATCAAAATCCAACCAAACCAAACCTAGCTACTTTGTTTTGACTTCAGCTAATTAGAGTTATATATATATATATATATATATATATATATATATATATATATATATTAAATCACGTTTCATGTTAAACGGCAAGAAGTTGAGTTACAGTTTCGTTTTTAACTAAACTCACATTGCAAAATTGTTTAAAAACTTTTTTTTTTATTTCACCTGAGTACGGTTTCGTTTTCTGAAAGATTTACGTTTTCTTTTTTACCGGTCAATGGGTGAGTAACGGATATTATTTAGCTAAATTCATATTGAAAAGTCTGTTAAGCATTCAATTAATTACTTCTGCCCATTACGTGTTTTTTTATTCCGAATAATTACATTCTATTTTTTCACTGAACAGAGATTTATTAACAGTATGCAACACTTAAATTAATATTGCAAACACAGCGAAAATGTATTTCTTACTTAACACTATTACAGGTAGGTTTTTTAATTTTATTTTCTCTGACCCCGGGCAACGCTTGTAAACAATTCTAGTATAGAAACACATTTACGTGAAGACACATTACATCCTTCCTGACACCCCCCACACACCACATATATATATATATATATATTATTACTATTACTTGTATTACTATTGTTATAATGCATTTTATTTGATATGCAAATTGCGATATCACACGGTAGTCTTAAGGGTAGTATATTATTATTATTATTATTTGATTATTATTATTATTATTTATTTATGTATATATAAGTGACATTTTAAGCTGGATTATTTCGACACTTGCTTATTGGGGAAATGGTGGTTTGATCAGTACCTTTGGAGAGCCATGCACATTATAACTGTCCTGTTTTTAAATCTCCGAAACAGTTACATGGTAAACAGCTGATGATCCCAGTGTTAATATTAGATGCTTACGTTTAGGTCTCCTGTTTTTGTTTCACTGTGATATACTTGATCCCCCTTTTTATTTTATTTACTTACTATTATATATTTTTTAAATTTATTTATGAATTTTCCAACGAATGTTAAGTCTGCACTATTTTCGATTTAGTTAGTTTGTCTGTAAATTTAAACTGCATTTTCCTTCTTTTTTTTGTCTTTTTGTTTAAAATAACTCAAAGCTTCTTTAGACTATACATACTATATATATATATATATATATATATATATATATATATATATATATATATAAATATAAATGTAAAATGATAACGTAAATAACATTTCAAGAATGTTACAAAATATGAGAAAAAACTGATAATATATATATATATATATATATATATATATATATATATATATATATATATACATATATATATATATAGTCGAACGCTTTTATTGCGGATAAAGTGTTAAATATTATATATATATATATATATATATATATATATATATATATATATATATTCATCCACATACAGCCTGCTTCGCTGTATTACAGCTCTTCAGTGTGGCTAGACCAGTTAGTGCTTCAAGCCTGGATTGAAACTTAATCGTTGAGCTTACAGTCGGCGCTCCTTCCCCTGCGCTATCATCCGACACTGACTGAATGTATGTAATATCTCAATGTAAACATTGCCAATTCGTTTTACCTAATGAGCTATGCCTTAAAACTAATGCAGTTGGCGATATCCTAACAATTAAGCTGTACCCAGGGAAGGAGCTTCATATAGTCATCCACACAAAGACTGTTTCGCTGTATCACTTCTATTCAGTGCGGTTAGACCAGTTAGTGCCTCAAGCTGGTATTCAAACTCAACCGTCGAGCTGACAGTAGATGGAAAATTGAAATTAATGTTCTTAACTTATTTACTAAGTCAATGTATGACAGATAAAAGAGAACCTAAATAGAATATTCTAATAGCCATGTATCTCATATAGAGATCAAGTGTTAGTCTTGAAGTCTGAGAACTTCAGCTAAAGTAAAATAAAACGAAAAAGTGGAATATATATATATATATACATATATTTAATAATATTTGTTCATATTATTGTCCACATTCGTACACACACACACACATATATACATATATATATATATATATATATATATATATATATGTTTGTGTGTGTGCGTGTGTGTGTGGGGGTGTGTAAATATATTGTGAAATGTGCTTCTATACGCGGTCACACAGGACAAGTGACGCAAATTGCATTGTTATCTAATCTGCGAATAAGCTATATATCAATATATATATATATATATATATATATATATATATATATATATATATATATATATATATATATATCAAAACGCTTTTTTTCTTTAAAAACTTTAATTCGCTTTTCATTGGCCCGAAATAACAGCAAGAAGCCATATTAATGTATAGACATAAACACACAGAAACAGATACGCACACGCAAACTAACAACCTCGTATATATATATATATATATATATTTTTATTTTTTTATTTTATTCCATTATAAATATTTTGCTCTGAATTTTCATTGAGCACTCTCATAAACCCGGTTTCACCTTCCTTCGGATTCATACCCCCTGGATATTTGTAACAAGTTAATTATATATATATATATATATATATATATATATATATATATATATATATATATATTTTATATTATATAGTAAACACTATTTCACCTTTGCCACTAAAGCTAAAATATGAAAATAACCGAACATTTCCTATGCTAATATTTTACACTCAGCACTTACAGCACTGCTCTAAAGCGTATTTTACTTAATTTAACTTTCTGCTCTTAATATATTCGATGAATTACGAAGTATCGGACTAGTTGTATTTCAGAAATGCCGTCTGGATATTAATAATATTTTCAAGCCCTCTTAAAAATGCTGGAATACATTGTCGAAAAACTCACATTGTATTCGCAATGGTATATTTGTCTGTCGCCTAGGCTCTTTGTATGTTACTTTTTAAAATCAGGTAATAAGATTTTTATATGAAGACAGGTTATAAGACTAGTTTAAACCAAAATATAAAAAAACAACAGTCAAAAGTGACATTAGTTTTATTGTGAATTCGGCAAGTAAAAATATTAATAAAGACTTGGTCATTGTAAATTAAAATACTATTGTTTACTTATATATGCTCTGTTGTTAAATGTTAACATTTATCGAGATTTACCATTAAACAGTAATGGAAAATGTTCTTAAAATACATATGAACAAATATATGTATACAAATATGACCACACACACATACACACAAACACCCCCCCAACACACACACACATATATATATATATATATATATATATATATATATATATATATATATATATATGGTATCTTTTACAATTATCGGCAGAGTGAAAACGGTCAATAAACTAATATACAACAAATAAAAGTAACTGTAGCCGATAAAAGTTATTTTCCAACTAATCTGTGACATTTTTTTGTATCTTTAAGCCGTTACAACTGCGATATTTTTGTCACACGAACATTGGGGGGGTCTTAAGCAAGGCTTGAAATTGGGCTCATCGGCGCCATTTTTTTAGTAAAAATCCGTGCCCAAAAGAAACAAGCAATTTTTCTTACATCAAATAAAAACCCATTTATACTACGTAAAAATACAAACAAATGTCATAGGTTTGTAGGGAAATATCTATTCTCGACGTAAGTAACCGTCACTTGTTGTATATTTATTTTTTACCCCGTTCTCCTTCGTTTCTTGGAACTCGTCCGCGACTCTGCGGATTATTGTAAAATATACCCCCCCACACACACACTATATATATATATATATATATATATATATATATATATATATATATATATATATATATATATATAAATCTTAACACATATGTGTCCTTTAAACTCTTCCATGTTATGTTCTACTGTAACCAAACAACGCCGGGTAGTCTTACTAGTAAATACACACAAACACACCTACACATGCACAACCATATAACTGTATACATACATATGTATATATATATATATATATATATATATATATATATATATATATATATATATATATATATACATATATATCGTTTTTAATTTGTCTCTGTACTCAGTCACACGGCACAAGTGATGCAAATTACATTGCTATCTGCGAATTAGCTAACTCGGCTCTTATAAATGTATTATGCTTGATGTACGAGGTAGAAAGTTTTGTTGTCATAAGACATCGTAATTGGGTTACACACGCGTGAACAAAACAAGTCAGAAATTGAATGGCAAATATTCCTGCGCAATTTTCCGCCATTTTGGAAAGAAGAAACACTCCAATTCCTTCTAGTCCGATTCAAAAGCAATCACGTACATATGACCGTACATGATTACAAGAACATACACACACTACTCACGCACAGAAGATGGCGTGCACACACATTCACACTCTCTCATGTTATATTTGATCTTTCACTTCGAACTGACCCTGCTACGTAAATTGTTCTGCATACATCAACTAACGCAATAAGTTTACTCCGTTCTTTCAACATCGCACTCAAATCAAACTCTCTAGTTTTGATCACACATAGCTATACTGTCAATATGTCATCTGCCTCTGAAGTGATCAGATCATTAAAACTTACCTTATACCATTTAATTCTCTTTTCAATTATTTCCATGCAAGATATGTCGTCGACCCTCGGACCAGGTTTAACTTTTACATACCTGATAGAATTGTCCTTTCGTCGATAGTGGTAACGCTCTGTTTGGTAGCAATTGGGAGTAGTTACCTGAACCTACACCATCAGCTTCTAACTCTTGCTCTGGTGATACCAGATCAGGCTGCCCTGTGGCTCCCTGAGACGAAATTCACCTACATTGACGTTTTTTTTTTTTTTTTTTGTAAAACTTAATTATGTTCTACAAAACCAAAAACAAAAACAACAGCCCCTCTCCCTTTCGCCCTCCCCTTTTTTATTTTATTTTTAAAACTTGAAGCATAAATCTTTTACTATAATGACCGGATTCGGCATTAGATGGCCCGAAAAGGGTTGATATGCCGTAAAACAAAACTACCAAACCAAACTACCTAACTCTTGCAATAACACTGGCACATGCCCCACCGTGATCCAATGATACCACTAAGGTAACACCATATCTAAACGAACTGAATAGTCTCATCATCGAATTAAACTTTCTCTACATCTGCGTTCTAATCTATTTTCATTGTCTTTCGTTTTTTGAAATAATAATGCTTACCACCTGTCAACCTAGTATCATTCCATTGCACGTATTGTGTGCCGAACGCTTATATTGCACGTACAGATAGGTAGATAGAGCAATTGTATTGCTAACCATTGTGCAAAGCGATGGTTTCGAGAATATCCCATTATATCCATCGCAGTAACCTTTTTTAAGCGAAACTTGACTTGTGAAAAAATTGACATTCACTCTCGAGAAAGTAAGTGATGACTAGAAAGACTACTATATATTCCACAAAGTACATATTTGGTCGAATCTGTGTTTTGATTATTTTGCAAATGTTTCACACCTTATCAAAGCCACTAGAGGACAAGTGTGATGTTCAGTGTTATGAAAGAACAGTACTATGAAAGGAGTGAGAACAAGAATTAATTCACAGGAGTAGTCGCCAGATAGTCGTTGACATTTGACCTGAGAACGACCATGTTTAGTATGTAGGAAGACATTCTCGAGGTAAAGTCTTCCACAAGTGACAAGATTTTTGAAACAAACTCTGCTCATGTAAGTTCCGTTTGCATTTAAGTATACTGACGATAAAAAGAGTTATTTGACAAGTTAAGGCCGAGAAAGTCTCACAGGTAGGGGGCGAGGCCGACGTATCGGTGTTTCTTTCTGCAAGATTAAGTAACTATACCGTTTTACTTTTTTTAAATAATATCAGTAGGTGATCAATTTCATTTTCATATTTTTTATAGACAAAAATATTTTGAGCGGAGACATACATACATACATACATACATACATACATACATACATACATACATACAAACAGTATAAAAGTAAGACAATCGGATCAACGTTTATAATATTATAAGTCTCTTTCACTTAAAATATATGCTTTACTATGTCTTGAGGGTCTAGCTTAGTTTAATATTTGAAACACAATTAAATATATAACATAGAGAACAATAGATTGTCCGAGGGAATACTTTAAACACTCGTATGTTTCGTTTGAATACGATCAGAAATAATTTATACATACATATACGGAAAAATCACGTTGACACACCGGTTCTAATTAGGTTTATAGAGTAGCATTCTCGAGAATAACATAGCTGGTGATTAAATGGTGGAGGCGTTACAAATGTGAATCACCAAGAAAACCATGGAATTGTACATACACTGATGATTAAATGGTGGAGGCGTTATAATGTGAATCACCAAGAAAACCATGGAATTGTACATTAACTGATGATTAAATGGTGGAGGCGTTACAAATGTGAATCACCAAGAAAAGCTTGGAATTGTACATTAACTGATGATTAAATGGTGGAGGCGTTACTAATGTGAATCACCAAGAAAACCATGGAATTGTACATTAACTGATGATTAAATGGTGGAGGTGTTATAAATGTGAATCACCAAGAAAACCATGGAATTGTACATTAACTGGTGATTAAATGGTGGAGGTGTTACAAATGTGAATCACCAAGAAAACCATGGAATTGTACATTAACTGATGATTAAATGGTGGAGGCGTTACAAATGTGAATCACCAAGAAAACCATGGAATTGTACATTAACTGATGATTAAATGGTGGAGGCGTTACAAATGTGAATCATCAAGAAAACCTTGGAATTGTACATTAACTGATGATTAAATGGTGGAGGTGTTACAAATGTTAAACACCAAGAAAACCATGGAATTGTACATTAACTGGTGATTAAATGGTGGAGGTGTTACAAATGTGAATCACCAAGAAAACCATGGAATTGTACATTAACTGATGATTAAATGGTGGAGGCGTTACAAATGTGAATCACCAAGAAAACCATGGAATTGTACATTAACTGATGATTAAATGGTGGAAGTGTTACAAATGTGAATCACCAAGAAAACCATGGAATTGTACATTAATTGAGTATTAAATGGTGGAGGCGTTACAAATGTGAATCACCAAGAAAACCATGGAATTGTACATTAACTGATGATTAAATGGTAGAGGCGTTACTAATGTGAATCACCTAGAAAACCATAGAATTGTACATTAACTGATGATTAAATGGTGAAGGCGTTACAAATGTGAATCACCAAGAAAACCATGGAATTGTACATTAACTGATGATTAAATGGTAAAGGCGTTACTAATGTGAATCACCTAGAAAACCATGGAATTGTACATTAACTGATAATTAAATGGTGGAGGCGTTACAAATGTGAATCACCAAGAAAACCATGGAATTGTACATTAACTGATGATTAAATGGTAGAGGCGTTACTAATGTGAATCACCTAGAAAACCATAGAATTGTACATTAACTGATGATTAAATGGTGAAGGCGTTACAAATGTGAATCACCAAGAAAACCATGGAATTGTACATTAACTGATGATTAAATGGTGGAGGCGTTACCAATGTGAATCGCCAAGAAAACCATAGAATTGTACATTAACTGATGATTAAATGGTGGAGGCCTTACAAATGTGACTCACAAAGAAAACCATAGAATTGTACATTAACTGATGATTAAATGGTGGAGGCGTTACTAATGTGAATCACCAAGAAAACCATGGAATTGTACATTAACTGGGGATTAAATGGTGGAGGCGTTACTAATGTGAATCACAAAGAAAACCATGGAATTGTACATTAACTGGTGATTAAATGGTGAAGGCGTTACAAATGTGAATCACCTAGAAAACCATGGAATTGTACATTCACTGGTGCTTAAATGGTGGAGGCCTTACAAATGTGAATCACCAAGAAAACCATGGAATTGTACATTAATTGAGTATTAAATGGTGGAGGCGTTACAAATGTGAATCACCTAGAAAACCATGGAATTGTACATTCACTTGTGCTTAAATGGTGGAGGCGTTACAAATGTGAATCACCAAGAAAACCATGGAATGATACATTAATTGAGTATTAAATGGTGGAGGCGTTACAAATGTCAATCACCAAAAAACCATGGAATTGTACATCAACTTATGATTAAATGGTGGAGGCGTTACAAATGTGAATCACCAAGAAAACCATGGAATTGTACATTCACTGGTGATTAAATGGTGAAGGCGTTACAAATGTGAATCACCAAGAAAACCATGGAATTGTACATTAATTGAGTATTAAATGGTGGAGGCGTTACAAATGTGAATCACCTAGAAAACCATGGAATTGTACATTCACTTGTGCTTAAATGGTGGAGGCGTTACAAATGTGAATCACCAAGAAAACCATGGAATGATACATTAATTGAGTATTAAATGGTGGAGGCGTTACAAATGTCAATCACCAAAAAACCATGGAATTGTACATCAACTTATGATTAAATGGTGGAGGCGTTACAAATGTGAATCACCAAGAAAACCATGGAATTGTACATTCACTGGTGATTAAATGGTGAAGGCGTTACAAATGTGAATCACCTAGAAAACCATGGAATTGTACATTCACTGGTGCTTAAATGGTGGAGGCGTTACAAATGTGAATCACCAAGAAAACCATGGAATTGTACATACACTGATGATTAAATGGTGGAGGCGTTACTAATGTGATTCACCAAGAAAAGCTTGGAATTGTACATTAACTGATGATTACATGGTGGAGGCGTTACAAATGTGAATCACCAAGAAAACCATGGAATTGTACATTAACTGGTGATTAAATGGTGGAGGTGTTACAAATGTGAATCGCCAAGAAATCCATGGAATTGTACATTAACTGATGATTAAATGGTGGAGGTGTTACAAATGTGAATCACCAAAAAACCATGGAATTGTATATTAACTGATGATTAAATGGTGGAGGCGTTACTAATGTGAATCACCAAGAAAACCATGGAATTGTACATTAATTGAGTATTAAATGGTGGAGGCGTTACAAATGTGACTCACAAAGAAAATCATGGAATTGTACATTAACTGGGGATTAAATGGTGGAGGCGTTACTAATGTGAATCACAAAGAAAACCATGGAATTGTACATTAACTGGTGATTAAATGACGGAGGCGTTACTAATGTGAATCACAAAGAAAACCATGGAATTGTACATTAATTGAGTATTAAATGGTGGAGGCGTTACAAATGTCAATCACCAAAAAACCATGGAATTGTACATCAACTTATGATTAAATGGTGGAGGCGTTACAAATGTGAATCACCAAGAAAACCATGGAATTGTACATTAACTGGTGATTAAATGGTGGAAACGTTACGTATGTGAATCAACAAGAAAACCGTGGAATTGTACATTAACTGATGATTAAATGGTGGAGACGTTACTAATGCGAATCACCAAGAAAACCATGGAATTGTACATTAACTGGTAATTAAATGGTGGAGACGTTACCAATTTGAATCACCAAGAAAACCATGGAATAGTACATTAACTGGTGCTTAAATGGTGGAGGCGTTATTAATGCGAATCACCAAGAAAACCATGGAATTGTACATGAACTGGATGTTCTACTCGCGAAATAAACTAAATGACAATATTCTTAAAAAATTCTGGAAAAAAGTTTAACTTGTTCTAAAAGGATTTATCCCTACTCGGAAATCGCATCCAAATTGATGATTTCATGTCATAGATTAATTTATGTCGCACCCAATTTTGATTTACCATAATCTCTGTTTACTTCACACTCACACACAAACACACACACACACACATGAATGTATTCATTAAGCCAATCAATAATAAAAATCTCATCACTAGAAGAAATTGCCGGGATAGATAAGTAGGCGAAAAGCCAAGATTAAAAATCTGAAAAAGTAAAACAAGAATTGTGGGGGAAAAACAAGGCAAAGTGGTTTGTAGGTAGGCCGTTAGAAGGCACGAGAAATAAATTTAGAGGTTTCAAAGTTAAACTCCAGAAACCAACGTCTTCAGGTGTTGCCAAAATAGATACAATGATCTGCCTCCGTCGCTGTTGTAATTCCTTTTGATCTTTCTATATATATATATATATATATATATATATATATATATATATATATATATAGAGAGAGAGAGAGAGAGAGAGAGAGATAAGAAAAAAGAGTGATAAATATGTGACGATTGTCCAAATTTATTTCAAATTTCAATTGTTCAATGCAAGGTTGTCAGTAATAAACTAGTGTTTATTTTTCTTTCCTTAAGCCAAGGCTTTTCAAAGATCGAAATCTTATTATCAGAGGAGAAATACAGATGGATAAGTTGGCTTTCGAAAAAACCAAAGTTCAAATATTTGAAAAATATGAGAATTATTTTAAAAAATAATTAAAATAATTTTTGTCAAAAAACGTACTGAATGAAAAGAAAATTTCGTGAAAAAGATATACAATTGTCCGGGTGGTAAGATTCCGTTGAAAAAGTTCGGTGAAATTGTAGAAAGTGAAGAAAAACACTTTGCATGGGAGCAGGTTGGAAAAGGTGCTCAAAAGTAGATAAGTCCAGATGCACTTAAAAGAGGCTGTGAAGAGGAAAACAGGCCATTTTTTTGATTTACTTCCGGGCCTAGTAAAACGGTAGGATCTCATACAAGGATTAACTCAGAATGAGAAAAAGCCAAAGTTGAAGAAAGTTTCAGATTTGGGGTCAGGATGGGGGGGGTTAGGAGGTGCGGGGTAGTTTAAAAAGTCGCTTTGTGAATTTGGGGGAAAAATAAAAGGAGGACGGGTTGGCATGGGGATGTAGATAAAGTGACAGGTGGGTTAAGGGTGCGGGCTAGCGGTAGGGTGTAGGTTTTGGGGGTGGGGTTAATCTTAAATGGTGAATAGGTATAGAAATAGTTGATTCTAAAAATAGAAATAAAAAAATGTGAGCTTCCAAATATTTCAGGCGGCTAAAGGCAGATTAAAATACAGTTATCAGATATGGTTTCAGTTTGTTTAAGGAATAAAGAATAAAGTAGAATTAGTGAAAGCATGGTATAATAAATATAGGAATGTGAGAGAGTAGATGATTAAAATTAAAAATTAAAAGATTAAATTTAAATTTAAAAAGCTAGGGAATAGTTAATTAAAAAATTTATTTATTTATATTTTTAATTTAAAACCAAATTAAGGGTTAGATTAATAATTTGGAGGGACATTAAATGGCCAAAGAGATAAGGGGGGGGAATAAATTAATGGGAAAAGGGTTAGTGAAATTTAAAGGTCAAGTCTGTTCTACTCAGGTATATTGAAATTTAGGAGAGGGGAACAATGTAAGGGATAAGGATAGATTGTTAGAAACAATTTGTTTCGATTTCTAGTAATAGGGGTGGAGTTGGGTTGGTTCAATCAAAAATTTGAGTGCAGTGTCAATTTTATAATCTATGGTTTAAATGGTGAGTGAGTCGTAACAGGGTAACAATTAACAGTTACAGTTTAAATTTAATTAGATATATAAGGGAAACTTGCAAGGGGTTTCCAAGTAGTATGAACATATGATTTGGGAGGGGGGGTGAAATTGGTCAAAGATAAGATAAGTTGAACAAAGAGAGAATGGGCCGATAGAAAGTGGCTCGCGAGTATTTAGAGGGATTTGGATTATTCAAAAATAGGCCAAAATAGGTAGTTATGTAACTAGCTCGGATCAATCAAAATAGTTAAAAAGATTACTCAAAGGGGGTTATGGAGGCTATTAAGGAGATAGAGCAGAAGTGCTAGTAACAGTTTATATGATATAAGTGTTATGGGCCAGGGTTGGATTGAAAAATTAAGCAGACCTGCGTTTTGAAGCTAGTGAGTTAGAGAGCTGAGGAGAATTACAGGGGGGTATTAATGGACCCAATTGGAGGGGAATTCAAATGTCGTAGTTAAAATGATAACAAAAAGAAGTTACAGGGGAATATGTTGCAAATAGGAAGAGTCCAAATATAAGGACGATATAGTGGAAGTGTAGGGGATAATAAGGGGGGGGAAAGAGAGGCCAAGAAGGAGTTTGTAGGTGGGATTACGGACAGGAGAAACAATGAGATAAATATAAGGGGTTAGGAGTGGAGCTGAAGCAAAAGGATAAAAGGAGCTATATTGCAGGAGAGGTATATAAGTCTAGATAGTAGGTATGTTAAAGATCGGTGGAAAGTAGGAGGAGTAATGTTAGTTCAATCTACTGATAGTGTTCCGGGTAGATGTGGTTGTTAGGTGTAATGGTGATGAAAAATTTATTGGGAGGGTTAATTAGTGAGATTAGGGGCGTTAAGAATAGAAGTTACAAGGTTCCCCTGGGATATAGTTTAGAGATTTGTCAGATGTTAAAGAATGGGGGGAGTTATTGGTTGGGAGGAGGAGTGTCAGAGGGAGTGATGAAATTAATGTATTTAAATTTTCGTTTGTATCTGCAATTTGAAATAAGTTCATTTTTGGAGTTAATGACATTTAAGTTCTTGTGTGCTGTAGCTATCATATAAGTTTCCAAGGTACATAGTTGGCAGAATGCAGAACCAGGAGTATATGAGTTTGACTTTTTTAATATAGACCAACTTAGGGAGTAGGGGGTAATTTTGTATGTGAAAGCTTTTTATTAAGTTGGAAAGAGAGGTGCTAGTGGTACCATTACTATTGTGTTTAAAAGAGTAGATATGGTTAGAGATTCGAGTCTTTATGGGGAAAGCACGGGCACCAATATAGGTATGAATTTTGTGGGGGGGTTATTGTTGTATTATTTGAGTTGTTTATATTATTAGGGGTGCTTACGGTTTGTATGCTCGGATTCAAGTCAAAATTTAAGTTAGGGTTATTAGTTGGGGACGGTAGGGTGTCTTGGGGGATGAGATCGGATCCATTATTAGTTGGTGGTAGTTGTTGGTCAGTGTGGAGAGTGTTATTTAGTGGAGGGGGTTGTTGATGGGGATTGTTGAGGGGAAAAGTGGGAGATTGTATGTTGGCATTATTTTGCATATTGGTATTAATCTGTGTAGTGGTGTATTGTTTAACAGTACAGGAATATATGACGTTACTTTGTATGCAATCACCGTTTAATGGGCATTCTCTGGATTTTTGGCAGTTGCAGTTATTAGTGGGGTGTATGGTAGGTGCTGTTTGTTGGGCAGATTTAATTTTTTTGTTGTTAGATGTGATGATGGTTTGTGCTATATTGGGCATTGTGGAGTAAGAAATTTTAATAGAGTTCTTGTTTAAAATAGTGCTGTATTTATGTGGGTGCTTGAACGAGTTATCTAAAATTTTGAAAAATTCCCTAGCTATGTTAGTTTTTACATTGCAATTATAGGGTGGATTAAACCAAATATTATCTTTTCTTCTACTTTTTTTATTTTTATTTTCACTGTGTTCTTGGGGGTTAGCTGTTTTAACTATATTAATAGTTTTAGTATGTCCATTTGCATATTTCTTAGGTTTCTTGGGTATCGTGGTGCTAGTTCTTTGTCTATCTTGTGTAGCCATTTTGTAGGTAACAACATTTAAAGGTTTATTCCCCTGGAGGGGGGGATTATTTTCATATTTAATTTTATCAGTGTATCCCGAGTTAAGAAGTGCGTTATTATAGAAACTAGAATTTTGATCGAAGATAGGTTTATTAGCTGAAAGTCTCGAAATTCTATTTGAGATTGAAGGGACTATTGAGTTAATGATGGATTTAGGGTGGTTAGAGTGCTTATGTACGTAAAATAAGGTTAGATTAGGTTTGTGGTAAGGGCTAAATGATTCGGAGTTAAGGTCTAGTGTTAGGTCAAGGAAATTAGATATTCTTTTCTCGGGTTCTATGGTTATGGTTAATCCGAAGTTTTTAAAGTACTTGTGTAGGTTTTATTTGTGTTGTTGTATTGTCTGGGTCTCTCCCTAGAGATAAAGAGCGCATCGTCTCTGTAGAGTCCACCGTGTAAGTGTCCGAATTCAAGCTTTAATTGTCTCAATAAATATAATCCTACTAGGTCAGTAACTTGGGCAGAGTCTGAAGCTCCCATGGTGATATCAAAGTTGTTGGGGCTATCTTTCCTAGTCCAAAATTTATTGTCAAATTCTAAAAGGGATCTCCTGGCTAAAATTATTAGATTTTTTTCAGAGTCTGTGATATCTGAATTATTCTTAGCGAAAATAAGAGCTTTGTTTAGTAGGATAGGAGAGATAGACTGATAATAATTGTCAATGTCAAAAGTGATGAAGTTCAAGTTAGAATTAGATTTATCTTTGAGGTTTAAGAACCAGTTGGAAACCTCTCCAGATGATTGCCAAAGGGAGTATGTAATTTTAGCTTTTAATGTAGGAATGATTCTATCTAGGATATTTTTGCTTATAATGCCTATGTCCGATTTGGAAGGGCAGATTAGTCTAGTGGAGGGGTTTTCATGAAAATTTATTTTGTGGTCTTTTAAAGTACATCTGGGTGTAGCAGGAGTGAAGATTTCAGCGTAATTCAGGATGTTAAAAGAAGTTAAGGATTTAGCTTCATTATTAATGCTATTTAAAATGTTGTCAGAAGAGGTTTTATATGATTTGTTTAATTCTTTGTAGATTAAATCTTTGTAATCAGAATATTTCAATTTGTAGTAGTTTTTAGTTTTATCTGCTGGGACTATAATATCAGGGAGCTTTTTGATCTTGTTAGTGAAATTGTTAATTTTTTTGATGAACGGGTTAGGATGTTTATTGTGCTTTTTGAATTTTATGTGTCTAATTAAGTTGAATAAATCATTTTCAAAGTTATTTTCTTATATCTCTACTATTGCTCTATCCCGTATATTGAGCTAATCCTTTTCACAATAGGTTCCATCTACTAAAAGTTTTCACTTTGGTTTATTTTGATCCTATATATATATATATATATATATATATATATATATATATATATATATATATATATATATATATATATATATATATATATATATATATATATATATATATATATACAGAATGTGCATAATCCGTGATACGGGCATGTCGATATGACCAATCTAGAGCTGTTAGAAACTGAGATCTCACCAGAAGAAAAATAATATAAGATCGTTTATTCAGACCATATTTGAAAAGAAAATTCGTCTGTATGAATAAAAATAATTAAATATAAACGCTTTATTTAATATTGTACACTCTTTATAGGTCAAGTTTAAATACTCAGGACTTGTATTCTGTGTTTTCCTGGAGTACTATATATATATATATATACATATATATATATATATATATATATATATATATATATATATATATATATATATATATATATATATATATATATATATAGACAGATAGATAGATAGATAGATAGAGAAGGAGACAAAGATCGAGATAACGAAGGACAAAGAGAAAATATTATTACTACTATTTTATTCATTATCTTGCTCGTTTTTATTTTCATTTTAAAACCTTAAAAAACGAGCATTGACTTATCTGGTAAAGTTTACAACGGAGCACACTGAGATTTTATGTAGATTTTCTTTCTAAAAAACACACACATACATCCTTTATTTACAGACACATATATACATATACATTTATTTTCATATATAGAGATACATGTATCTCTTTTAGCGTGTATATGTTTGTATTTAAATATACATACAGAGAAAGATGTACATATCATTAATATATATGTATATATAGTACACTAGTAAAATATGCGTTTCAGGACGTGCATAAGCAATGCATATTGCATTAGTGTTAAATATGAATTTTTGTTTTTTTCTTTGGTATTGGTTATCGTTCCGTTATATTCGTTAACCCTAAATAGTAATTTCACAAAAAATGAGAAGCTCAATAAGTTAAAATTTTACAAAGCACACATATATATATATATATATATATATATATATATATATATATATATATATATATATATATATATATACATATACATATGTGTATGTATATATATATATATATATATATATATACATATATATATGTATATATATATATATATGTATTGTTTTTTATGCAAATGACCGTATCACACTGTAGCATTAGGTTTTTTTATTATAAGGGTGCTTATTATTATTATTATTATTATTATTATGAGTATTATTATTATTATCTTCATTATTCATTTACTTATATATATATATATATATATACATATAAGTAAATTAATGATAATAATAATAATAATAATAATAATAATAATAATAATAATAATAATAATAACAATCACCTTAATAATAATAATCACCTTAATAATAATAATAATAATAATAATAATAATAATAATAATAATAATAATAATAATAATAATCACCCTAAGGCTACAGTGTGATACAGTCATTTGCATATAAAATAATACTAATTATAGAAATACTACTACACCTACTATTTGTAACACTACTACTATTAAAACACTACACCCAAGAACCATTCTGCTATTCATGGTAGTTAGCATATCACATTATATGAGAATAAAAGATGCATATAAAAAGTGCTTAAGTACCTTCCGTAACAGATTGCCAAATAGATAAGAGAAAAGAAACCTATCCATACAGATCTACATACCCAATATATAGTCTAAAGAAGCATTGAGTCATTTTAAACAAAACAAGAAAATGCAGTTTTAATTTCCAGGGATACTTACTAAATCCAAAGAATATATATTTATTAAAGTAATTATTAAATTATTTCGACCTAAGCTCCGCTAGAAAGCCCTCTTGCCGCACGGCCACAAGAAATTATCATGTAAAAGAAAATATAATAAAGTTTTATTTGTGCCTAAGCAGGCGACAGCTAGTAAACCTATCGAGAGGCTTCAACGATCATTGTTGAAACCCTGGGATCTAGCTCAGTGACCGCCGACTTCAAACTCCCCAAACAGGGCTTAACTATCGTCTGTTAAAGGCGCTTATAACACTATTTATTAAAGTGAATATTAAATTAGTTTACCAAAATACGTCGATGTGTCAAGCTTTTTCAATCATCAGTGTAGGCGATGATTATTTCAAACGGTCGCAAGGACCTAGAAGCAACATCAACAACGTAGAAGCCTTTCTCCTG
>OY744553.1:32978591-32993591 GCA_963556195.1 Sepiola atlantica
ATATTACCCTCTACTACTCCCGAAGGTCGACCTCACAACTAGCAATTACCACTCTCTCTCCACAAACCCTTTCGTGTAGTATCTGTTCCGATGGATACTGCACGCCTGTCCTGTGCAGTTCTAGGAGGTCCACCCTCCCAGGCTTTGCCTCCCCTCTTTGGGGAGGAGTAAGTTTATTGCTTACTGTCTGAGGCGCCCCTACCGGGGAATGCCGACGGGGCTGCCCAGGCAATTTTTAAATGGCCAGAGTGCTCACCTCTCGAGCGCTGGCTTTTCAAACCCCACTTTCTCGACCCGAACTTGGGTCACATCTTACTTGTGGGAGTAAGATAAAACTGGCCTTGTGCCTAACTCCTGGGGAGGAGTAAATAAAACCCTTTCTTGGCCTTTTGGCTAATATCAAAGTGTAGTATATGTTCCGATGGATACTGCACGCCTGTCCTGTGCAGTTCTAGGAGGCCCACCCTCCCAGGCTTTGCCTCACCTCTTTGGGGAGGAGTAAGTTTATTGTTTACTGTCTGAGGCGCCCCTACCGGGGAATGCCGACGGGGCTGCCCAGGCAATTTTTAAATGGCCAGAGTGCTCACCTCTCGGGCGCTGGCTTTTCTAACCCCATTTTCCTGACCCGATCTTGGGTCACATCTTACATGTGGGAGTAAGATAAAACTGGCCTTGTGCTTAACTCCTGGGGAGGAGTAAATAAAACCCTTTCTATCACAATATTATGTATAATACTCCTTAAATCAGTGTATCATATTGTGGGGTGTAGTACTAATGTTAAGAAGAATGATACGTCGTCATATCGATTACAATGACGATGACTGGTTTTATAAAAAGTTTGCTTGTACAATTTAAGTTAGCCTTCAAAAATTCAAATGTGGTTTGTACGGATCATGAGGTAATAACTGATTTGAAAGATAAACATTTCTCATTTTTTTACAATAAGGAATGCGTGAAAACGTAAACAATGTTGTAAAGTGAAAGAGCGCAGATTGCCATCGCTTCATGAAGATACCTGTGCTTTCGTTTGACTAATGGGGTCCAAACAGTAAAAAAAAAGTATTAGTAAAAGGATTACGTTGATATTATACCAACAGTAACACTTACCCGTGAACAATCGTTTCTTTTATTCGATTTTTTTTTGACTGTGGAATATGTTTCGGGAAATACCAGGAAATTTCCCTCAATAAAAGAAAATATAAGTACGTGTGCCTTTTCAGTAACAAAGACATTTGCTCTGCGGTACACCCTTACATGCAGCAAGTATTTGAGAAACATTAAAGTATGTCACATATGCATCTCCACAAAAGATTGCGGTACCAATACGTCACACGTCGAGTGGTGTTGCATTTTCTCTGATGCCACTGTGTGTATGTGTGGATATGTAAGTTAATAGTATGGATATATAAACAGTTTAATCACAATGAGTATCATGAGATGGTGGAAAAAATGGAATGGATGAAGTGTTATTACATGAGATAGCATATATATATATATATGCATTAGATGTGAAGATGATAAAATAGACAATGTTTTAAGGTTCATATTTTATATATTTTTTGTTAAAAGTATATGTATATATATATATATATATATATATATATATATATATATATAAACAAATATTTATAAACCAATATTTGTCGACCCGAAGTAGACTGGGCTCTCTGGCGAGTAGTATAAGCACAACCGTGATTGGGGCTGAAATGCAATCTTTATGTCAAATGTGCAACTCTTTACGACAGCTGCCTTTAACTAGGATTACTCTCTCACCGAGTTGTGCACAGCGGATGTGTAGGCAAAGCCGTTGGAATTTGAGTTTTTAATCGGTGACATGTATGAATAATTATTTCTTACGATTCCTGTAAGGATGAAACGTGTACGTATGTACAGAAAAACAAATGTTTATAATTATATATATATATATATATATATATATATATATATAATTATAAATACATATATATATATATAATTATAAATACACACACACACATATATATATATATATATATATATATATATATATATTTATATATATTAGTTATACACATATATACATTTATTTATTCATATTATTCGAAAATATTATTTGTCCAGATTTCTATTTAAACATTTTATTTAAGTAAGTACCTATTATGAAATAAGAAAAATATATTTCAATTCGTAAAATTTAAGTTTTATTCCCAGCATATAAAAATAATATTCATTTATGTTATTCATTTTCCGGACTGTTGAATAAGTTGATCTGGAGCATTCCCTATTGGTCGCTCGTTTCTGCTCGGTCTGAGAAAAATTAACTTTCAAGCTAGAAACTTAAAACTGTAAACTGTTTATAAATAACTTAGACACAATTCCCTGTAAACAAGGGTTAACTTGATATAGTGGTGCAATTTTTGTTAATGTTAACAATTTTCATCGTTTTTTTTTTTAGAAGTATCTAGGATACATGTTTTGCAGTTGAAACTGTTAAGTATATAATTAAAGAAACACTGTGTTTTTAGAATTCTCCAGAATTTGTATTGTTTTAACCAGTGCCGCCGAAAGCAACTTCTTTTTTTAGTGAACACTTCAATCGTTTCTTCGACTAATTAAATATCTTCTTCTCTTTGTAATTATCTGCATGTGAATACTTAAATTGTAATTATCTGCATGTAAAGACTGAAAAGGACTTGTTCTTTCTTGAATGTAATCACATTGTATGTTTAAACTTATGCACTCCTCCCGTTGCAACTCATTATCACTTGAATAGATTTGTACATCAATACATACATAATATATACATATATATATATATATATATATATATATATATATATATATATATATATATATATATAGTAGTAAGTTTTTGAAAGGCTGTGGGCAATGCAATTCCGGGTAAGATGCAAGTTGAAAGGAAAGGAACAAAAACAATAAAAATAAATCGAATACGATATAAGACTTACTATTTATTTTTCCTTTTTTTTCCTTTTTTTTTTTTTTCTTACATAACAGCAAGAGTGTTTTAGCTGTCCGGGTGATTAAAAATCACTATTTGATATTTCGAGAAAAGACATCCCTTTTTCAAAAATAATTAGACCAGAAGAAGAATAATATTTTATTCTTCTCCGACTGTGTAGAGAATAATACAAAACAAAATGGCTGCCAGATATAGACCGCAGCAAAAAAAAAACAGTTTCACAGGGAATATAAATTAAGTTAAGTTTTATTTTAATATTATGTTAAATATATGATTGGTGTTTAGAATATTAGTGTAATGTTGGTTAGGTGTATGGTGTTCGATAAACTGTTATTTTTGATAATATATATATATCATTTTTTTATTTTATTTTTTTTTTTTTATATTTGAATATTTACTTTGTTTTATCTTCGTATTTTTTTATTTTGTTTATCTTTCTATCGTAATTTAAGAATTTTAATATAAATTAAAGTAATTAGTCTCATATTTTAAATATTCTAGATCTATCTACTTATCGATTTCGATTATCATCTATTAAAGAAGTGTTATTAATTACTAATTGTGAGTTTCGTCAAATTAGATTAACGAATTAACTTATTAACTTGATATATTTATTATAAGATAAAGGGGAGTAACTCTGGATTTTTTAAAATATTTTTTTATAATTAATTTTTTAATTTTTTTTTTTTTTTTTTTAATTAAAAAAATTTTTTTTTTTGGTGGAGATCTGTATAACAATATTAGTATATATATACAACATATATACACAAATGCATATATACATATATATATACATATCTATGTATTATTGTTTGTTTAATTGTTTATCTATATATATTCATCAATTTCTTTACATATTTGTTTGTTTTTTTTTTTTTGTTTTTTTTGTTTTTGTTTTGTTTTTTTTATTTATTTATTTATTTATTTTTTATTATTATTATTTACTTGTTTAATTTATGAATTATTTATTTAATATTTGCATGTTATTTGTATACATTCTATATGTGTTTGGATTTATTAATTAATAATGCTAGGTTATGGAGTGACTTATTTTGGTGGGTTAGACGAGTATGCTGAATATGGTTTTTGGTTTGTGGTTGAAAGTGTGTAAGGATGGAAGTTCATATGGGGAGGGGCCTGTTTGATTGTTTGGGTGTATGGTGAGTTTATTATGGGAGGTGAGTAATGAGTGAAGTGGTGGAAACGGACTCTGTTAAGTGTTAGATATGGGGGTTGGTTGGTGGATGGGGGGTAGATATTATAGAATGAAAGGTGAGTAGAGCTCGTGACGTTGATTGAGTGAGGGGTTTAATCTGGAGATGAGGATTGATTCTGTGATTCTAAGGTCACCGATGTTTCTGACAGACGCTAAGATGGAGACGTGAATATCGCGCTGAGTGTTTGAGCAAATCTCTATGTGTTTGTGGAAAGAGGATATACGGGTATTCAAGTGCTCCTTTATGCGCAAGTGTAGCGGTCTTGTAGTGTTGCCGATGTAAAATTTTTTGCATTTATTACACTGTAGTTTGTAAACACAGTTAGTGCGAAGGCACAGACCTGTGTTGGAGATAGGGCAATTGGCCAGGGAGCAGGGTTCGGGTGTGTGGTTAGTGTGTTTATTAGATAGATGTTGGCGTAAGGAGGTGCCAGTATGTGTTAGTTGTATGTTAAGGTTTTCCTTATGTATTGCCTTGCGGATGGAGGTGGTGATCTTATCGCTGAAGAAAGGGAGTTTTAAGAAGCATGTGTTAGCGAGGGTGCGGTGTCTACGTGTTTTGGGCTTATTTAGGTGGGCTATGGTGGGGGCGGGGTAGCCATTATTTTGGAGGGTTTGGTGGAAGTTTTTAGTGTGTGATATTTTGTCAGCAGCAGAAGAGCATTTATTTTGTATTCGGGTAATTTCATTATGGGCATAACTTAATTTGGCTTTTGTGGGCAGGGCAGACTTATAGTGTATGAAAAGGTTTTTGCAGGCAGGTTTCCTATAGAAGTTAGTGTGTATAGAGCCATCTTCGGTGATGTTAAGGTTGAAATCAAGGAGAGAGAGTGAGCCGGACTCGTTTGGGTGTTCTATGGTGAATTGTATGTGGGGGTCGGTGTTGTTGAATGTGTTGAATATTTGTGTGGCTTCGTCTTGAGAGGATGTAAGGATTAGAATGTCATCTATATATCTGGAGAAGAATATATAGGAGAGGCAGGAGTTAAGTGCTCGTTGTTCTAACCGGTTCATGTAGGTGATGGCTAAGAGACCGGAAAGGCTAGAACCCATGGGGAGGCCGGAGATTTGTTTGAAAGTGTGCTGCTGAAAGGTAAAGTATGTGTTGTCGATGATGATGTATAAGAGATTGTGAATGTCAGTAGGTGTTAGTCCGAAGAGCTCTAGGTTGTCAGAGGAAGATATGTGGTCGGTGATGAGGTCTATGGCTGGGTGTGCGGGTATTGAGGTGTAGAGGGAGATTACGTCTAGGCTAAATATATAGTTGTTAGTTTGTAGTTGTTGGTGTTGGAGTGAGTGTAGTCTGCTAATTACTTGGTCGGAGCTGCTGACATGTGCGGGGAAGGTGGAGAGTAGTGGTTTGAGTAGTTGAGAGAGAAGCCAAGAGATTTTATAGAGTGGTCCTTCAATACTAGAGACTATAGGTCTAATTTGTGTGTGTGTGTTGGTCTTGTGTGTTTTAATGAGGTGGTAGAAGGTGGGAAGTCTGCTATTTTTGGTGGTGAAGTTGATTTTGTATTTTTTGGGGAGGTTACGTGTGAGACAGATTTGGGACCAGGTGTTGTTAATGGAGTTTTGGACTAATGTGGCTGAAATGTTGGGGGCGGGGGTGTATAGGTTGTTGTTGTTAAGATGTTCGAGAGCGAGTATGTTGTATGAGTCTTGAGAGATGATACAGAATTCCTTACCTTTATCAGAGGGTAAGTAAACTAGGTTTTTATTTTTCAGGTTTTCTAGGGTAAGGCGTTGGGATCTGGTGATGTTAGGGGTGATGTGGGGTTGTTCTTGTTGGAGTATATCAAGGATCCTCTGTTTTAATCTAGAAAGTTTTTGATCAAGTAGGTGGTTACTAGGTGGTGGGTGTAGTGGGTGGTCAAGCTGGTAGACAGGGAAGGAATTAGTAGTGTTGGTTGTATTATTAGGGATGTCTAGGGTAGGTTGATTAAATGCTGTGAGCCATTTGAGGTGATAAGCTGTTCTACAGAATTGAGTCTCGATCTTAAGTTTTGTGTGGTCGTTTAGCTTTTGGGTGGTGATGAATTTGGGGCCAAGGCTGAGAAGCTCAGTCTCGGCAGTAGTAAGGGAGCCGGTGAGGTCAGTGACCATGGGGGGGCTAGTGAGGTGGTTGTTGGAGTTGTAGGTTCTGGTGGTACTAGTGTTCTTGGTGATGTGAGGTTGAGAATATTTCTGGGAAAGCCAAGTGAATTTCCGTTTAAGTCGGTTTTTCTCGAGGTTGAAGCAATGGTGATAGGCATCATTGACAGCCGTAGATATGTTGTGTGTTGATTGTTCTGTGGGTGTGGATAGTGAGGAGTTGATCTCTGTGATGGTGTTGATGAGTTGATGAAGTTTACAATGGAGGTATTGGATAATTTTCTTGATACAATAGTTATGTATGAATTTTCTGGCTGGGTAAAGTATGGGTAGGTGGAGGCAGGCAGGTAGGTGGATGTTTTGTATAGTGTTGGGTGTTATGTTGTGCTTGAGGCATCTTTTGAGGAAGCGGATCTGGCAGCTGGCTTTGGCACGTTTCTCCGAGAGTCGGAATAATTCTCTGGCGTATGCAAACTGTGTCTGGCCTAGACGAAGTGTTAGTAGAGAATGGTAGTTTGCTTGAAGCATTGCTGGGTATAGTAGGAGTAAGTTTTTGAAAGGCTGTGGGCAATGCAATTCCGGGTAAGATGCAAGTTGAAAGGAAAGGAACAAAAACAATAAAAATAAATCGAATACGATATAAGACTTACTATTTATTTTTCCTTTTTTTTCCTTTTTTTTTTTTTTCTTACATAACAGCAAGAGTGTTTTAGCTGTCCGGGTGATTAAAAATCACTATTTGATATTTCGGGAAAAGACATCCCTTTTTCAAAAATAATTAGACCAGAAGAAGAATAATATTTTATTCTTCTCCGACTGTGTAGAGAATAATACAAAACAAAATGGCTGCCAGATATAGACCGCAGCAAAAAAAAAAACAGTTTCACAGGGAATATAAATTAAGTTAAGTTTTATTTTAATATTATGTTAAATATATGATTGGTGTTTAGAATATTAGTGTAATGTTGGTTAGGTGTATGGTGTTCGATAAACTGTTATTTTTGATAATATATATATATCATTTTTTTATTTTATTATTTTTTTTTTATATTTGAATATTTACTTTGTTTTATCTTCGTATTTTTTTATTTTGTTTATCTTTCTATCGTAATTTAAGAATTTTAATATAAATTAAAGTAATTAGTCTCATATTTTAAATATTCTAGATCTATCTACTTATCGATTTCGATTATCATCTATTAAAGAAGTGTTATTAATTACTAATTGTGAGTTTCGTCAAATTAGATTAACGAATTAACTTATTAACTTGATATATTTATTATAAGATAAAGGGGAGTAACTCTGGATTTTTTAAAATATTTTTTTTATAATTAATTTTTTAATTTTTTTTTTTTTTTTTTTAATTTAAAAAAAATTTTTTTTTTGGTGGAGATCTGTATAACAATATTAGTATATATATACAACATATATACACAAATGCATATATACATATATATATACATATCTATGTATTATTGTTTGTTTAATTGTTTATCTATATATATTCATCAATTTCTTTACATATTTGTTTGTTTGTTTTTTTTTTGTGTTTTTTTTTTGTTTTGTTTTTTTTATTTATTTATTTATTTATTTTTTTATTATTATTATTTACTTGTTTAATTTATTTTATGAATTATTTATTTTATATTTGCATGTTATTTGTATACATTCTATATGTGTTTGGATTTATTAATTAATAATGCTAGGTTATGGAGTGACTTATTTTGGTGGGTTAGACGAGTATGCTGAATATGGTTTTTGGTTTGTGGTTGAAAGTGTGTAAGGATGGAAGTTCATATGGGGAGGGGCCTGTTTGATTGTTTGGGTGTATGGTGAGTTTATTATGGGAGGTGAGTAATGAGTGAAGTGGTGGAAACGGACTCTGTTAAGTGTTAGATATGGGGGTTGGTTGGTGGATGGGGGGTAGATATTATAGAATGAAAGGTGAGTAGAGCTCGTGACGTTGATTGAGTGAGGGGTTTAATCTGGAGATGAGGATTGATTCTGTGATTCTAAGGTCACCGATGTTTCTGACAGACGCTAAGATGGAGACGTGAATATCGCGCTGAGTGTTTGAGCAAATCTCTATGTGTTTGTGGAAAGAGGATATACGGGTATTCAAGTGCTCCTTTATGCGCAAGTGTAGCGGTCTTGTAGTGTTGCCGATGTAAAATTTTTTGCATTTATTACACTGTAGTTTGTAAACACAGTTAGTGCGAAGGCACAGACCTGTGTTGGAGATAGGGCAATTGGCCAGGGAGCAGGGTTCGGGTGTGTGGTTAGTGTGTTTATTAGATAGATGTTGGCGTAAGGAGGTGCCAGTATGTGTTAGTTGTATGTTAAGGTTTTCCTTATGTATTGCCTTGCGGATGGAGGTGGTGATCTTATCGCTGAAGAAAGGGAGTTTTAAGAAGCATGTGTTAGCGAGGGTGCGGTGTCTACGTGTTTTGGGCTTATTTAGGTGGGCTATGGTGGGGGCGGGGTAGCCATTATTTTGGAGGGTTTGGTGGAAGTTTTTAGTGTGTGATATTTTGTCAGCAGCAGAAGAGCATTTATTTTGTATTCGGGTAATTTCATTATGGGCATAACTTAATTTGGCTTTTGTGGGCAGGGCAGACTTATAGTGTATGAAAAGGTTTTTGCAGGCAGGTTTCCTATAGAAGTTAGTGTGTATAGAGCCATCTTCGGTGATGTTAAGGTTGAAATCAAGGAGAGAGAGTGAGCCGGACTCGTTTGGGTGTTCTATGGTGAATTGTATGTGGGGGTCGGTGTTGTTGAATGTGTTGAATATTTGTGTGGCTTCGTCTTGAGAGGATGTAAGGATTAGAATGTCATCTATATACCTGGAGAAGAATATATAGGAGAGGCAGGAGTTAAGTGCTCGTTGTTCTAACCGGTTCATGTAGGTGATGGCTAAGAGACCGGAAAGGCTAGAACCCATGGGGAGGCCGGAGATTTGTTTGAAAGTGTGCTGCTGAAAGGTAAAGTATGTGTTGTCGATGATGATGTATAAGAGATTGTGAATGTCAGTAGGTGTTAGTCCGAAGAGCTCTAGGTTGTCAGAGGAAGATATGTGGTCGGTGATGAGGTCTATGGCTGGGTGTGCGGGTATTGAGGTGTAGAGGGAGATTACGTCTAGGCTAAATATATAGTTGTTAGTTTGTAGTTGTTGGTGTTGGAGTGAGTGTAGTCTGCTAATTACTTGGTCGGAGCTGCTGACATGTGCGGGGAAGGTGGAGAGTAGTGGTTTGAGTAGTTGAGAGAGAAGCCAAGAGATTTTATAGAGTGGTCCTTCAATACTAGAGACTATAGGTCTAATTTGTGTGTGTGTGTTGGTCTTGTGTGTTTTAATGAGGTGGTAGAAGGTGGGAAGTCTGCTATTTTTGGTGGTGAAGTTGATTTTGTATTTTTTGGGGAGGTTACGTGTGAGACAGATTTGGGACCAGGTGTTGTTAATGGAGTTTTGGACTAATGTGGCTGAAATGTTGGGGGCGGGGGTGTATAGGTTGTTGTTGTTAAGATGTTCGAGAGCGAGTATGTTGTTTGAGTCTTGAGAGATGATACAGAATTCCTTACCTTTATCAGAGGGTAAGTAAACTAGGTTTTTATTTTTCAGGTTTTCTAGGGTAAGGCGTTGGGATCTGGTGATGTTAGGGGTGATGTGGGGTTGTTCTTGTTGGAGTATATACAGGATCCTCTGTTTTAATCTAGAAAGTTTTTGATCAAGTAGGTGGTTACTAGGTGGTGGGTGTAGTGGGTGGTCAAGCTGGTAGACAGGGAAGGAATTAGTAGTGTTGGTTGTATTATTAGGGATGTCTAGGGTAGGTTGATTAAATGCTGTGAGCCATTTGAGGTGATAAGCTGTTCTACAGAATTGAGTCTCGATCTTAAGTTTTGTGTGGTCGTTTAGCTTTTGGGTGGTGATGAATTTGGGGCCAAGGCTGAGAAGCTCAGTCTCGGCAGTAGTAAGGGAGCCGGTGAGGTCAGTGACCATGGGGGGGGGGCTAGTGAGGTGGTTGTTGGAGTTGTAGGTTCTTGTGGTACTAGTGTTCTTGGTGATGTGAGGTTGAGAATATTTCTGGGAAAGCCAAGTGAATTTCCGTTTAAGTCGGTTTTTCTCGAGGTTGAAGCAATGGTGATAGGCATCATTGACAGCCGTAGATATGTTGTGTGTTGATTGTTCTGTGGGTGTGGATAGTGAGGAGTTGATCTCTGTGATGGTGTTGATGAGTTGATGAAGTTTACAATGGAGGTATTGGATAATTTTCTTGATACAATAGTTATGTATGAATTTTCTGGCTGGGTAAAGTATGGGTAGGTGGAGGCAGGCAGGTAGGTGGATGTTTTGTATAGTGTTGGGTGTTATGTTGTGCTTGAGGCATCTTTTGAGGAAGCGGATCTGGCAGCTGGCTTTGGCACGTTTCTCCAAGAGTCGGAATAATTCTCTGGCGTATGCAAACTGTGTCTGGCCTAGACGAAGTGTTAGTAGAGAATGGTAGTTTGCTTGAAGCATTGCTGGGTATAGTAGGAGTAAGTTATTGAAAGGCTGTGGGCAATGCAATTCCGGGTAAGATGCAAGTTGAAAGGAAAGGAACAAAAACAATAAAAATAAATCGAATACGATATAAGACTTACTATTTATTTTTCCTTTTTTTTCCTTTTTTTTTTTTTTTCTTACATAACAGCAAGAGTGTTTTAGCTGTCCGGGTGATTAAAAATCACTATTTGATATTTCGGGAAAAGACATCCCTTTTTCAAAAATAATTAGACCAGAAGAAGAATAATATTTTATTCTTCTCCGACTGTGTAGAGAATAATACAAAACAAAATGGCTGCCAGATATAGACCGCAGCAAAAAAAAAAACAGTTTCACAGGGAATATAAATTAAGTTAAGTTTTATTTTAATATTATGTTAAATATATGATTGGTGTTTAGAATATTAGTGTAATGTTGGTTAGGTGTATGGTGTTCGATAAACTGTTATTTTTGATAATATATATATATCATTTTTTTATTTTATTTTTTTTTTTTTATATTTGAATATTTACTTTGTTTTATCTTCGTATTTTTTTATTTTGTTTATCTTTCTATCGTAATTTAAGAATTTTAATATAAATTAAAGTAATTAGTCTCATATTTTAAATATTCTAGATCTATCTACTTATCGATTTCGATTATCATCTATTAAAGAAGTGTTATTAATTACTAATTGTGAGTTTCGTCAAATTAGATTAACGAATTAACTTATTAACTTGATATATTTATTATAAGATAAAGGGGAGTAACTCTGGATTTTTTAAAATATTTTTTTATAATTAATTTTTTAATTTTTTTTTTTTTTTTTTTAATTTAAAAAAATTTTTTTTTTTGGTGGAGATCTGTATAACAATATTAGTATATATATACAACATATATACACAAATGCATATATACATATATATATACATATCTATGTATTATTGTTTGTTTAATTGTTTATCTATATATATTCATCAATTTCTTTACATATTTGTTTGTTTTTTTTTTTTTGTTTTTTTTTGTTTTGTTTTTTTTATTTATTTATTTATTTATTTTTTTATTATTATTATTTACTTGTTTAATTTATTTTATGAATTATTTATTTAATATTTGCATGTTATTTGTATACATTCTATATGTGTTTGGATTTATTAATTAATAATGCTAGGTTATGGAGTGACTTATTTTGGTGGGTTAGACGAGTATGCTGAATATGGTTTTTGGTTTGTGGTTGAAAGTGTGTAAAGATGGAAGTTCATATGGGGAGGGGCCTGTTATATTGTTTGGGTGTATGGTGAGTTTATTATGGGAGGTGAGTAATGAGTGAAGTGGTGGAAACGGACTCTGTTAAGTGTTAGATATGGGGTTGGTTGGTGGATGGGGGGTAGATATTATAGAATGAAAGGTGAGTAGAGCTCGTGACGTTGATTGAGTGAGGGGTTTAATCTGGAGATGAGGATTGATTCTGTGATTCTAAGGTCACCGATGTTTCTGACAGACGCTAAGATGGAGACGTGAATATCGCGCTGAGTGTTTGAGCAAATCTCTATGTGTTTGTGGAAAGAGGATATACGGGTATTCAAGTGCTCCTTTATGCGCAAGTGTAGCGGTCTTGTAGTGTTGCCGATGTAAAATTTTTTGCATTTATATGCTCTATACACACTAACTTCTATAGGAAACCTGCCTGCAAAAACCTTTTCATACACTATAAGTCTGCCCTGCCCACAAAAGCCAAATTAAGTTATGCCCATAATGAAATTACCCGAATACAAAATAAATGCTCTTCTGCTGCTGACAAAATATCACACACTAAAAACTTCCACCAAACCCTCCAAAATAATGGCTACCCCGCCCCCACCATAGCCCACCTAAATAAGCCCAAAACACGTAGACACCGCACCCTCGCTAACACATGCTTCTTAAAACTCCCTTTCTTCAGCGATAAGATCACCACCTCCATCCGCAAGGCAATACATAAGGAAAACCTTAACATACAACTAACACATACTGGCACCTCCTTACGCCAACATCTATCTAATAAACACACTAACCACACACCCGAACCCTGCTCCCTGGCCAATTGCCCTATCTCCAACACAGGTCTGTGCCTTCGCACTAACTGTGTTTACAAACTACAGTGTAATAAATGCAAAAAATTTTACATCGGCAACACTACAAGACCGCTACACTTGCGCATAAAGGAGCACTTGAATACCCGTATATCCTCTTTCCACAAACACATAGAGATTTGCTCAAACACTCAGCGCGATATTCACGTCTCCATCTTAGCGTCTGTCAGAAACATCGGTGACCTTAGAATCACAGAATCAATCCTCATCTCCAGATTAAACCCCTCACTCAATCAACGTCACGAGCTCTACTCACCTTTCATTCTATAATATCTACCCCCCATCCACCAACCAACCCCCATATCTAACACTTAACAGAGTCCGTTTCCACCACTTCACTCATTACTCACCTCCCATAATAAACTCACCATACACCCAAACAATCAAACAGGCCCCTCCCCATATGAACTTCCATCCTTACACACTTTCAACCACAAACCAAAAACCATATTCAGCATACTCGTCTAACCCACCAAAATAAGTCACTCCATAACCTAGCATTATTAATTAATAAATCCAAACACATATAGAATGTATACAAATAACATGCAAATATAAAATAAATAATTCATAAAATAAATTAAACAAGTAAATAATAATAATAAAAAAATAAATACATAAATAAATTAAAAAAAACAAAACAAAAAAAAAACAAAAAAAAAACAAACAAACAAATATGTAAAGAAATTGATGAATATATATAGATAAACAATTAAACAAACAATAATACATAGATATGTATATATATATGTATATATGCATTTGTGTATATATGTTGTATATATATACTAATATTGTTATACAGATCTCCACCAAAAAAAAAATTTTTTAAAAATTAAAAAAAAAAAAAAAAAAAATTAAAAAATTAATTATAAAAAAAATATTTAAAAAAATCCAGAGTTACTCCCCTTTATCTTATAATAAATATATCAAGTTAATAAGTTAATTCGTTAATCTAATTTGACGAAACTCACAATTAGTAATTAATAACACTTCTTTAATAGATGATAATCGAAATCGATAAGTAGATAGATCTAGAATATTTAAAATATGAGACTAATTACTTTAATTTATATTAAAATTCTTAAATTACGATAGAAAGATAAACAAAATAAAAAAATACGAAGATAAAACAAAGTAAATATTCAAATATAAAAAAAATAAATAAAATAAAAAAATGATATACATATATTATCAAAAATAACAGTTTATCGAACACCATACACCTAACCAACATTACACTAATATTCTAAACACCAATCATATATTTAACATAATATTAAAATAAAATAAAACTTAACTTAATTTATATTCCCTGTGAAACTGTTTTTTTTTGCTGCGGTCTATATCTGGCAGCCATTTTGTTTTGTATTATTCTCTACACAGTCGGAGAAGAATAAAATATTATTCTTCTTCTGGTCTAATTATTTTTGAAAAAGGGATGTCTTTTCCCGAAATATCAAATAGTGATTTTTAATCACCCGGACAGCTAAAACACTCTTGCTGTTATGTAAGAAAAAAAAAAAAAAAAGGAAAAAAAAGGAAAAATAAATAGTAAGTCTTATATCGTATTCGATTTATTTTTATTGTTTTTGTTCCTTTCCTTTCAACTTGCATCTTACCCGGAATTGCATTGCCCACAGCCTTTCAAAAACGTACTACTACTATACCCAGCAATGCTTCAAGCAAACTACCATTCTCTACTATATATATATATATATATATATATTATAACGAAGGTGTATTCGTACAACACACTATTGTTAAATATATATATATATATATATATATATATATATATGAATATATATATACAGTCTACATCTCAAGAAATATCAAAAACATATATATATATCACTGTCACTAAAATGCGTTGAGAATTAACATTTATGTAAAGGTATATAAAGATATATATATATATATATATATATATATATATATAGCGTTAACTTATGAAATATATATTTAGGCAATTAAGCTACACAGAGGCTTCCACGTTTCATCTACGTAAGGAATCGTTAGGTGTCTAGTGGTAGTTGGGATAATACGGCTCCAAGGGTCACCATTTCGGCCATCTTAA
>OY744553.1:32998591-33023591 GCA_963556195.1 Sepiola atlantica
GTATGACTGTAATCTTATGTTTTCTGATCCCGAACGACACAGAGTAGAACAAAAAGTGCTGGCCAATTCTTCATCCCCCACCCGATTTCGACATATAAAGAAGATACCTAATGTTGATAAAGTCAATAGTCCGAAGAGATTTACTATACCCTCCTTACCAAAAGTATACGCTATAATCTTATAATGTTTGATGTCGGGCAACGCCCAATGGAACAATCAGATTCAATCAGTAACTAATTTCGTGTCAACAGCCCTCATTGTATAATAATATGAATATAAATGATGTATATGAAGACGTCCGAAGAGATTAAATATATCACTCTCCAAAAGTAATACTGTCATCTTACAATGATGTATCCCCTACAACGCCGAGCTGATAAAATTATCCCTGTCAATTCCTAATTTATTGCGCCCCCATTTTACAATAATATAAAGGTTGATGATGTTGATATAAAGAATAGTCCAAAAAGGTTTAATATATACCTCTTACCAAGAACAATACTGGAATCTAACAATAATTTATCCCGGATAAGGGAGAGTAGAACAACTGATCCCCTTTAATTCCTAATTTCTTCCAAAACTCCATTTAAATTTTGATGTTGATGAAGTCAATAGCCCGAAGAGATTTACCATATAGTAAAGTAATACTGAAATCTAACAATTATTGATCTTGCACAACGCCTAGCAGAATATATGGTTCTGGTTATTTATTTACTTCTACCCCGCCATTTTACATTGATATGAAGATAAATGATGTTTATGAAGTCAATATTCCGAAGAGATGTAATGTATATCCTTTACCGAAAGTAATACTATTGTCTAACACTTATTTATTCCGTACACCACCGAGTGGAAAGTATGGTCCCAGTCAATTCGTACTGTATTTACGCAATCATCTATTTCACAATAATAAATGAGGTTGATAAAGACAATTTTCCGAAGAGAGTTAATATATATCACTTACTCAAAAGTAATACTTTAAACTTCCAATTATTTATGCCGGACAACGGCGAATAGAACAAATGGTATTGGTAAATTCCTAATTTATTTTCGTTCTCTCAACTATTTCACAATAATATGCTTTTAAGCATATCTGCTCTATCGGCGCATAGAGGGTCATGTAGAGATTCAGGACAACGTTCATTGTCATCTGCGGGGTGTTTTATATACATGATATGAATTCCAGCTAAAAATGATATATTTGAAGTCTCAAAACCGACCCCCCCCATTAGTTTAAGGCGGCGCTGGGGGATTTACGACCACTGCTGTTTGTTACTGCTTATTGCTAGTAAGCAATAAAGCCGGTGCGAGTTGGGGTGGGGCTATCATAAGCTAAAAACCGAAGTGAAATACAGGTCACTGAGAAAATATTTCTGAAAAAGGGGTCCCGTAATTAAAACGGGTGTTCGAAAAAACTTATATATAATCTCGAAAGTTTAAAAGGGTTCCCATTGGGAAATTATGGTTCAAGTGAATGGGAATAGCCTTGGCTTAAGGAAACAATGATAAACATGTTTTTACCGAGTACACATTGCATTGAACAATCGAAGTTGAAATAAATGTGTCATTTGTGCATGTTTATCCCTCTTCTTTCATCTATCTTTATATATATATATGTATATATATATATATATATATATATATATATATATATATATATATATATATATATATATATATATATATATATATATATAGTCTAAAGAAGCTTTGAGTTATTTTAAACAAAAAGACAACAAAAAAAAAGAAGGAAAATGCAGTTTAAATTCCCACAGAAACTAACTAAATCCAAAATAGTGCAGACTTAACATTCGTTGGAAAATTCATAAAAAAATTAAAATATATAATAGTAAGTAAATAAAATAAAAAGGGGGAAAAAACAGGAGACCTTAACGTAAGCATCTAATATACACACGGGGATCATCAGCTGTTTACCATGAAACTGTTTCGGAGATTTAAAAACAGGACAGTTATATATATATATATATATATATATATACATATAGCTATATATATATATATATATATATATATATATATATATATATATATATATATATATATATATATATATATATATACATATGTGTATATATATATATATATATATATATATATATATATATATATAATATAGATCTTAAGTATACTGTATTACAGTGTGATCTATAAATTACGCTCCAGGAAATCAACATGCAGAACAGTTTGTGTATGATTGTTTCCAAGACGATATGTATTTGTGTTAATATCGATTCTCGTGATCAGTAACAATTATAGCCAACTACTTAGAAGCTAACAAGATAACATGGTTGAAGACTCCTAATTGTACATCAAATAAGAAAGGAGTGGGGTTGGGATAAAGCAGACAAGATAAGTCAGTGTTCAAATCAGATTAATTAGAAATACAAAGGGATGTGTGTATATATATATATATATATATATATATATATAATTATATTTATATATATATATATATATATATAATGTGTGTGTGTATGTGTGTGAACATCGGAGACGCTATATCAGGCTCGTTTAGTCTAGTCAACGATTAAAAAATGACGAAAAGAGAAAATTACACAATCCTTTATCAGACGTCTATCGATACAATTTCGTAGTATAAATAATCTCAGACGGTCGCAAGGTTCGAACCCCTGCTACAGAATACACCTAGCCTCCGCTCGTAAACGCCATAAGCATACGTCCATGAGACATTACCACATCAAGAAGGGAAATAAAGTTCTATTTATGTGAAGGGAGGCATATATAGAAATACTGACTAGAGTATTCAAATGAACGTTGTCGGAATAAGCCTTATAGCTACGTGTCTGTCTAGTTTAAACTTCCCCGAACAGTGCTCAACCCTCAATCTTAAAAAGGGGCTTATAATAATATTAATTTGGAGTATATAATATCAAAATATTTTTATCTACATACGTAAGTGTTTTAAGCTTTTGCTCTCAACAGGTAGGGACTGATAATCTCAAACGCTGGCAATATATATATATATATATATATATATATATATATATATATATATATATATATATATGATGGACTCTCCCGTCGATTTCGACGTATGAGTGCCCCGCCTGGGGCTGCCCGCCTGGGGTTGCCCACGCGTGAATTTGTAATTGCAAGGGTTGCACAATCCGCAACAACCGCTCTCCTGAGTCGGCATTGCTTGATTCCAACGGCAAGTAATAGTACAAGACGAAAGGAAACCATGCCGAGATAAGCAGAAAGCACATACAGCACCTGGTATTCCTAAATGGTCACCCATTTAGTACTGACCAGGCTCGACGCCGCTTATATATATATATATATATATATATATATATATATATATATATATATATATATATAAATGTAAAGTTGGTTAGTTCGTTTCCCATGGAAATATACTTCTACTATACCATTACCACTGAAATTTTTTTATAGCAAATCCTTACATCCGAGCTGTGTTTTTATGTTATTAACATTATTTTTAGTTTACACATAAAAAAACACTTTTTATTACAATTCGTTCCTACTAAGTTGCACTTCCGGTTTACAATCCGTTTCTGCGAACCTGCATGTCCAACTTCACTTCCGGATTGACCTTCCTCCTCCCGCTGTCACGTATCTACTTCATACGTAAAAAGTGTTTTCCTTATTCGTTGTTTGTTTCCCTAAACAAACGTTTACACCAATACTTACCTAACAAACGTGCGTTAATTTCATTTCCTCTCTACTACGATGTTTTTAAAACCTGCTTCATTCCTCATGTTCTTCCCTTTAATCATGATTCATCTCTAAAAAAAACAACACTACTTGCATTTCTTACACAACCCTTACTCGCGCGTTATAATTGATTGTTTATTTCAAAACCAGTTATCTTTATAAAATTATTCATTCCTACTGTTTTATTTTTACAGGTAAGATTTAATACATTAACCACGTGCTTTAAGTTCATTTTGCATCTACTTATTTTTTGACTTTAACCATGCTTTCTCTCTAAAAAAAACTCAACGTGCATTAATTTCATTTCCTCTCTACTTCGATGTTTTTAAAACCTGCTTCCTTCATCATTTTCTTCCCTTTAATCATGCTTCATCTCTAAAAAAACAAAAACAACACTACTTGCATTTCTTACACAACCCTTACTCGCGCGTTATAATTGATTGTTTATTTTAAAACCAGTTATCTTTATAAAATTATTCATTCCTACTGTTTTATTTTTACAGGTAAGATTTACTAAACAAACCACGTGCTTTAAGTTCATTTCGCATCTACTCATTTTTTTACTTTAACCATCCTTCAGGTACGATTTAATACTTAACAGACGTGCTTTAATTTCATTTCGTATATACTTCGTTGTTTTTTAAACCTGCCTTCTTTCTCATTTTCTTACTTTTAACATGCTTCATCTATAAAAAAAAAACATACTTGCATTTCTTCGACAACTCTGAAGCGGGTTATAATTGATTGTTTTTTTAAATCCATTTACCTTTACACAATTATTCTTTCCTACTGTTACATTTATACAGGTAAAATTAAATACGTAACTAACAAACATGCCCCCCCCCCCGAAGATCAAACTTAGGTCGTCATACTCGCCGTGCAGAAACAAGGCGTCGATTACTTGCAAATCAAACTCATGAACAACTGGCATCTGCAAACCAACAAGCAAGACAAAGGATGATTCAAGTATGTGCGAATGAATCAGCACAGCGACGTGCAGCCAGACTTGAAGAGGAACGGATGCGGGTACAACAATCCCGTCAGGCATCTTCAGATCTGCTTCGTTCACAACGTAACGAACGCGAGAGGCTGAGACTAGCAGATCGGCGTCAAACAAGGCTCCATGCTCAACAATCCCTGGATTGGGATCGCCTAGCATTTCATTACAACCCTCATAAGGATTATAGTTTAAGCCACCATGTTCACATAGACACTATGACTGAATGGTGTCCCTATTGCAAAACTCTGAAATTTAAGGGAGAAACTAAAGGATTGTGTTGTGCCGCAGGGAAAATTAAACTACCTCAACTGGCAGATCCACCAGAACCATTAAACAGTTTGCTTGCTGGTAACACGGCTGAATTAAAGCATGTTTTATCAAACATCAGGAACTAAAACTCATGCTTCCAAATGACGTCGTTCGCTGCAGAAACTATTACAGCTCAATTCATGCCAACTTTTAAAGTAAAAGGACAAATTTACCATAAAGTTGGATCTCTGCTTCCATATCCAGATGCTCAACATAAATTTCTACAAATGTATTTTATCGGTGATAACAATGATGAACTGAATGCACGCTGTGGAATTTCAACCAGTATAAAAAGGTCCATTGTTTCCCAACTGCAAGATATGCTCCATAATAAAAACAATTTAGTTCTTTTATTCAAAACTGCCATTGAAATGATGCCATCTGATACACACAAAATTATTATTCATGCTGACAAAACGCCTGCTGGAGAACATGTGCGAAGATTCAATGCTCCAGATGAAGTGGCAATTGTTATAGTTGGAGATCAATTTCAACCTTGGGATATGGTTATTCATAGGAGGAATGACCAATTAACAAACATTGCTGCAACTCATCGATGCTACGATGCCCTGCAATATCCACTCCTTTTTTGGGATGGTGCTGATGGATATCATTTCAATGTTACCATGATAAATCCTGTTAGTGGCGAAGAAACGGATAAGAAATGCAGCGCAATGAATTATTACTTATACCGAATTATGATTCGAGAGAACGAAAACATTCACATTCTGAAATGCCGCCAATTGTTCCACCAATACATTGTAGACATGTATGCAAAAATTGAAACTGAACGTCTGCTATTCATCCGTTATAATCAGTCCAAACTTCGTCTTGAAGAATATGTTCATTTGCGAGATGCAGTTGTAAATGATGGTAATACAACTAATGTTGGAAGACTTACAATTTTACCATCTTCATATTTAGGCAGTCCGCGTCATATGCATGAGTACACTCAAGATGCATTTGCATGTGTTCGTTTCTATGGGCGTTCTGACCTCTTCATTACTTTTACATGCAACCCAGCTTGGAATGATATCAACCAACTTTTACTTCCTGGCCAATCATCAGTAGATAGACATGATATTACAGCGCGTGTATTCAGACAAAAGCTTAAATCGCTAATAAATTTCATTGTAAAACATAAAGTATTTGGTTCTGTGTTCTGCTGGATGTATTCAGTGGAATAGCAAAAGAGAGGATTGCCACACTCTCATATCCTAATCTGGCTCTACAACAAAATCAGTCCAAACAAAATCGACAATGTAATATCTGCTGAATTACCTGATGCTGACATTGACAAGGATTTGCATGAATTTGTAATTAAACATATGATGCACGGACCTTGCGGTATAATTTATCCAAATTCACCATGCATGCTTGATGGAAAATGCTCAAAGCGATATCCCCGAACATTACTACCCAACACAGTTACCGGAAATGATGGATACCCTTTATACAAAAAAAGGTCGGTAGAGGATGGCGGTAAATTAGCAACTTTACAAATCCGAAATGGCAATATAAAAGTTGATAACCGATGGGTTGTCCCATATTCACCTTTGCTATCAAAAACCTACAAATCACACATCAATGTGGAATACTGTAACTCTGTTAAGTCCATCAAATACATTTGTAAGTATGTGAATAAAGGCAGCGATATGGCAGTTTTTGCCGTGCAAACACGTAGAAATGATTTGAATGAAAGCCTACATATTGATGAAATCACACAGTATCAAGCTGGAAGATACATAAGCAACAATGAAGCGGTATGGCGAATTCTTTCGTTTCCCATACATCAACGAAGTCCGGCTATTGTGGACTTAGCGGTGCATCTAGAAAATGGACAACGTGTTTACTTTACAGCTTCGAATGTGGAACAAATTACTTTGAATCCACCGGCTACAACATTAACGGCTTTCTTCATGTTATGTCAAACTGACACATTTGCAAAAACACTCCTCTATTCGGAAGTGCCTCAGTATTACACATGGAATAGGAATAGACATTCATTTGAACGACGCAAACGAGGACAGCAAGTTGAAGGACAACCTGGAATATTCAAAGAAAACACAATAGACAGACTGTATACTATCCATCCCAAACCAGATGAATGTTTCTTTCTTCGCATGTTGTTGGTAAATGTGCCTGGTCCAACATCATTCCAGCAATTAAAAATTGTCAATAGCATTACACATGCCACTTTTTGCAGTGCATGTCAAGCTCTGAATTTATTGGAAAATGACAGACACAGAGATGAATGCATTAATGATGCGTGCAACACATCCCATCCTAATAATATTCGTGCATTGTTTGCAATCATCTTGACCAATTGCTCCCCTTCATCTCCAATAGAGTTAAGGGAGAAATATAAATCACACATGGCCGAAGACATTTTCCATCAAATACGCGATGAAAATCCAAATACCTATCTGGATTTTACATCAGAAATCTATAATGAGGCAATGATAAGAATTGAAAATTTGTGCTTAGAAATCGCAAACAAAGTTCTCAATGAATTAGGAATTACTTCGCCGACACGACCTGCTGCTGCTTTGTTTGATGTAGAATTACATAGGGAACAGATGATCTTTTGTTGTATGTGCAAGAAAATATTCACAAACTAACACCTGAGCAAAAAGCCATTTACAACAAAATAATGCAGACTGTAAATAATGGAGTGGGAAATATATTTTTCTTAGATGCGCCAGGAGGAACTGGTAAAACCTTCTTAATTAAATTTATTTGGGCAGCCATTCGATCACAAAACGGCATAGCCTTAGCTCTTTCATCTTCAGGAATAGCTGTAACATTGCTACCAGGTGGACGAACTGCTCATTCAGCTTTGAAACTACCTTTAAACATGCAATTTATTGAAACTCCCATGTGCAATATTTCCAAAACATCAGGTATGGGAAAGGTATTACAAAAATGTAAACTTATTTTTTGGGATGAATGCACAATGGCACACAAAAAATCACTGGAGGCTCTTGATCGGTCATTGCAAGATGGGCGTGGAAATGGTAGATTATTTGGGAATGCAGTGATATTGCTAGCTGGAGATTTCAGGCAAACATTACCTATAATTCCTCGATCAACACCAGCAGATGAAATAAATGCTTGCCTCAAATAGTCCACTTTTTGGCGACAAAACAATTGTTGGAAATTGGGAATGGAAAAGTGCCGGCTCATCTCACTTCAGGGCGAATTTCATCGCCACAAAACTACTGTAATTTAGTTACATCAAAAGACGAATTAATTACAAAAGTATTCCCGGACATCCACATTCATTTTAAGAATCACAGTTGGCTGAGTGAACGAGCCATTCTTGCACCGAAGAACAAAGATGTCCACGAACTCAACAATAATATTCAGTTGAACATTCATGGTGAGTTAGTCACATACAAGTACAGTCGACACTGTTGTTGAAGCAGATGAAGCAGTTAATTATCCTTCAGAGTTTTTGAATTCGCTAGATTTGCCAGGAATTCCACCACATGTACTGCAATTAAAATTTGGTGTACCAATTATCATGCTGCGAAATATTAACCAGCTTAAGCTTTGTAATGGCACACGTCTTTCAGTAAGAAAAATAATGACCAACATCATTGAAGCAACAATTCTTACAGGGCCTATCAAAGGTGAAGATGTCCTAATTCCGCGCATTCCCATGATTCCAACAGATCTGCCCTTTCCATTTAAGAGATTACAATTCAACATTCGATTGGCATTTGTTATCACAATCAACAAAGCACAGGGACAATCTTTACAATTTTGTGGCTTATATTTACATACTGATTGCTTCTCACATGGGCAATTATACGTTGCATGTTCTAGAGTCGGCAAACCGGACAATCTCTTCATCTACACTGAAACGGGAACCACTAAGAATATTGTGTATCCACAAGTATTGGAAAATTAAACTATTCATATTAAATGGCAACTTATAGAACTGGATCAAAATGAACTCCAAAAGGCCACCTCTTCATTTCAACTAACAGCCACAGCAACGCGTGGCCGGGTACAGCTAGTATATATATATATATATATATATATATATATATATATATATATATATATATATATATATATATATATATATATATATAAAGTTGGCTTTGCCGGCACGCTATCGCTATTCATACCTTTGTTGTAAACACAGAACAAAATGTTCTATTATCATCCTGAGGAGGTCTTACAATAAAGACAATACGTTGATTAATATATACAAAATATCTCTTTGTTTTTATCTTTCTTCATTTCCCATATATATATATATATATATATATATATATATATATATATATATATATATATATATATATATATATATGATAATTGTTTGCATTTACACAGACATGTACAACATCTGCGACACTGGCATGTCGATGTTATCGATCAACAGTTACTATAAACTGAGATCTAATCAGGTAGAGTTAGAATCCGATCTTAACCTCAGATCATATTTGGAGAGAATGAAATGGAGAGAGAAAGAAAGCGAAGAAGAAAAGAAATTTCACATTGCAAAAATTTGGAGGTCACGTTATTTAAGAAGATTAAAAATCAAAAATCAAAAAATCTAAAAAATCGAAAATCGAAAATCCGAAACAAAATAGAGACATATAATGAAAGGAATAGGGTAAAGTGATAGGAAGGTAGACAAATAAAGGAATATATATATATATATATATATATATATATATATATATATATATATATATATATATATACATATATATAGGAGCTGGTTTGCTAGCTTGCTATCGCTTCGCAAACTTCTGTACTTGAAATACTTGACCCCTAAGTTGTAAATACAAAAAATTATCTATATGCTAAAACTGTCGCATTTATATATGTAAAACGATTACCCTCAACATTTTGATAATTTTGAGAGAGAAATGGAGACCAAGAAGGCGAGAGGGTAAGCCACACACTTCCTTCCTTTTATCTTCTCACTCATGCCTTGTTTCGAGCGATGTTAGTTGAAATATAAAATAATATTTCTAATATATCCGCTTTTTGCATTTAATAACTTTTAATAATTACTGTTAATCTCGAGTAAACTATACAGTACATATAACAAAAATAAGAACAGAAAATTACAACCGAATGACAGCAAAAAAGTATCTATTATTAGCTGTTTTAAAAAAAATTAATTATGCAAATGAGGTAAACAAATACTTGTGGTTGGTCTTTTTCTCGCCACTGTACAGTATTTCTAAACAGTATAATGTATCGTTGATAACATTAAGGTAACCCGTTTTGATTGTAATCAGGGGAGACGCAAGAGTGCTCTATCCCTTAATAGACACACGAATGGCCTATGCTGGAAATCTCATTTCTTTGATAAATCATAACTCAAAAACTAATAAACCAAATTAGTTAAACCTCTGCACAAAATGTGTATTTGATAGGTTCTATAAGTGTGTAGAATTTCAGGATCATTAGTCAAGGCAACCCAGAGATCCAGAAAGTTAAATCATGAAATCATGTTATCTATGTGTACGTACGTACGTATGTGTCACTCTGTATCTCATCAACTATTCGGTGCATTCAGCTGATTTTTGGCAGAGATAGAAGTTCTAGGTTCTCGTTGATGGCATTTTAATTTCAGTTTACCATATATTTTAGTTTTCCAGAAAATTCACAAAAAACTTTAAAATGATTATTGTATTGAGGCATAGGCTTTACAAAAGTAGTGACATTCCATGATAAATGGCAGTATACTGAAATCATATGCCCTTAATAGGGTTAAGATCAGAATTCATATACACTAAATGTACAAAAGCAAGGAAATTCCCAAATGTTTATACTTTTATTGTCATTAAGGGTATGCGAGCACAACAGGGCTATGGATTTTACTTGTAGGAATCTTTCTTCGGCGAACCTCACACACTTCATCCACTCATGCATAGAGATTTATACTGTAGTGATGTGATAATGAAATGGGTTGGTTGATATGTAGTCATACCCTTAATGACGATAAAAGTGTAAAAATTTAAGAATTGCATTGCTTTTGTACACTTAGTGTATAGAAATTTTAATCTTAACCTTATTAAGGGCATATGATTTCAGTATACTGGCATTTATCATGGAATATAGATGGAATTACTGATTATAATTCATGCCTGCATTTATATATATATATATATATATATATATATATATATATATATATATAAAGTTAGAGACAGAAAAAGAGTGAGAGTAAGAAAGAGATATATAGAGCGAAGAGGAGTACTATAGTATTAGACGCGGTAAGCAGCTATAATTGCCTCAAAGAAAGCGAACTAAAACCATTACAGAGCATTGACTTTCAGGGTCTTTATTTAAGAATCTCTAATGCGCAGAGATTTCAATGTAGAACGGTTGATTCGCTCAAAATAAGAATTAGACATGTTTTTCTTGAAGCGAGCTGCGGGTAATTCGAACAATGCCGCTTTTACGACCCCTCAATAGGCAGACAAGTTCAGGTAGAATGTAGGCTCGGATTTATAGGTAAGCCTGTCAATTCAAGAGGAACTAAACAGGAAGATGTTTACTTGGCTGCTTTAGAATATAAGTTAATAATATATATATATATATATATATATATATATATATATATATATATATATGTGCATATATTTGTGTGTGGGGGGGTGTACATGTAATGTTATTTATAAACTAGAATGAAGAATTTAAGATCGGGCACTTTGATTGTTTTTCTACGAACTTGTAATACATTTTTTCTATCTGTCTTGATATATATATATATATATATATATATATATATATATATATATATGTATATATATAACTTTCGAAAAAGTTGCTTGTCCATGACGTTGATAATATTTACAGTAAAAGGTAAAGGTAAAGGTCGCATAGCCTGGACGCGCACGAGTGTCGTTGCCGACATCGCACACTGCCCATGGCCGTAGCGGCGGTGATTTGACAAGAATCACCGTGTCTAGGGCACAGCATATGGAAAGCGGAGCCCATCCCTCTCCTTCCGCTGCCTTGAACCTACCCTGAGTTTTAGTCAGGTACCCATTTACTGCTGGGTGGACATTATTTACAGTATGGCGTTTCAAGTCGCTTCGATAACTGAATAAATAATCCACTCGTGCATTGGTAGCAAAGCTGACTCATTTGACTATTAAAGTAAACTTGTACTCGACAAAAGAGAGAAAATAATTAGAGAAGAGCAGCTGAAGGGTATATTTCTGTTTCGTTATAACTACTTCAGTCATTATATCGTACAAGATCACGTCACTCTAGTAACTATTAAGTGTTAGTAAATATAAAATAAAAAAACTTTGTAATGAATGAACATAAGGGATATGCTTACCGTATGGGTATATTTATGTATGGTAACATGAAGGTGTTGCTGTATGCATGTATGAGTGTGTGTGTGTGGGGGTGTTTAATTACTTGTATCAGAATACTAGCTGTGCCTCCTGAAGCTAAAACATAATAATACCTCAGACCGACAACCACAAGGTAACTATGTGACCAATTTTGTTCACCTTTTCAATACTCTGTATATGACGTGACACTGTTGCAGTGCTGACAGCAAATATCTGATACATTTTTTTAACACATTGACTTGAATTGTTCTCAACATATACGTGCAATTGTTCATTTTCAAAGTTTAAACGACCGTCCACTGCCGTCTGAATATTCAAAGATCTCAGCTCCACTACAGAATTCTTGGAAAAACTCTCGTACTATCTGATTGCTTGTGGATTAATCTCCCAATGTTCTATTGATATTGGCAGAATATTCGGAGGCAGTGTGCTTAAGTTGAACTTATGCAACATAAGAAGGCGAAGGCCATGTTTTGGCACGGTCATCATGTTGCGTATTGTATTCTTCAAGTATATGTTCGATCTGAAAAGAGTTACACATTATAATTTAAAACACATTAAGTATTATATGTGTTAACATTTACCAGAAATTAACTCCAAATTCTGTGTTCAAATCACTTTTTAAAACGGAACGTTTAAGGCGGCAATTATAATAATACGCAATAGGAAGGGAAACCAGAAAAAAGGAAACCAAGCACGAGATTAGGGTTAGGGTTAGGGTTAGAAATGAAAGAGTAGGCTAGGGTTAGGGTTAGGGTTAGTGTTGGGGTAAGGGTTAGAAATGAAAGAGTAGGCTAGGGTTAGGGTTAGGGTAAGGGTTAGGGTTAGAAATGAAAGAGTAGGCTTAGGTTAGGGTTATGGTTAGGGTTAGAAATGAAAGAGTAGGCTAGGGTTAGGGTTAGGGGTAGGGTTAGGGTTAGGGTTAGAAATGAAAGAGTAGGCTAGGGTTAGGGTTAGGGTAAGTGTTAGGGTTAGAAATGAAAGAGTAGGCTTAGGTTAGGGTTATGGTTAGGGTTAGAAATGAAAGAGTAGGCTAGGGTTAGGGTTAGGGTAAGGGTTAGGGTTAGAAATGAAAGAGTAGGCTTAGGTTAGGGTTATGGTTAGGGTTAGAAATGAAAGAGTAGGCTAAGGTTAGGGTTAGGGGTAGGGTTAGGGTTAGGGTTAGAAATGAAAGAGTAGGCTAGGGTTAGGGTTAGGGTAAGTGTTAGGGTTAGAAATGAAAGAGTAGGCTTAGGTTAGGGTTATGGTTAGGGTTAGAAATGAAAGAGTAGGCTAGGGTTAGGGTTAGGGGTAGGGTTAGGGTTAGGGTTAGAAATGAAAGAGTAGGCTAGGGTTAGGGTTAGGGTAAGTGTTAGGGTTAGAAATGAAAGAGTAGGCTTAGGTTAGGGTTATGGTTAGGGTTAGAAATGAAAGAGTAGGCTAGGGTAAGGGTTAGGGTTAGTGTTAGGGTTAGGGTTCGAAAGGAAAGAGTAGGCTAGGGTTAGGGTTAGGGTTTGAAATGAAAGAGTAGGCTAGGGTTAGGGTTAGGGTTAGGGTTTGAAATGAAAGAGTAGGCTAGGGTTAGGGTTAGGGTTAGGGTTTGAAATGAAAGAGTAGGCTAGGGTTAGGGTTAGGGTTAGGGTTAGCAATGAATGAGTAGGCTAGGGTTAGGGTTAGGGTTAGAGTTAGAAATGAAAGAGTAGGCTAGGGTTAGGGTTAGGGTTAGGTTAAGGTTAGGGTTAGAAATGAAAGAGTAGGCTAGGGGTAGGGTTAGGGTTAGGGTTTGGGTTAGGGTTAGAAATGAAAGAGTAGGCTAGACTTGTTTACAGTTCGAACGATATTTTTACCCTGTAAATCGATTTTAATAACGAAAATCAACTGAGGAAGAAAACGAACACCTGTTATTAACTTCAAAGTGGGAAAGGCGCCAAAAAGTAAAACACCGATTTATAATTGGAATAACAAACAAACCGAAGCAGGTGGAAAATTGAATTCTTTAAAACCAAAGAACACGGAACAAAATCCCAGATAAAATCGATCGCAAATAACGGAAAAAACGTCTGCAAATAAATACACAATGAAACACAAATATACAATCAGACGCACAACAATATTTTTCATTTGACCGTATCTCACGTTTTATTGTCATCATTTTTCACGTTTCTCTTCTGAAGATAGTCACACAACAAATCCCTTAAAGAGTTTGTAATATTAAATCAAGATAAATGCTACTAAACCATATGTCTTAAGTCATTTTTTCAATTTGGATCAGAATAATTTTAATAATTTTCTTTCTAAACCAAATGTCTAAAGTTTAAGGCTTGAACTAAAGTGTTCTTCAGAAATTTATGAAATTCAATAAAGCTTGTATATTTGGTGTCTGTAGATTATGGATACAATGTATGCAAATATGAAATATTTTAATTTTACAATCTGACTTGTTCTCAATACTATTCAAAAATAACCTTTAAATCACTCTAAAAATAAAAATTGTGGAACATTTATTACTTCATGTAGAATTCATACTTAATAAATCTGAAAAAATAGAGGTATCTAATTTTCACGAAGGGGCTCCACCTTCTTTTCTCTCTCCTTACATTAAACTAAATTTAACTAACACACAGGACTCAACCTTACGCATAGCAGATGTGTTGGACATTAAATAATGATCATTAAATTGGATTTGAAGTAAATTCTTAATTTAAAGAAATTGGATTCATCGCGTTAAGCATTAGAACATTATATATATATATATATATATATATATATATATCGTACATGTATTGTATTAGTTTCTGTAAATGTAAATCCGTAGAAACTCAAGTGTTTATAAAAAGTGCTCAATAACACGTAAAGCTGTTTATAAGTATACATTTTTATTTATACAAACATTATTGGTTACATATGTGCATACATGTTTCTGTTGCACTTTTCCCAGAAGGTCAACCTCATCAGACCAAGAATTTTCGAGAAATGGGTGGATTTGAAGAATTTTCTCTCATAAATAAATCTTTTGGCGGTTTAGTCATTTTCTATTTCTTATGAATTAGTATCGGATTACCTATTCCACTTGCTGACCTTTTTTTGCTAGTGGTTGTCCCTTTTATTACCCTTTATGGCGTCTCCATCACCTTTTCCTATCTTTATTTTATTGCTCACTACTTTCTGGGTTTCTTTAAACTCTTTAGCCTACCCAGTTTTACAAACTCACTTCAGTATAAATATCTTATCTATATATAAAGAATCACACATATATAAACAAACTCTAATAGATACCCAAATACAAATAAATAAACAGACATTGATATACATACACATCTAAACATGGACACACACACAGATCCACTATCAATCAAGCATATACTCAAAATACATACGTGCTTATAAATATATTCTAGATGTATATTCAATACAAAAATCCATACGTCTACACAGACACACACATATACAGCTATATGCACCTACACACGCATATCTATACACACACATATATATATATATATATATACATATATATATATATATACACGCACACACACATATATACATGCACATATATAGAGACATACATATACATATATACATATATATATATATATATATATATATATATATATATATATATATATACGTACATAAATCATACATGAACATATTCGTAACATAGATATACACGCATACGCACACACATACACTTTTAGTATAAATAGTTCCAAAAAATACGTACATATATGCACATATATATACATACACCCACACTGACATATATATATATACACATATACATGTATATATATACATATATACACACATATACACCCATACACACACATACATACACACGCATACACACACACATATACACAGGCGCCGACAGTTCACACCTCTACATATATACGAATACAAATACATACATACACACCTATACTTATACAAAGTGCACACAAATTAATATATACAAGCACATACCTAGAATATATATAAAGAAGAAAAAAACAAAAAAAAACTAGACTATGCAAATATAAAAACTACCGACAAATGTATACGTGTATATTCATAGTCAGATATACACCCCCCACACACACAACGTACACATACACAAACATACACACGCACAAGCCCACATACATGCATATATATACACACACACATACACACACACACATACATATACATATATATATATATATATATATATATATATATTTGTGTATATATGTATACATACACACACAAATACATACACATATATAAAGTACACCAAGGCATATAAATATGTGCATTCATCAACGTATGCGTACACAAGAAATGAATATCAAAATCGAAATAAAAATAAAATGACATGAAAATACACCTTTTGCTGCAATATAAAATATCAGTCGAAGTACCTATACCCATACATACATATATATTTCAGTCCAATTATACACACCCACGTATGCACACATACACACACACTTATGCTCACCATTATATATACATACATACCTAAACCATACGATTCCAAATGTATACACCATTACAGACACAAGTATACTGTCCTACCCGTATAACATAAATATATAATGTCATTATATATACGCACACAGACCACGTACACACATATGTGTATGTGCATACAAATACCCACATGCATGCAATCAAAATAGATTAAAATGTATACTAACATCCCTATTTTAGCAATCAAAACCATTCATTATTGCTTCAATCTATCTCAGTTCAAATTACTTGCATTTATGCCTGCTATTGTTTTAATATAAAGATACAGTGTATGCAATTACAGTTAATTCGTCACATGCCTACGTACATACATACAGACATATACACATGTACATAGACACACATGTATGCATACACACACATACATACACACACATGCGATTACTATGTGTGTGCGTTGAGAACATTATTATATGTTGATGTATAGCATTTGTTGGATATTCTAGATTGTATAAGTTCAAAATTATAAAGACATCATCAGAATTATAAAATACAAATACAAACAGAATAAGACATAAACAAAACCAAAATTAATAAAAATAACAAAATAAGAAATAAAAAACGAATAAAGAAAACGAATAAAAAAAAAAAAATAAATAAATAAATTAAAAAAAAAATAAAAAAATAAAAAAATAATAAATAAATAGATAAAAATTCAAATAAAAATAAAAATAAAAATAAAATTAGAATTAAAAATGTAATATGTGTTCCGCTAACAACGAAGAAACAGTCAGTAGACTTTTTTATGATCTAAAATCTGCTTAGTGTGTCCTCCTTTAAATGTTTGCAGTTTAAACTCGTTTTGTTTCTAACGTTGAGTAATTTTTCCCTATCTTAAAATTTAACAATTTCTTTAGCCTACCCAGTTTTACAAACTCACTTCAGTATAAATATCTTATCTATATATCAAGAATCACACATATATAACAAACTCTAATAGATACCCAAATACAAATAAATAAACAGACATTGATATACATACACATCTAAACATGGACACACACACAGATCCACTATCAATCAAGCATATATTCAAAATAGATACGTGCTTATAAATATATTCTAGATGTATATTCAATACAAAAATAAATATATTCTAGATGTATATTCAATACAAAAATCCATACGTCTACACAGACACACACATATACAGCTATATGCACCTACACACGTATATCTATACACCCACACACATATATATATATACACATATATACATATACATATATATATACACACGCACTTATGTGTAAGCAATTATTCATGAAAACAAGATATATCTAGACACCGGTTGATTCCCTGACGTTTGAATTTGCCTCCTTTTGGACCCCCTTTCTACTCTGTATTCTTTATTTTCTTTCCCGCTACTAATTTTTTTTTTGCCATGTATTTATCTTTGACTCTATACATATTTACATATCTTCCCTCTCTACATGAACCCTACCACTATATAAATTTATCATAAGTGATAGACTTTCTCGTCTTTTGTCATTGTTTGCATTTTTTTGTTTGCTCTTGAAAAAGCCCATATAACATTTCGGCGAACCGTTGAGCTTTTTTGGTTTTCCGCTTATTCCATTTTTATTTCATACCGTCGGATTATTTTATCCTTTCATCTATTCATATATATATATATATATATATATATATATATATATATATATATATACAGTGCATAATCAGTATATATTGTCTACACATCTACTGGTGCTAGCAGATCAGGTTGTTGGAAATGCCAGAAATGCACCAACCATTTATGTTATTGTTCTGAAAAGATAAACACAAAAAGAACATTATTTATCTGAAATCAACAAAACCAAACAAAATGAATACATATTTGATACATAAAGAACTTGAAGCATAAAACCTTTAACTAAAATGAACTGATTCGGTCTTAAATAACCTAAAAAAGGTGTCTATGTGGTAAAACTATACAACCAAACAAAACAGCATGGATAGATATTTCAAGATATTAAAAAATTTACGTGCAGCAACTTTTACTAAAATAACCTCATTTGGCATTAAATAGCACGAAATAGGTGTATCTGCCGTAAAACAAAACAACCAAAAGAACCAATCTACACAAATCAATTCATGTTTCTGTGCTCAATTTACCTCGGGGATACCACAAGCTCTAAACTTAGAAAGGGGGGGGGTCAAAAGCAGCTAACTTTTTATTTACCCGACTAATTGCATTAGCGTACCATCCTATACACACCTATCCTAGTTACAGATATATAAACGGATATATCAACTACTATAATAAAAATTACAACTACAGAAAGTTGTATTAATAGGTATTGTTATATGGAAATGGCTCCAGACAACGCATGAAGCCACTTGATGTAAAGTACTACCAAGAGCAAAATATGATCATCGCAAAAGACAGAAAATGCCTACTGGCATTAGATTAGTCTTGAAAAGACCAAGGATATATATATATATCTATCTATATATATATATCTATCTATATATATATATATATATATATATATATATATATATATATATATAGAGAGAGAGAGAGAGAGAGAGAGAGAGAGAGAGAGAGAGAGAGGAACATCAGTCAGTAGGAAGAGATCTACAAGCCTGCAGTTCTGGGAAAGAAGCTATCGTAATAAGAAATTGTATTACAATGAGGTATCAAAACAGCGAATAGATAGAGGCCACAAGACCTACGAATCATACAAGCTGGAACAAAATAAAAATGGCATAGATAAAAAAAATTATTAAGAATACATGCCCCAATAGTATTTGTAGAAAAGACTGAGACTAGCGATATCACGTCTTTGAGAGAGAGGGTGCAGAGAAGAAGAATTTGTCGGCCTAATGAAATTACAGATACGTTTATTCACCTCATCAAGAACTAGCCAAAATATGACAACAGTACGTGTATATTTATTTGTGTGCATATACGATAAGCCTACTATTTTTGAATATTCACTTTATCAGCCAAAATTGCTTCATTTTGGTGTTGTTGCATTGAAATTGTTGCAATTTCTGAAATATTTTTGTCGTCTTTTTTACTGTTGTGCTGTTTTATTCTTTTTTTTCTTTTTTTTTCTTTTTTTTCTTTAATTCCGTTATTTATATGCACATCACGGGATCGTTTCTATTTTTTTAAATGATATCTTTTTAGAGAATGCATATAATATGAAAAAAATATTGTTCAGCGTATTAGAAAATCCCCTTGCGTGGAAAACAAAACTGAAATGTGGTAAAAAAAACTGCGATAAAATAAATACATAAGATCTATCAAAAATAAAAAAACGTATATGTGTATGTTCCTCTATTCAAAACTGCGATCAAATAAATACATAAGTTCTATCATAAGTAAAAAAAAACACAACGTACATGTGTACGTTCCTCTATTTAATTTTCTGCGTTTAATGATGTAAATCCTTATTTTTTTTATAATACGGGACATACCAAAGAAACGGATATTTCAATTAAGGTCTGAAAAAATACAACAACGTTAATTCACCACTCTATAATAAAGACCCGTGTGTATTATATGTACTAGCAAAAATATGCTCCCTACGGTCGTATATATTTTGCTAGTTGCTTTATTTAATTGCTCAGTAAAATGTGTTTTTTTTAAGAAAAGAAAGAAAATCACACACTCTTTTATTTTAATAAATAAAACACAGTATAATAAATGCATAGTTTTTAAACAAAATTTACCCTTCACGGCGTAACATGTAAAACAAAGAATTCTAATCTCACTTAAGGTCGTAAAAAATAATAATATTTTAAGTTTTTCAAATCGAAAAAAGGTGTACCTCAAATAAAATCAACAATTACACAAATAAAATACAGTGAACACGATTCTAAATTCAGTTATTTTATTGCTCAGTAAAATATGTTTTTTTAAGAAAAGAAAGAAAATCACACACTTTTTTATTTTAATAAATAACACACAGTATAATAAATACATAGTTGTTAAACAAAATTTACCCTTCACGGCGTAACATGTAAAACAAAGAATTCTAATCTCACTTACGGTCGTAAAAAATAATAATATTTTAAGTTTTTCAAATCGAAAAAGGTGTACCTCAAATAAAATCAACAATTACACAAATAAAATACAGTGAACACGATTCTAAATTTAGTTATTTTATTGCTCAGTAAAATGTGTTTGTTTGTATTTTACCAAAAAATAATAATTATTAAATAAATAATTTTAAAAAAATTACACAATTGGATTCAATAAATGTGTGCTTTAAAACACAATTTCTACGATTAAAAAAACAAAAACGTTTTCATAAAAATTCACAGTAAATATAATATTTTTGAGCGACTCGTACAATAAATCTCAGAGAATGTGTTGTTTACAAGTTATTAATCAAATCACAAGCCCCCATCTTCTGCCCATCTTTCTCTCTCTCATTCTTCCTATTCTTTTTATCTCTCTTTTTTTCTCTCTGGTTTCCCTGTCTGTCTGTCTCTCTTGTTCGCTTTTTTGAAATATAACTTTCTGCGCATTCGAAATAAAGCGTTATACTTAATAATCAGAGGGCGAATAAAACAATGTTTGAATGGATACCGGCTGTTCTACTATAAGCCATTACAATCTAATTAAATCACGTAACTCAATTATATACATAAAATAACACAATGTATTTAATTAATTCTATTCATAATTTTTATTAAGAGTATTATTATCGATGAAAATAGTTTAAATACATCTAGAAAATCTAAAAAATAATCATCAGTGTATATTTGCGAATATAAATTTATTAAAAGCTTTAAAAAACACGCGTAATATTTGGGGGAGTTTTGGAATGGGTATATATAGTAGCTGATAAAAACATAGCGATCTAAACTAAGAATATAATTTCGGCTGAAGACAGATACATAATCTCCACAATAAATACATGTATACCAATATATAATTATTTAATTATTTTAATTACTTACATACGTAGACGTTTCATCCTTACCGTATCGTCATTGTAAATAGCATCATTAAAACCGGTCGCACGATTCGAACCCCCGAAATAGCGGTAACGTTTAACTAAGACCCCGACGACTTTACCGATGCGACCACCATGGATACTTATATAAATCGGCGAGAATTTTAATTGTTTTCGTACTGTGCAATCACAATAGTCAGCCGACGTTAACAGTGTTCATCTATCGAGAAACATGCATCTCTCTCCTTCTCTCTCTCTATTTCTCTCTCTCTCCATATGTATATATATATATATATATATATATATATAGTATTAATAGTAAAATTTTCACACTAAAAGCTCAATAGATTTAAATTGGTTCAACTCCATACCATATATAAATAAGTAATAGCAAGTTAGACTTTAGTTACTATGTCTTTATTCATTTCTGAAAAGATTATTTCTGGACGCACCGTTTGTGGGTTGTCACTTAGACAACCCAGCATACGGAGGGTTATATCCTAGTCTCACACTTATAAGAAGAAAAGTTTTAAAAACTCGTGTACAATATATATATATATATATATATATATATATATATATATATATATATATATATATATATATATATTTATATGTATATATATATATATATATATGTATATATATTAAACGGCCTACACGAATTAACCTGCGTTTCGATGTTAGCACATCTTTACAGGGTTGTGCAATCTATGATTTCACAATCGTGTAGATAGATGCATGTTAAATCGCGTCGGCGGTACTAAGGTGTATACAATTTTATTCATCATATAGCTTTTATTTGTATTGAGCACTTTTGAAAAGATATGGGTTTAAAGTCTATTTTATCAACATATCTGAACAAAATTAATTATATATATATATATATATATATATATATATATATATTGTGTGTATTTAGGCAGCATTTTCTCAGTTATGCAAACATTGTTACAAATAACAGAATTCGTCCGTTTAATTAGACTTTTTTTTTTTTTTTCAATTTTTCTGATGGTCTTTCATTGGATAAAAATCAAAAATGTTATATAAATGTTTCATACGTTTCACAGGTTTCACGAACGTTTTCGATTCCTCGTCGAATCATCCTCAGGTGTCAAAAGCAAATACACAACAAAGCTGGAGAAAGAAGAGAATTTTTAAAAGACGACGGAGAAACGCGCAAATAACGTTTTTTGCATTGTTCCAGAAAGTCGTTGACGATTTAAATTAAGCCATGTGTACTGGCATCACAGAAAAAAATCGTATTGTTAAGCATTTTAAAATGTTACCACTGGTTTCATCCGTGATGTTGTTAATTTTAGATGGGTGTGTCTTTATGTAGATAGCTTCCAGTATTTTTAAGTTTTTGAATTGGTTTTGTAATGTATAATTTTTGTGTCTGAAATCAGAGAAAGGGCAGTTACATCTACAAAACATAACTGCTCTCCCTCTTAGTTCAGACAAATTGTAGTTAGTAACACTTAAATTATACATCAATTTATTTAAAGAATGAATGGCGCATATTTCAGAGTGTTTAGAATTTTAATTCGTATGAATCGGTATTTCCAACAGAAAAATAAAGAGAACATCTCATTATTGAAATAGTTTTAAAGCGGGAGGTGTATTTATTTATTAATTGCTTTCTTTAACTTCCCTACATACTTGAAATGATCCGTCTGACATTGTTTACTCGCTTATTTTTCTGTTATGGGACGCATATATATATCTCTCTCTCTCTCTCTCTCTCTCTCTCTATATATATATATATATATAGCATGATAGATAGAGAGAAAGAAATTGAAAGATGAAAAACAAAAAGATATTTTTTATGCATTCATCAACGTTTCGTCTGTATTATAAGTCTTCCTCAAGATGATTTTTCTGAAGAAAATTTCACACAAGTACAACATGTTTAGGCAGTCGGCTCAAAACCAGGGGCCGTTTTAGCCAAAAATCAAAATATTCATATCAAAATATCAAATCATATTTTGATGTTTAGCTCAAACGGCCGCAGCTTCTTAGTCGGCTTACAAAACATTTAGTACTTGTGTTATGTTTTCTTCAGAAAAATCATTCTGAAGAAGTTTTATAATAAAGACGAAACGTTGATGAATACATAAATAACATTTTTTTTCGTTTTATGTTTTCAATGTCCATTACGTCGAAACACTTTCTCTTTTTCTTATATATATATACAGTGCTTTTATATATATATATATATATATATATATATATATATATATATATATATATATATATATATATATATATATTCTTTGTAGAATGGTAGGAAAAATCCCAGCAGAGTGCTCGATTAATTAAGAATCAAAGTTAAAAATTAAGAGCATAATATTTATTTATTCTGGTACTAATTTTTCTGTACCAGAATAAATAAATATATATATATATATATATAATAATTATACAATGCTTTTTATTATAAAGTAGATGAATGTTACAGAGAACACAAGCGAATAATATTTTTCGCTATGTTTGACGGAGCGTGACGGACAAACCCTTATATGAAAAGATTTCATAAAGATTCATTGACGAATCGAAGGTAAGATTCGTCTATTTAGTTTGAGCGTTAAGCGATGGAAATTATATTTGAAAGTGACTGAGCTCCGCACGAAAATTCACGGACGTATCTAAAAAGAGATCTAACATAAATGAACAAAGGAACAATATAGCCAATAATCGCTTCCGTTTCGCTTCCCGTAAAGTTTAGCATAGGTTTAGTTACATCCACCATTTTGGTTTTGCATTCGCTAAATACATATTAACCGATGATTATCCGGCGGAAACCAAATAATAAAGAATAAATCTACAGTAATAAAAAACCTAATAGGCAAAATAAAAGTAATAACAGAAATAAATATAAACCATCCATAAAAAACAACTGCAATATCCAGATCAAAAAAAAGGAATTCTTTATTTTCAAAATGGCGGATAGCGCAAAAAAGGTCGCCATGACACTTTCGGTAAGTGCGAACGAACCGAAAGGCGGGAAAGCTTTTATCTTTCTTATTGAGAGTGAACTCGGCTAATACGTTGTACGCCTCGATCAAAATCCTTTGTTTCTGTACGTCAGCATCGATACAGTTAATAGTGAAAGAATGGTTTCTTTGTAAATAGAAGAACAAAAAAAAAGATTATTTTTTAATAATCTACTGAGGTGTTTATCTGCTTTTTGCAAAGATCATCAATTATACTTATTGACCTTTTCGCGC
>OY744553.1:33028591-33063591 GCA_963556195.1 Sepiola atlantica
GACAAAGAATGTCGGCAATGTTTTCACGGAACGAGCCGGACCAGTCGAACTAACCAATCAAAATATTTGTAGCTAATTGGCGGTTAAACAGTACAAATCTACTTCACGACCACTTCCGATTTTTAAATTGGAAATTGACAAGCGGTGTTTATCAAAAAACAGTACTTCATGATTTTCATACAATTTAGATTCCGGCGGAATTCTATATTTAACTTGTTTGTAAACATTTACTTAACAAAGTTAACCATATTTATTTGATCACTTACCCTAAGTCTTCTTGTCAAAAATAGTAGAACAAAAAGTTTGAATTGGAAATTAATAATAAAAAAACACATTCTAATTATAAAATAAAGTGTGATTTTATCATTTGTAACAATTTTTTAAAAATCAAATCATATAAAAACAGTTTTATATTCTTACTTGTTTATAATTCAGAAAAAAAGATGAAAACAAATTGTTAATTCCCCCCCACCCCCCGAAAAAACATCCGACCCAAAATATAATGGGTCACTCTTTTGGGATAAACATCGTTTGCTAATTTCTGATTTGAAACCCGGAAGTCGTCATCAAGTAGACTTTTACCATTAACCAAAATGGTGATACACTACTTTCTTCGTTCCTTCAAGTTTGATAGCTGCATTATACTTTTGGGTTTTTATATTTTTCATAGTTTTACTTTTCTTCCAATTCATTTTACAGTGTCGAACGTTGGGAGTCTTCCCCTAACACACACTAGTAGGTAGAGAGAGAAGACGTACTTCGAGCATACGTCTGCCTCGTCTCAAAGACATAAACAAAAAGAGTCACTAATGTTTCTTTTTGACGCGTCTAACTGTTATATAGCGAAGACCGTGTTTATGATGGAAGGGTTTGACTAACACCTTAAAGTTCAGAGGAAACATCAAAGCAGGAGGCGATGAAACCGTGTGCGTTCCGACCGGGAGTATGATTTACTCCTCTCCAGGAGTTAGGCACAAGGCCAGTTTTATCCTACTCCCACAAGTAAGATGTGACCAAAGGTCGCGTCGGAAAGTGGGGGTTGAAAAGCCAGCGCCCGAGAGGTGAGCACTCTGACCATCAAAAATTGCCTGGGCAGCCCCGTCGGCATTCCCCGGTAGGGGTCGCCTCAGGCAGTAAGCAATAAACTTACTCCTCCCCAAAGAGGGGAGGCAAAGCCTGGGAGGATGGACCTCCTAGAACTGCACAGTATCCATCGGAACAGATACTACACTTTGATCTTAGCCAAAAGGGTTCTGTCTCTTAAGCAAGAGGGTGAAACGTTGCTGTTCCTGGAGAAGCATTGGTTAGATTGGAGGCGGCTGCGTACACTCCAGCAAGGTCCAACGAGACAAAGGATCTATCTATTAGTTTGTGTGTTTGTCTGTCACTTTGATGTATGTTTGTCTGACTGATGTCTGTCTGTCTGTCTGTCTCTCTATCTCTCTCTCTCTCTATCTATCTATCTATCTATCTATCTCTCTCACTCTCTCTCTCTCTCTGACGTTGTAGTCAGCATGTTTAAGTAGTTGTATAACCCCAACTCTACATTAATGCACTTTATGAATTAACATCAGCGTTCGAGCGTGTTATCTACAGACGATCAATAACCTGGCTTCACAACATCATGTGTGTATAAAGGGTATATACACCAATCAGTAAGTCCAAATATAATATCACTATCTGACGTCACGTCCGGAAAGCAACTTCCTGTTTGCCACACTTTTCATTTGCTAACTTTGTGAGAGGTACGAGACTGCCAAAAATGAACCGAAGATCCACTTTCTACTGTTAAATATTAGGCGAGTACGACGACTAGTATATTATCGGTTAGTTGAGAATAACAGAAAATAGAATGTCAGCTGAAGTCAATTTTGTGACTAGAGGTTAGGATTACATGATGGTGGGGATTAATAAGAACGGATATGACGCCACATCGAACAAAAAGAGAATTCGAAAGACTACAGTTCGTTTGGAAGCACGCAACTCGTGAACATAACGACTGAGATTCGCTGACAAAATATAATAACACAGGGATCATTCATCTCTCTCTGTTACACCCCACCCGATGGCTCAATGATTTGGGAGAAGATCAAATTGAATAAATATACTCTGTCTTCCATCAGGTTAAGTCGATTTAGTCCTTTTGAAAGTGTAAATAAAGGCCTATGATTTCAGGTAGAAAGTACAAGGTACAAGGACAAGCAGCTTCGAATGTATTAATATAATTCGTGAACTTTAATGAGATGTTGTATTAATTACAGCAACTTGGTTTTCTGCATGGGTAAGAGAAGTTTGAAACACGACACGACTTTCTAAATGTTATAAAACCAGTTACAATAAGATAAGGTACAGCTTTTGCACCAGCCAAAACCGATTTCTTCTGGCTCACAATTTCGTAGAGGACAAAAGACAGATGAAAACGAACCGATTTCGAAATACAAAAAACGAGGCGGGGTTCCAACATAAAAAAATAATGGAACAACATTTAAAGCAAGAAAAACACTCACCGTATGTTTTTATTATTATTATTTATTTTATTTGAGAAAACAAATTAATGTGAAACGTTTTTTTAATTTTTTACGAGAAAGTTAAATTTAAAATAAAAAAAAAACACATTTCGGTACTGGCCCAGTTTTCGAACCGGACCAAAACAGAACCGTTTTTGTTTACCTTAACCGAAAAGTCACCCTAACCTACTTTTTTCCTTTGAAAACAGTTATTTGTTGACTATTTGTTTGGTTTTCCCACTTCTTTTGTTTGTTGGAAATTCTTGACGATCGCCAATTTACAATATGATCAATTTACAATTAAACTTGCCGTCTTTTTTATCGTTTTCTGCTTAGATAAACGCTTCGGAACCTTCCGACTGTTTACATACATAGTCGGTAAAAAGTCGAACGAAAAGTCGGTTTTATCTGGTTCATAAGCTTGACAAGAACCATAAGATTATACATTTCGGAAATATTGATTACTGTTTAATCGTTGGCCATGGCGGATCTACTTGCTCTAATTAGTGCATTTCTAGTGTATGTATGTTCATTGGCTGTTCTGGGGTTAATCTTTGTGTAGCGATTACATTTTCAAAGTATATATACTTTATTCTAATATAGAAGTGCAGTATTTCCATGATGATGGATTGATCATTTCCCCTGAACATAAATAACATGACATTTTGTTTATTGTATTTATTGACATTTCTAAAATTTCCAATTACGTTATTGATATTCAGCGCCCCGGGTTATCTTTCGCAATTGTAATTTGATAATGTCGTTTCGCTTTTTGCAATTTTCATTCTTACCGATTTTGAATGGTTATTGTATCGCAGCTTCCATTCTTCTACCGTATAGCGCATATATGTTTTCTTTTTTTTTAGTTCTGTTTTGTGCGTATTTAGATGGCATTCACAGATTCCTGGTTTAATAAAAGCGTTTTGCACTCGCTGACATAGCAGGCCACCAGCCCCCACACGCTGCACCTGTCGACCCGACCTGCCTACCCCACCACTAAAAATCCGCCCTTTTCCTTGATTAACTCGGCGCTAAAAACCCTCGCTGGAAAACGACATTATAACTCCTGTGATTATTATTGCTTTTTTAGACATGTCCTCGCATCCCTATCAGAGGTGGTGTCTGTCAAACGGTAATGTTTCCATTTAAAATAGCATTAAAAGGAGCAAATTGAACGCAATCTGACTTTTTCCACGCATTCAATAATCTATATAAGGATTGTCCGTCATTTGGCCGGACGCGCTCAAGATTTAAATACCATTTTTGTCGATCACTTAAACTTTAGTTCAAAATAACATTTTCGTATCTTGTTAGCAATTCAATTTGAGATATGATTATCGTTGCAAAACGCACATCGTCTAAGCATCTATCTGTCTGTCAGTCTTCAGTTAACACATATTTTTCGTCAGTCTGTCAGGTTTTTGTTTGAAATCGAATTTACGTCAGTCTGCCAGGCTTTTTTCTAAAATAGCATTTTCGACAGTTTTTCAGGCGTCAGTTTGGAATAACATTTTTGACAATCTGTCAATGTTCAGTTTTTAATAGCATTTTCGTCAGTCTTCGATTCTTCAGTTTCGAACAGTATTGTGGACAGTGTGACAGGTGAAGTTTAAAATATAATTATCTACAGTCTGTCACGCTTTAGTTGGAAATAGAACTTCCGTCAGTTGGTTACGATTCAGTTTGAAATAAAGTTGTTGTAGAGTCAGGCTACAGTTTGAAATAGAATTTTCGTCACTCTTTCACAGTTCAGTTTTGAATAGCATTTAGAACAGTCTGCAAAGCTTCAGTTTAAAATAGAATTTTCCACGGTCAGTCACGTTATAATTTGAAATGAAATTGTTGCCAGTCAGTCACGATACAGTTTGAAATAGAATGTTCGTCACTCTTTCACAGTTCAGTTTTGAATAGCATTTAGAACAGTCTGCAAAGCTTCAGTTTAAAATAGAATTTTCCACGGTCAGTCACGTTATAATTTGAAATGAAATTGTTGCCAGTCAGTCACGATACAGTTTGAAATAGAATTTTCGTCACTCTTTCACAGTTCAGTTTCGAATAGCATTTAGAACAGTCTGCAAAGCTTCAGTTTAAAATAGAATTTTCCACGGTCAGTCACGTTATAATTTGAAATGAAATTGTTGCCAGTCAGTCACGATACAGTTTGAAATAGAATTTTCGTCACTCTTTCACAGTTCAGTTTTGAATAGCATTTAGAACAGTCTGCAAAGCTTCAGTTTAAAATAGAATTTTCCACGGTCAGTCACGTTATAATTTGAAATGAAATTGTTGCCAGTCAGTCACGATACAGTTTGAAATAGAATTTTCGTCACTCTTACACAGTTCAGTTTCGAATAGCATTTAGAACAGTCTGCAAAGCTTCAGTTTAAAATAGAATTTTCCACGGTCAGTCACGTTATAATTTGAAATCAAATTGTTGCTAGTCAGTCACGATACAGTTTGAAATAAAATTTCTGCAGACTTTTAGGCTTCAGTTTGAAATACATTTTTTGTCAGTCTGTCACAATTTTGTTTAAAAGATAATTTGTGTCGGTCTGTTATGCTTTGGTTTAAAATATAAATTTCATCAGTCTGTCAGGCTTTAGTTTCAAATAGAATTGTCTACAGTCTGTCAGACTTTAGTTTAAAATAGAATTGTCTACAGTCTGGCAGGCTATTGTTTTAAATAGAATTGCTCACAGTCTGTCAGGCTTTTGTTTTAAATAGAATTGTCAACAGTCTGCCAGGCTTTTGTTTTAAATAGAACTGTCAACAGTCTGTCATGCTTTTGTTTTAAATAGAATTGTCTACAGTCTGCCCGGCTTTAGTTTAAAATTGAACTGTCTACAGTCTGTCAGGCTTTTGTTTTAAATAGAATGTTCGCCAGTCTTTCACGCTTCAGTGTAAAAAAATGTCAATCTAAGGCGTGTGTTATAATTTTGTCAGTCTGTAATTCATTCAGTTTGAACACAAACTTGTTTCAGTCTGTCACGCTTCGGTTTCACATTGATGTATCGTCTGTTTTTCACGCTTCCGTCTGAAATTGAAGTGTAATCGATCTGTCACGGTTCATTAAGAAATAGAATTTTCGCGAATTCGTCACGCTTGAGTTTAAAATGAAAAAAAATATCAATCTATCAAGCTTCCGTTTAAAATAGAATTTTCGTCAGTCTGTCCCGCTTCCGTTTGAAATAGAATTTTCGTCAATCTGTCCCGCTTCCGTTTGAAATAGAATTTTCGTCAATCTGTCCCGCTTCCGTTTGAAATAGAATTTTCGTCAATCTGTCCCGCTTCCGTTTGAAATAGAATTTGCGTCAGTTTATTCCGCTTCTTTTTGAAATAGCGCTAAAAGCGTAGATCAAGTGGACTCATCTTAAAAATTGATTCGCTCTTGTTTTTTTAAATGTTAACCTTTTTGTTTAATGATGTTTTGTCGAATGCGGCGTTGATTTGTGGGTTTATCGCAATCGCTTGGCGCGCAAAACAGAAGTATTGAGAAGAGAACGAAGGTGTGGGTTCCAGGGGACGATGGAGGAGGTGGGGGGGAGAAGGTGTGAACGTGCCGACTAGCGCCAACGTGTCGCTTGACACGTGCGAGGTGGGAGAAACGAACGGGTGTTCATCTTATTAAACTCAACGACCGATCATGAAACAAGATTCAAGGTTTTCTTTCAAGTTTTAATTTGAAAAAAACAAAACAAATTATAACCCACCGCCGCTACTTCTACTTCAACAAGAGGTTTTATTTACTCATCCCCAGGAGTTAGGCACAAGGCCAGTTTTATCTTACTCCCACAAGTAAGATGTGACCCAAGATCGGGTCGAGAAAGTGGGGTTTGAAAAGCCAGCGCTCGAGAGGTGAGCACTCTGGCCATTTAAAAATTGCCTGGGCAGCCCCGTCGGCATTCCCCGGTAGGGGCGCCTCAGACAGTAAGCAATAAACGTACTCCTCCCCAAAGAGGGGAGGCAAAGCCTGGGAGGGTTGACCTCCTAGAACTGCACAGGACAGGCGTGCAGTATCGATCGGAACAGATACTACACTTTGATCTTAGCCAAAAGGCCAAGAGAGGTCGCAAAAAGGGTTAGCAATATGTTGTGAAAATAAGTACACCTTAGAGAGGGGGGGAAGAAATATTGCCGAATACAAACATTGCCAAGTTAGACTCGTCTACATTCCCCAGTAGGGGCGCTTCAGACAGTCGCCAATAACCTCTTGCGAAGGAAATTATACCACTTGAGAAAGTGCACGTATTAGGACCGAATCTGACCATACGTCATTCCTACGTCTTTCCTCCAGGCTAGTGCAGTATACAGGATCAACCGCCATAAAGGCCATCCTTATTTATTTTCTCTCACTTAGACTCCACTACTATTTAGAGATTGAGCTTCTTGTTTTCGTTTTTGCACAAAACGGAAAACAGTGGGCTGTCTATTATTTAGAAAAGGGTGGTAGGGCTTAACTAACCGTTTTTTTTTGCATTGTTGAATATCGACCGACTCTAAGCAAATTTGGTTCCAACCGGAAACGTTGTCCGTACGAAATTCTTTCCGATATTAAAAACTTCCTCTTTTGGCTAATCGAATAGGTGTTATGCTTTCTCAGAAAATATAATGACAGTTTTGTACTAAATTTTAGTTTAAATAATTTATTTGACAAAAATAAATAATCACAGTTTTGTTTTTTACACAGTTTGATTTTCTTTCGGAAAATAAAATGCAATATTTTTTGCTAATGAAATATTTTTGATTTGGGTGAGGGAAAATAATAAATAGGTTGTTTAATTTTGTTTGGGAAAAATAAGAATGTTTCAACAATCATAGTACTGGCGGGTCGCATACATCATATTGCCGAAGTAATTTATCTTTACTTGGCGACGCCAGAGAATTGCAATTAGGCCCTGCCGGGCCAACCATTCTAAAGTTCTCTTTTTTTCCGTTCGTGTCCATTAGTAACACATCAAAGGTGATAGTGCACACACGACATTCAGCTGCGGTTAGTACGTCTTGTACAATACTATTCATTATTATATAGTGAAAATACAGAGGAAATTAAACTACAGAATACCGGAAGTTGTTATCTACGCAGTTTATTATCCGGTACGGATCGCGGGCTGACACCGTAGCAGCGCCGCAGAAACTTCTCTTAGAGTCGCTCGTTCTTCACCAGTGCGTTATTTTTTTGTTTTAGTTGTCCCCTCCCAACTTCCAATGCATTTTAAACAGTTAAATTTATTAATAAAATTGTAATTTTGTAAAACATTTTGTTGATATTTTAAAGTAAGATGGCTCCACGAGCAAATGTGGTATTGTTGTGACTAATGTAATTTTAGCCAAATGTTTTTTTTTTAATTTTTAGATTAAACATGAACAACGATCCGCATTTTCCACAACAACTTTGATGCCTTTATTCCTAATTAGTTCAAAATTTGAATTTTATATTTTTTTGTGAATAAATAATTTAAAGTTTTGTATCTGTTTCGACCTTGGTGAGGGAGATATTCTCCTAGATTGACGGGATTTAAATGTGTATCCTAATACAGAGTACCCCTTTAGCAGAAGCATTATTTTCTTACCATTAAAAACCAACATAGTGTTTAGCTCTTCCTTCGTTTTTATTTATGGTACTCGCGCTATACGAGGTACGACCCCACTTGATATAAGGAGTTAACAAGAAGGAAAGATGATTATCGCAAAGACAGAACATGCTTATTGGTCTTAGTCCTTAAAAGACCAAGGCTATAGTTATGATGAAAACAGCTAACAGAAAGAAAGTTCCACAAACCTGTAGTTCTTGGTAAGAAGCTAATTTACAATTAGGTATCAATACAGTGAATTGGTGGAGACCACTAGACTAATAAGTAAAAATGAGCTGGAACGGAAAACCACATGCTATGATAGTATTTAGAGAAAAGACTGAGACTAGCAATATTAATTCTGTTAAAGAGAGACGGGGTGTGAAGAGAAAAAAGAAAAGTATGAGAAACAATGAACTAGTTCGCTTTTAATCGCGATTTTTGATATTCTTTAAACTACTGAGCTATGAAGAAACAATTTTCTCACACAGACATCTTCTAATATTTGGTGAAAAACAAACATACGCTATCCAACATATACTATAATTTCCACACTTTATTAATACTAACATATATAGTATTGAATGTAATAATAACAGAATATATCAGCCATGTAATAACACTCCAACCACTTTTTTTTAGATGGGATTAACCGATCGCCTTGGATGCGATAGAAATAAAGTCATCTTAAATATGTTATCTGGTGTCGCTGTTGTCGAACGTGAAATTCGGATTAAAATACACTTTTTTGGCTTTCGGGCCTGGATCAAAATGAAGTATCTGTTCGGGCACAAGATTGTGCAATAATACCGTGGGATCTGCCGATCACGTCTACGCCTTTAGAATAAGTATATGCCACCAACTCTTTCAGAGGATTGTGGAGAAAAAAAAACAGAAAAATATATGTGCTGAAATTCCATTAACTAGAGTGTTTAGGTATTTTTTTTAATTTCACCAAAGGAGGCATAAATATATCGTGGTGCCTTCGTGCCGACGTCAATAGAATGGCAGCATTATACAACAACTGGGCAATACAATTGTGGAATTTTCTCGGGCCCCTCTGGTTACGTTTATAGTAGGTATCATTTCTCGCAATCATCTTCTTTTTTTAAGTTTACCCCCCAAATATCTTAATAATGTTTCATTTTATTTATTAAATACCATTTTTAATGTGTTACTTCAACCCTCAATGTGTTTTTTGTGACTATAAGGGTAGATTGTTTCACGTTACCCTTCATTTGTGTTCAGCCGTACCCGACCCTTAAATATCGCCACGGATTTCGGTTTTCCAATGTTCTTCTATCCTTAATTTTAGTGGGTGGCATGTCTCATATTTTAATATTGACTCTGTTCAATAAATGCTATTCTTGACAAAGTTTCGTACTTAAAATGAAAGTGTGTTTTATATACTAACTCTACCGACTCACCCCATTTCACAGAATCATTATCACTAATATAAGGCAGTACAGCAAAGTATGTTTGGCCCCATTTAATTGGTCATCGCAAAAAAATGTCCAAGTGCTCACTATCCCCTTTACCTTAAAACTTCTGCCCTCTTCTTTTCCCCTTTTCTCTTACTTTCTATCATTTGTAAAAAATATCTTTATTACTTTGAAATAATTTTTCTATGGCATATAAGTATCCTCTTAAATTTGAATATCTTAGGAAAGGTATATACCATACCGAAACGTAATACAAAGTTAATAATGTGTTGTATCATACAAATATATGTTATCAATACTGTTATCACAAATACACACATATCTATCTATCTATCTATCTATCTATCTATCTATCTATCTATCTATCTATCTATCTATCTATCTATCTATCTCTCCCTCTCTCTCTCTCTATCTATCTATCTATCTATCTATCTCTCTATCTCTCTCTCTCTCTCTCTCTCTCTCTCTCTCTCTATATATATATATATATATATATATATATATATATATGAATTAAGTGTGTGTAAATATTTATGTACTGGATAATTTCTTAAACTAATGAACAGGTCATTATGAATTTTTGAAATCTATATTTTAAACACAGCGGTGAGTTGCATAGGTATATCATATCGTTGTATATTTTCACATTTCGGAAGAATATATATGTAAAGTTAGATATGTTTATATGCATTTCGTTCTACAAGATGTACGCGTAAACTAAATGCACCGATCATTATACATTTTTGATTATTCTCAGCAGCACTGTTCCCAGCCTTAGTAAAGGGGACTATATATATATATATATATATATATATATATATATATATATATATATATATATATATATATATATTGTGTGTATTTAGGCAGCAAGTTTTCATTTAGGCAAACGTTGTTGAATAGCACGGAGTGTTTCTGCTTTGTGATCTGGTTTTTAATTTTTTCCATCTTCCGAATGGTCAACTTCGTACCTCGATCAAACTGGTGTATGAAGTTTCCGTAGTTTTGTTGTTCCATCTTCTTTGCGAGTACTCTTTTCCTCTCTTTACATTCTATAAATACATATTCTTTTTTCACACTAACACGCCTGAAGATGATTTGAGGATATCAAATCGAAAGTACTCGCAAAGAAGATGGAACAACAAAACTACGGAAACTTCATACACCAGTTTGATCGAGGTACGAAGTTGACCATTCGGAAGATGAACAAATTTTAAAAAGATCACAAAGCAGAAACACTCCGTGCTATTCAACAACGTTTGCCTAAATATATATATATATATATATATATATATATATATATATATTATATATATATATATATATATATTCCGATGTCTTTGCTAGAAAGAAATCAAATATAGTGCTCAATTAATTAATATTAAGTGAACAATATTGATTAATTAATGTATTTATTCATAAAACTTATGCTTCGCTGGATTTGTTTATTTGCATTAACAAATCGCTTCTACTATCTTCAGCTTTCTAGAAATTAGGTAACAGATGTTCTTTTAAAATATTTTTACTGTTTGGTACTTTAATTAGTGGGGGTTTTACGGTTAAATACCTTCAAACATTCATAATAATGAATAATAAGCAAGAATAATAAACCAGAAAAATATTAATAGTGGGGGAAAAAGAGTGGGAAACAAAAAAAAGTAAAAAGAAAAAGAAAACAAAAATGTAAGAAAGCGACCATTTTTACTTTTTCTTTTTCCTTTGTTTTGTTTCTTTCTCTCCCTCTTAAATAATGTTTGTTGTTATTTCTTTTTCTTTATTGTTTATCCATTATCTTTTTTAGGTTTTCAACGTTAAGCTTTACACTTATTAAAGTATAGAAAAATAAATATATATATTTTTAAAGTTTACTTTTTCGAGACTGACCTGAGATCTCTTTAGAAATCACTGAAGACTTAAAATGTATGGTACAATATTGATTTGACTAGTTATTCTGCAACACTATTAATAAGTATAAATATATATATATATATATATATATATATATATATATATATATAATAAATATTTAATTATCATCTACATAAGTATATGTTTTCTCTTTGCGAAATCATCACTGTAAAGATAATTATTCAAACCGGTAGCACGATTCAAACCCCGAAACATGAATCACATATAACCCAATTCCGAACGCTTTAAGAACTGAGTTATATTCAAACCGGAATATAGCGTGATGAGAAATACATCTTATTTATTTCCAGCAAGCCGACAACATTAGTCAACGTTCCAAAAAGTGTTCGACACAAAATAACTTGCATTTATTGCTTAGATTAGACGGCTTGTATTATTTTTTTTTATTATATATATATATATATATATATATATATATATATATATATATATATATATATATATATATATATATGTATATAGTGTGTGTGTGTGTGTGCATGTTCTCATTTAAGCTAACATTAATAAACAACACGTACTGTTTTTAGTGAGATAAGACTTTTTTAAAAAATTTTCCGAAAAGCTCATTTAGTATTTCAGTCTAGTTGGTGTGTGTAAGTTTCGTGGTCTGCTTGTTATATTTGTCTTTCTTTTTTTCCCCCAAAGGAGAGAAAAATGACAAAAAAGAAAAACACGGAACTTACATACACCGACTTCACCGAACTACTAAATGGACTATTCGGAAAGTTTAAAAATATAAAAGTGTATTTTCAAGCAAAAACACTCCGTGTTAAATATATATATATATATATATATATATTTATAGTAAAGAACTGATGATCCCTTAAAATAGTGTTAGAAACTAACTAATATAATAACTGTTAAAAATAAATTGACTTACATGAGTGATTTTCCACTGGAAGACTTGAGACTATAAGTTTTTTTGTTTTTTTTTAATATATTTTTTTAATTTTTTTATATAGTTTTAATGGTTGAGAAACTTCCGAGACTATATATATATATATATATACATATATATATATATACATATATATATATATATATACATACATACATACATATAAATATATATATATATATATATATATATATATATATATATATATATATATATATATATATATATATATATATATATATATATATATATATATATATATATATATATATATATATATATACATATATATATATATATATATATATACAGAAAGAAAGAGAGATTTTTTAATCTGGGATATTTGCTTATTTAGTTAAAATCTTTCACTGCGCGCATGTATATATAATATTTCCATCTGAAAACACTGTCACTGAAAATATATTTTCTATTGTTATAATACTCATTTGTTTACACGGAATAAAAACGTTGCTTCCTTCTTTACACAATCATGAATAGATAATTATGCGCGTTTTCTCTGCTGTCATTTTTCGAGAAGCGATTATCATCAGCGCGTGTTATTCTTGAAGCAGTTATTTTTAATGCCATAATGTACGAGCTGTTTGCTGCATTGAAGACGCATATGGAAGGGAATTAATCTAATCAGCTCTAGCACTAAGCTCGTTAATCTTTAGCTTCAGTGATGTGCGTAACGCGTATTAACTTATACTTCTTGATAAGTTTTTACTTTTCTATATTCATGAAGACACATATAAGCAGAGATGTGTCTCATATTAACAATAACGAACAGAATCATTTACCTGTTGTATGTTTATACCATGCATTATATGGGCGCCCAGTGCGAACAGAGACCCCACGACATTACTGTACAACCTGTGTTGAAACTAACACATAGTTTTCTAATATTCTGACTAATATCATTTTATAATGTATCTGCTTATTGGTGGTCTGTATTTTAAGCTACTGTAAGAGTTTCTGACATATTTCAATTCTATTTGCGCCCGCCGCGAACGGAAACCCCACAATATCATGGTATCATCTTTAGGAAGAACAGATGCAACACTTTGATCTAAGCACAAAGGTAAATATATTATATTTAAGATTAGATTCAACGTTTAACTCAATTGCATCAATCAGATAGAAAATAATTATTTGCATCACATCTTCGGCAAAGGTGATACCGTTTTTTACAAAAGAGGTGGAAGGTGATAAGGTACGTACAAACAGCGTATTATCATATAGATGATTTAATTGTGTTCTATATAACAATAATATATTCTGGTGTAATGTCAATTATTCTACAGAATGTGTGAATGTTGCCTTCTTTTAATGCATGCGTAAACATGAGCAAAGAATATTCTGTATCACACATTGACTTCGATTTTTTGATTGGCTACTTTTTTTCTACAAGCTTTTCCACATAAATCCGGCTCTCGTCGTAACATATATTATTTAATTTTGTTCAGTAGAACCGCAATGTTTATCGTGACGTATTTGTAAAAGAAAAAAAAACGAGCTTCTTTTACAGCGTGTATTACGCCAAAATACCGAGCGACAGGAATATTCTAGCTTTTATGCAACGTACTTCCTCCCATCACGTAACTGCCGGTACAATTCAAGGTAGGAAAGCTCTTTTCAGGGTAACATTCTAATTTGTTATCCACAATCTAAAAGATTCGCATAACGATAACACACTCTAATAATGTAATGACAATAGTCATTGAATTAATAAACACTTCATATGATTATGAAAGTACGTGATTCTGCAAAGAATGTACAAATTAGTTATAATTCTTTAAAAATTACAAAAAATGATTCTGATGATTACATTACCTTTGCTGGTAAAGTAAATCTTTAATGCCAAAATTTCAAATAGAATCCCTCACATAAGATACATTTAAATGTCTAATTTTTATTTCTAAACTTCAATCCCCATTAGATGCAGACATTTGAACACGGTTACTCTTACATCTGGACCAAGATAAAAAAAGTCACAGTTAAAGTTCTTAATACGGAACGTCAACGTTTATTAAGCTTAAAACGCAACACAATGATTGTTCAACAAGCTAATAATCTGTTCACAACAAACAGCGTCCAAACAAAGGCTAATAAACCTCCAGCAAGTAAAATCCCTCCAAGTGCTTGTTGAATTGAAATTCATTTTTCATGTTGTCCCCATTCAGAAAACATAAATGTAAGGTATGCTTAAAATTCGGAGCCAGATACGGATGTTGTCATCCTCAGAAAAGATAAACACACACACACACAAGTCATTCAAATTTGACACACAATAAATTAAAGAAGAACAAACCTGTAACAAATCAAATTCAAACAAGGTTGCTGCAACATTTTACATCGATTTTCAATTTCGCAGAAATTCATGACCGTTGCCATACATAGCAACCCAGTTTACTTTCAATTTGATACGGCTCCGACATTACCCTAATCTCGCGATCAACGTAGGAGAACATTAGGAAGCAGGAGTTATCAGAAACGCAGAATATAGCTCGAAGTGTCTCAGGCAACACAATTCAGTTGAAGGGTGAGTTGAGTTGCCACGTGTCGTTTGATAAAAACACATTTACTGGAACAGGCTATCTCTCTGACAATTCTGGTCTGAATTTGTTCGGTTTGGACTGGATAGAAATTTAAGACTTTTCAGTATTCTAAAAGCGTACCCTATGCTGCACTAGACATAGTGAACAAGAGTTAGAACGTGTGCTATACGCATGAGTATTACAACTAACTAATTATTCCGCAGAGCAGCTCCCATCGTTGTGATTAAAAAGGTGACGTGAAGAGTACGAATATGTGTCGATTATTCCACAGAATTAATGAATTGTTCAAATGCACACCAGTATCTGTTAACTTTTTGGCAGAAGATATTTTCGAAAACTGCAATTTATTTATTATTATTTATTTGTTTGTTATGCCTCCTTGTGCATCTCCCCTTTAACTATCTTGTCCATTCAACTGTTAAAAAAACACTCTTAGTACAGTATCGATATCCAGATCAAATTCTGTTAAATATTCCATTTGATAACTCCCAACAGTGCCCCCTCAATTTCTCTTTCCTACCACTTTCTCTGAATTAATCCAATCTCATCTTAAACTGATCCACGCTATTGATTTTCGTAATCTGATTTGGCAACTTATGCCAAAAAAATATTACTCTGTGAGTCAAAAAGAACTTAACTAGTTAACAGATTTAGTTTTTGAAAACTGCCTTGATAATAAACTTCCAGATCTAGGAGAAATACTAAAAAATGCCCACCATAGTTAGAAATGGCATTTATTATCCTGAAAGTCTCAATCATATAACCTCTCATTCTTCCCTCCAACAAAGTAGTCAATCCCAATTTTCCCAACCTCTTTTTGTAACTGCACTCTTTTACTTTAATTATTTGTTTTGCCACACTTCTTTGTACGCCTTCCAGTTTCAATATTACATTCCAATGTCCATATCTAGTCGCCGGAGCTCAGGCAATGGTTGAATTTGTTTTGCGAAAATTGATTTTTTAGATGCTTTCAAGCAGTTGGAGGTTGATGAGTAGTCAAAAAAGCTTCTGAAAATGAGAACTAACAAGTGACTGTTAAGATTCAACCTCATTTCATTCGGAGTCAAACCAGTTCAAGCCATATTTCCGCAAACAATCGATGCGATGTTAATCGGATTGACAGAAGGTGCCGCATTAATCAGCGACATCATCGTTACAGTTGCTACACATCAACGTTTGCTTTCTTCATTTGCAAGAATTCAGCAGTATGGATTCAATGTAAAGGCGCAGAAATGTGATTTTTATCGAACAAGGATTTGATATCTAAAATTCATTTTTTACTTAAATGGTCGACGAGCAGACCCAGAAAATATCTCAGCTATAAAAAATGGTGGCACCGGCAAATATTAAAATATTACGCTTGTTTCTTAGCATGGTAAGTCACTAGAGTGCCTTTTTGCCAGAAACCATCGAGTGTGTGCACCACTTAACAATCTTTCGAAAAAGGATGTATAATGGAAACAGATCACTGAATGTCAATCTGTTTTTAATTAGATTAAATAGTAAATTTCTTCAGATATGTTGCTTACACACTACAACCAATCCATGGATATTTTTGTTGTTTCCGATGTCTCTGATTATGGTGATGTAGCTGTCATTTCTCATAGCTTTTACGATGGCAGTCAAAAAGCAATGGCTCATGCAAGCAGGTCACTGATATCTGCTAGACGAAACTATAGTTAGACAGAGAATGAACCATTGGCGATAATTCTTACTACAAAAAAATTACAAGATTATATATAGACGTCACTTTACCCTGATCACTAATCATAAACACATTGCTAGCATTTTCGAATCCAAGAAAGGTATCTCTGTCTACACAGCTAACCGTCTGCAAAGATGGGCCACTATGCTGTTCGATTATGATTTCTCCATCAGATACTATTAAACTGATACACTCGTACATGCAGATGATTTATTCAAACTCATCGATAAGCAAACAAAAATCAAAGAGGATTCAGTCATTTCGACGTTATCTGTTTAATCAGATATTATTTCAGTACTCTCATCAACTGTCAGAGAACTGTCCGTTTTTTCACAAATAATTGGGTTGGCTACAACTTCCGACTCCTTAGTCAAATTAGTGCTGCATTCCATCGAACAAAATGGGCTTAGGTATGTGTTGTGGTGGCAACCACTCATTTGCATATACGAATAACGTTACACTATAAATGGCAAGCCTAGGTTGGCCTTAGTGTGTGTTACCTAAATGCCACCGGAAGTGACGCCGAAGAGCGTACATGTCCTCCCACCAAGACTCTCTGACTCGACACCTTCATTTGTACATACTGTAACTATACCTTTTCTTTAATACACTTATTATTGCATTCTCCTTGTTGTTTGCGTCTTCATTGTATTCCTCACTAATTATTGTTCAACCTTGCAACCACAACAGTATGTAAATACAAAAACCTTCAACCCTTTGGTTAGCGTCAATCATCATAGTCTAAGGTTTACGATTGTTTTTGAAGAACAGGTTATTTCTCCTTTAAAATTGCAAAATTGTGTCTTAAAGCAATTTCACTTTGTATACCAAGGTGTTAGACAAATTAAAGCACTAGCACGTCGCTATGTATATTGGCCAAACATGGACAAACAATAAGAGGAAGCGATCCAAAACTGTTCAAAGTGTCAGTTTACTGCAAAAGCTCCGAGAAAAGCTTAACTTTTTGTCTGTGCCTATTCCAGATTAACCCTGGTCACGTCTTGATATTGACTTACAAGACCCATTGATGAAAAATGTTTTCCAATGAACCGGATTACCTCTGAAGAAAACAATCTTAAAACTAATTTTAGAATATTTCGAGTACCAGAGACCAAAGTTTTCTTTACAATAGTACTGCATTGACTTCAGACACAATTCTTAGATTTCTGCAAACAGAACAGTATCACACACATCCGTCAATCCACCCGCATGGTCGAACGTTTTACAGATACATTTAAAGCAAGTCAAAGGGGGAGTAACTCCTCTAGAAATACTAGAGATGCTCGTTACAAGTTATAGAGAAACTTCAAACCCAAATGCCTCTAATGGTAGTTTACCAGCTGACTCTTTATTAAACCGGAAAGTACGTTTGCTAATAGATGCCATTAGCCAAGGTGCACAAACCTCTCACCAAAGAAACTTAAAGATAGAGCGGCTATTCAATAGCCATCGTGGTACAGTAACTCTAACTGTTAAAGCGATACATACACTCTTAGGCCGTGACTATCGGAATGGTAATTTAAAGTGGACATAGGATCACATTTTACGCAAAAGTGGAAATGTCATTTATGGCGTCAATGTGCAGTCTTCTGTTTGGGTTCGACACGCAAACCAATTGCGACCCTCATATCTTACAGAGCCTGAAATGCAAGAGACACACAATACACAATACACTTTCTCATTAGATATGCTGTTGGATAAATTCGATGTGCCTCACCAACGCACCCCAGTCATCCAAAAGGAACAATTTCGAACTTAACTGAAGACATCACCAAGGAGGTGTGTTCGCATACAAACTAGCTTGAATCAAATATAAGTCAGGCCACGTCAAAAAAAGAACAACATTAAAAAGGGAGATGTTAGGTGAAATAAATTCTACCTAAGAAAAAAATATACAAATATTAAAATGATAAAACTTGTCAGATTTATTTCCCTTAAGAATTTTGAGAGTTACGCCCCCTTGGCTCCCAAACAAGAAACATATATTTATAAAGACGTATGTCGTAATCAGCTCCCACTATAATGTCTAATCCTTTTCTTTTAATTGTAAAAAAATAAAATAAATATTTAATTGTTGGCCATTCTTATTTACTTCAGTTAAATTATTTCTCATATTTTTATTTTTAACTCACATGGACATATTCAAAGTAACATACGCTCAGTTAACCGAACATCGTCACATCAGTAATATAATAATATTTGGTCAATAATACAGGGTGTCTCAAAAAAATGTACTCACTCTTAGAATGACGAGAAAACCTTTATTTACCTTGGTGCGCGTTATCAGCTTTGTTTAAACAATAATGGTCATCAGTTTGAACATTTGCGAACATGATTCTTCAATTACATCTGTCTCATGTATTCGATGCTATTTCATTTCACTCTGTGTTCATAAATAACAGTTTTCTCGTCATTCTACGAGTGAGTACATTTTTTTGAGACACCCTGTATATAATTAAACTAAACTAAACAAATGAAAATGATAATAAATTTGTATTGTATTATATTTTTATTTTTAACTCACATGCACATATTCAAAGTTACAAACGCTCAGTTAACCGAACACCGTCACATCAGTAATATAATAATATTTGGTCAATAATTAATAATTAAACTAAATAAAAAAAAGTAAAATAATAATAAATTTGGATTGAATTATATTTTTATTTTTAACACACATGCACATATTCAAAGTTACACACGCTCAGTTAACCGAACACCGTCACCTCAGTAATACAATTATATTTGGTCAATAATTAATAATTAAACTTAATAAAAAAAAGTAAAATAATAATAAATTTGGATTGAATTATATTTTTATTTTTAACTCACATGCACATATTCAAAGTTACAAACGCTCAGTTAACCGAACACCGTCACATCAGTAATATAATTATATTTGGTCAATAATTAATAATTAAACTAAATAAAAAAAGTAAAATAATAATAAATTTGTATTGAATTATATTTTTATTTTTAACTCACATGCACATATTCAAAGTTACACACGCTCAGTTAACCGAACACCGTCACATCAGTAATATAATTATATTTGGTCAATAATTAATAATTAAACTGAATAAAAAAAAGTAAAATAATAATAAATTTGGATTGAATTATATTTTTATTTTTAACTCACATGCACATATTCAAAGTTACAAACGCTCAGTTAACCGAACACCGTCACATAAGTAATATAATTATATTTGGTCAATAATTAATAATTAAACTAAATAAAAAAAAGTAAAATAATAATAAATTTGGATTGAATTATATTTTTATTTTTAACTCACATGCACATTTTCAAAGTTACAAACGCTCAGTTAACCGAACACCGTCACATCAGTAATATAATTATATTTGGCCAATAATTAATAATTAAACTAAATAAAAAAAGTAATATAATAATAAATTTGGATTGAATTACATTTTTATTTTTAACTCACATGCACACATTCAAAGTTACAAACGCTCAGTTAACCGAACACCGTCACATCAGTAATATAATTATATTTGGTCAATAATTAATAATTAAACTAAATAAAAAAAAGTAAAATAATAATAAATTTGGATTGAATTATATTTTTATTTTTAACTCACATGCACATATTCAAAGTTACAAACGCTCAGTTAACCGAACACCGTCACATCAGTAATATAATTATATTTGGTCAATAATTAATAATTAAACTAAATTAAAATAGTAAAATAATAATAAATTTGGATTGAATTATATTTTTATTTTTAACACACATGCACATATTTAAACTTACAAACGCTCAGTTAACCGAACACCGTCACATCAGTAATATAATTATATTTGGTCAATAATTAATAATTAAACTAAATAAAAAAAAGTAAAATAATAATAAATTTGGATTGAATTATATTTTTATTTTTAACTCACATGCACATATTCAAAGTTACAAACGCTCAGTTAACCGAACACCGTCACATCAGTAATATAATTATATTTGGCCAATAATTAATAATTAAACTAAATAAAAAAAGTAATATAATAATAAATTTGGATTGAATTACATTTTTATTTTTAACTCACATGCACACATTCAAAGTTACAAACGCTCAGTTAACCGAACACCGTCACATCAGTAATATAATTATATTTGGTCAATAATCAATAATTAAACTAAATAAAAACAAAGTAAAATAATAATAAATTTGGAGTTAATTATATTTTTATTTTTAACACACATGCACATATTCAAAGTTACAAACGCTCAGTTAACCGAACACCGTCACATCAGTAATATAATTATATTTGGTCAATAATTAATAATTAAACTAAATAAAAAAAAGTAAAATAATAATAAATTTGGATTGAATTATATTTTTATTTTTAACTCACATGCACATATTCAAAGTTACAAACGCTCAGTTAACCGAACACCGTCACATCAGTAATATAATTATATTTGGTCAATAATTAATAATTAAACTAAATAATAAAAAGTAAAATAATAATAAATTTGGATTGAATTATATTTTTATTTTTAACTCACATGCACATATTCAAAGTTACAAACGCTCAGTTAACCGAACACCGTCACATCAGTAATATAATTATATTTGGTCAATAATTAATAATTAAACTAAATTAAAAAAGTAAAATAATAATAAATTTGGATTGAATTATATTTTGATTTTTAACTCACATGCACATATTCAAAGTTACAAACGCCCAGTGTACCGAACACCGTCATATCAGTAATATAATTATATTTGGTCAATAATTAATAATTAAACTAAATAATAAAAAGTAAAATAATAATAAATTTGGATTGAATTATATTTTTATTTTTAACTCACATGCACATATTCAAAGTTACAAACGCTCAGTTAATCGAACACCGTCACATCAGTAATATAATTATATTTAGTCAATAATTAATAATCCAACTAAATAAAAAAATGTAAAATAATAATAAATTTGGATTGAATTATATTTTTATTTTTAACTCACATCCACATATTCAAAGTTACAAACGCTCAGTTAACCGAACACCGTCACATCAGTAATATAATTATATTTGGTCAATAATTAATAATTAAACTAAATTTAAAAAAGTAAAATAATAATAAATTTGGATTGAATTATATTTTTATTTTTAACTCACATGCACATATTAAAAGTTACACACGCTCAGTTAACCGAACTGCGTCACATCAGTAATATAAGTATAGTTGGTCAATAATTAATAATTAAACTAAATAAAAAAAAGTAAAATAATAATAAATTTGGATTGAATTATATTTTTATTTTTAACTCACATGCACATATTCAAAGTTACAAACGCTCAGTTAACCGAACACCGTCACATCAGTAATATAATTATATTTGGTCAATAATTAATAATTAAACTAAATAAAAAAAGTAAAATAATAATACATTTGGATTGAATTATATTTTTATTTTTAACTCACATGCACATATTCAACGTTACAAACGCTCAGTTAACCGAACACCGTCACATCAGTAATATAATTATATTTGGTCAATAATTAATAATTAAACTAAATAAAAAAAGTAAATTAATAATAAATTTGGATTGAATTATATTTTTATTTTTAACTCACATGCACATATTCAAAGTTACACACGCTCAGTTAACCGAACACCGTCACATCAGTAATAAAATTATATTTGGTCAATAATTAATAATTAAACTAAATAGAAAAAAAGGAAAATAATAATAAATTTGGATTGAATTATATTTTTATTTTTAACTCACATGCACATATTCAAAGTTACACACGATCAGTTAACCGAACACCGTCACATCAGTAATATAATTATATTTGGTCAATAATTAATAATTAAACTAAATAAAAAAAAGTAAAATAATAATAAATTTGGATTGGATTATATTTTAATTTTTAACTCACATGCACATATTCAAAGTTACAAACGCTCAGTTAACCGAACACCGTCACATCAGTAATATAATTATATTTGGTCAATAATTAATAATTAAACTAAATAAAAAAAAAAGTAAAATAATAATAAATTTGGAGTGAATTATATTTTTATTTTTAACTCACATGCACATATTCAAAGTTACAAACGCTCAGTTAACCGAACACCGTCACATCAGTAATATAATTATATTTGGTCAATAATTAATAATTAAACTAAATTAAAAAAAGTAAAATAATAATAAATTTGGATTGAATTATATTTTTATTTTTAACTCACATGCACATATTCAAAGTTACAAACGCTCAGTTAACCGAACACCGTCACATCAGTAATATAATTATATTTAGTCAATAATTAATAATTAAACTAAATAAAAAACAGTAAAATAATAATACATTTGGATTGAATTATATTTTTATTTTTAACTCACATGCACATATTCAAAGTTACAAACGCTCAGTTAACCGAACACCGTCACATCAGTAATATAATTATATTTGGCCAATAATTAATAATTAAACTAAACTAAAAAAATGAAAATGATAATAAATTTTGATTGAATTATATTTTTATTTTTAACACACATGCACATATTCAAAGTTACAAACGCTCAGTTAACCGAACACCGTCACATCAGTAATATAATTATATTTGGTCAATAATTAATAATTAAACTAAATAAAAAAAGTAAAATAATAATAAATTTGGATTGAATTATATTTTTATTTTTAACTCACATGCACATATTCAAAGTTACACACTCTCAGTTAACCGAACACCGTCACATCAGTAAGATAATTATATTTGGTCAATAATTAATAATTAAACTGAACAAAAAAAATGAAAATAATAATAAATTTGGATTGTATTATATGTTAATATTAAACCAAATAGTTGAAAACAAATTAGTATTTGAAAAAAAAATGCGGTCTTAAATATAATTGTTTTATTTATATAAATTTATATAATTTATATATTTATATAATTGTTTTATTTTTTTTATATTAAAACTGATTTGCATTTTTTTAAATTTCAGGTAAGGCGGCCATGATACAGCAGATATATTTTGTTTTACCAAATGGTTCAATTGTACCAATACTTATTTCTTTCCACTAGATGAGGTGATGACTCTTGCTGACATTTTGCAAGAAACGTTTATCATCATCCCGTTTTATTCTTGAAGCTGATAATTTTAATGTAATTATGTACGAGCTTTTTGTTGCATGAAAAACGCTTATGGAGAGAAGTAATCTAATCAGCTCTATCACTAAGCTCGTTAATCTTCAGCTTCAGTGTCGTGTGTAACGCATATTAACTTCGACTTCCTGATCAGCTCTTTCTTTTCTGTATTTGTAAAGAAGAATATAAGCAGATATTAAGCTCGTATTAATATGAATGATTCAATGTCGTTCCGCATGAAAAATGTATTATTGTGTAATGTCAATTATTGTTCAGTTTTAAGATTGAGTTATTTCTAAAAACACTTTCATTTTAATTGTTCGAAATTTGCAAATAACTTATTAAATGACAAACACCTTCTTAGCATGTTATTTATCACATTAACACTCCTTAACTTTATGTTGTTTTAAATGGCATTTATATTCAATGCGGTGTCCATCTATCTCTCCCTTACTCTCTTCTCCTCTCTCTTGCTCTCTTTTAACAGTCGAAGTATATATATATATATATATATATATATATATATATATATATATATATATATATAGCACATATGAGAATGAAACGAATATAATAGTCCATTATTAATAACAGGGAATATAAACAGAGAAAGTAATATGATTTTACAGATAGTAGGAGTGAAAAGGAAAGAGCAGGTGTCAAAAACAAAGGGAAGGTGATATAGTGTTCGTGAAGAGGTTCATTTTGATTTTTTAAATATTTTGTCTTTATTCGACTGATTTTGCAAACTCACTTTAGCTTATTCAAAGAATTTCAATCTAAGGTTATTGGGTCATATATATATATATATATATATATATATATATATATATATATATATATATATATATATATATATGTATAGATTGAGAGAGAGAGGAAGAGAGAAAAAAGAATCAAGACTATTAAAACATCTTTTAATATAAATTTAATGAATATGTATATATATATATATATAGAGAGAGAGAGAGAGAGAGAGAGTGAGAGAGAGAGAGAGAGAGGAAGAGAGAATAAAGAATCAAGACTATTAAAACTTCTTTTAATATAAATTTAATGAATATATATATATATATATATATATATATATATATAGAGAGAGAGAGAGAGAGAGAGAGAGAGAGAGAGAGAGAGGAACAGAGAATAAAGAATCAAGACTATTAAAACATCTTTTAATATAAATTTAATGAATATATATATATATATATATATATATATATATATATATATATATAGAGAGAGAGAGAGAGAGAGAGAGAGGGGAAAAGAGAATAAAGAATCAAGACTATTAAAACATCTTTTAATATAAATTTAATGAATATATATATATATATATATATATATATATATATATAGAGAGAGAGAGAGAGAGAGAGAGAGAGAGACTGAGATAGAGAGAGAGAGAGAAATACAGAGACAGAGAGACAAAGAGAGAGTGTAGGGAAGGCTATTAAAACTCTTTTAATATGTATTTAATGGAAATATATTTTCATTGCTTGGAATTTGTTTAATTTCTAAGAGGAATGTATTGTAGAAATCTAAAATAATTATCCTACTGTCAGAATGATATTTCCCAACTTTATTCAGCATTAAATAATCCATAGATTGTTTATATGCTGTAAAACAAACCAAACCAAACGTTGCTTTACAACAAAACGAACGTTCAAAGCATTGCATAGCAATGCCTGATTAAAATATGTATTCAAATCGTAAACATTTTCTCATTAATGAAGAACTCTTTAGGTAAATATTGAAACGCCAAGTAGTATTACTGATTGCTACCGGCTATTATTGTAATAAATAAAACAAATAAATTCCTGTATTCCCATATATCTTGTTGAGTTTTTTCTCAACGGAACGGTTTAGTAATTTTTAATTATAATACCATAAATATATATTTTAAACATCATGGACGACGTATGTCTAATAAGGTTGCTAGATAAACGGTTGACTTATTTTACCGCTAAGTGCATTACTACCGATAGAATCCTCTAAGTACATGAGAGTAAGATGGCGTACTGTTGTCACACTTGGAAACGTCTTTCTTGGGGTAATCTTTCTTGCTTTAACAGAAAAAAATTAAGTTTAAAAATTAATGAAAGACGATATTTACTGTTCGTGATAACTCTTTCTTAGATAAAAACTCTTTCTAGTATTTACGTAATTTTCATGAAAGGTATGAAACGGTTCCCCAATCTCTGTTTCCTGAGTGTAAGACATTTACGGGAAGAAGTCTTTGTCTACCACAACTGAAGATTATTTTCCTGTCTTCCTCCGTGATCTTAAAAGCTAACATAAATTCCATGAACTGTGTTTATTTTGCAAAAGACTTCTTATCTATAAAACACATAACCACGGGACTACTTTCCTGCAGACTATGCATGCTAGAGTGGTGAACTTAATTTCCCCTACATGGCCTTGAACCAACGGTACAAAATGGTATATCAAGAAGCTTCTTCAGGAATGTCGAGCCCGTAACAAAATACCATAAACTGACCAGACTGGAGCTATGAAGCGTAAGGATAGAGAATGACGTCACTTATACTGACATGTAAATCCTCCATTCTGAAGCTTTCCCTCCTGGTTCAGAAAAAAACAATCTAGGTTCAGTGGAGGAGGCTCAACCGCCCGAGAACAAAAATGGTGTAATTAAAAGTTACAATAACTAGATGTATAAGCAAAACCGACCTTACCTTCTGCAAATATAGGAATAGAGAGTCATACGAGTCAGCATTGTTTTGTCTGCTGTTTATTAGCCAGACAATTCAGCGTGAGAGATATTGCAGATATACTTATGATACTAAAGACTGCGTAAACAAGTGGGTAACTATTGTATGACAACTTGCTTTAAAGACACGCATAAAAGAAGAATAGATGTTGAGTTCATATCGTCTGCTGTCAAAATGCATAGGAAGTTATAATTATCGACTCTGTTAATTGTCATAGTTCCTCTCGAATCAGGAGCTATATACTGCACAATGTTTTTAGTTGTTTTTTGTTGTTGTTTTTTTTAAATTTGATTATCTCCGAAACCACCGAGACGTAAAGAGCTACTGTTAATTTTCAGCTATACCTAAAGAGGGATCCTGATTGAGGCGAGTGTGCTTATTAACAGTACATTTAAATTGCTGCATGCTGGTATAGACATAGAAACAGGGATCAGGAAGAAAATTCCAAACCCTTGCAGTTCTGACAAATAAGCTATTAGAGTATATCGCCTCCCAGAGATTTCTACAGTAAATGGGTGGGATTTTGCTGATTGTCTAGTCGATCAGGGTTATATACGTAGATGGAGAAAAAGTGCAGCAAGTTGATCAGAGATCATTCTATTATAGTACTTTTAAAACAAACAGAGCGAGTCAATTTTTGCGTCTGTCATGCTTAAGTTTGAACTAAGTTTTACTGTCTATCTGTTATGATTAAGTGACAAATATAATGTTCGTCTATGTGTCATGATTAAGTTTTAAAAAAAATACGTTCAGGAATTTTCAAATTATATTTTTGTTTGTCAGCCACGTGTACGTTTAAATTATATGTTTCGACTGTCACGCTTAAGTTTGATAAACAAAAATGTTTATTGCATTCATATCATATAATCATATTATAATATTATTTTTTAATGTAACTTTCGTTTTTCTTTCAGGTTTCAATTTTAAATTAAACATCTTTATAACGCTTAAGTTGTAAATACATTTCTAGCAAAATATTACGATACACTTTTAAATCTGATGTTTAGATATTTGCAATAATTGTCCATCTTTAATGTTAAATTGATAAATGACATAGGTGTTAGCCTGCCACATTTGAGTTTTAAATAATCTGTAGCGTGTCACGCTCATGTTTTAAATAACATTTGTGTTGGTCTGTCACGTTTAAATAACATTTTGTTGCTCGTATGATTACCGTTTTAACAACTAGTTTTATCTTTCTGCCACGCTTAAGTTTTAAATAACAGTTGCGTTGGTCAGTCACGTTTACGTTTTAAATAACATTCGTTGGTCCATCACGCTTAAGTTTTATATATCATTTCGCTGGCCTGTCAACCTTAAGTTTAAAATAACAGTGTGTTGGTTTGTCACGCTTCAGTTTCAAAAATACATATGTGTAGTCAAGCTTAGATTTTAAATAAAATGTATTTGTTCTGTAATGTTTAATTTTTTAAAAATGTTAATATGTCACATTATGTTTTAAGAGAACATGTTCGTTAGTCCATCACGCTTATGTTCTGTCACGTTTGAGTTTTAAAAAACATAATTTGTTGATTTGTCACGTTTAAGTATAAACAATTATGTTTGTCTGCTACGTTTAAGTTTAAAAGAATATTTTTTTGTTTTTCTGTGACGTTAAAATTTTGAGAACAACTGTTTGTCGGTCACGTTAAAATTGTACACATCTTCAACATATTCCTTCTATCTTTTAAAAAAAAATAGTTTAATGTATTATTTTATTTTATCTGATATTTGCAACAGAATGTCGTTCTAAAATTGTCTCTATTTTATTGATACGCACATTCCCAACCATTAATTTAAAAAATGAGAAATGAATAAAACACATAATTAAAACGTGATTTTGCAGTAGGTTAAAACGACCCGATCCAGATGTGGCAAGATAAGGTACCGTTCCCCAGTCACTACACTCTTCATTTCTTTCCCAGATTCTGTTAAATAATGAAAACAATTCAAAATATTTGAATCAGTTATGTATTCCAACTTATATTCTAATATTGGTTGTGATAATCACAACGTTTCGGTTGATGTCTACTGCGACCCTCTTGTGTTATTTAGAACTCATTGTAAGCCATTGCGTTTAACCATTAGACAATATGTCAATAAGACCATGGTTAAAACGTTCGTTAGCAATTATTTCTAAGTAATATGTGAATGAGACCAGTGTTAAAACGTTGGTTACCAATTATTTCAAAATAATATGTCAATAAGACCATTGTTAAAACGTTGGTTAGCAATTACTTCTAAGTAATATGTCAATGAGACCAGTGTTAAAACGTTGTTTAACAATTATTTCAAAATAATATGTCAATAAGACCATGGTTAAAACGTTGATTAGCAATTACTTCTAAGTAATATGTGAATTAGACCATTGTTAAAACGTTGGTTAGCAATTATTTTTAAATACTATGTCAATAAGACCATGGTGAAAACGTTGGTTAGCAATTACTTCTAAGTAATATGTGAATTAGACCATTGTTAAAACGTTGGTTAGCAATTATTTCTAAATACTATGTCAATAAGACCATGGTGAAAACGTTGGTTAGCAATTACTTCTAAGTAATATGTGAATTAGACCATTGTTAAAACGTTGGTTAGCAATTATTTTTAAATACTATGTCAATAAGACCATGGTGAAAACGTTGGTTAGCAATTACTTCTAAGTAATATGTGAATTAGACCATTGTTAAAACGTTGGTTAGCAATTATTTTTAAATACTATGTCAATAAGACCATGGTGAAAACGTTGGTTAGCAATTACTTCTAAGTAATATGTGAATTAGACCATTGTTAAAACGTTGGTTAGCAATTATTTCTAAATACTATGTCAATAAGACCATGGTGAAAACGTTGGTTAGCAATTACTTCTAAGTAATATGTGAATGAGACCATTGTTAAATCGTTGGTTAGCAATTATTTCTAAATACTATGTCAATAAGACTCTGGTGAAAACGTTGGTTAGCAATTACTTCTAAGTAATATGTGAGTGAGACCATTGTTAAAACGTTGGTTAGCAATTATTTCTAAATACTATGTCAATAAGACCATGGTGAAAACGTTGGTTAGCAATTACTTCTAAGTAATATGTGAATGAGACCATTGTTAAATCGTTGGTTAGCAATTATTTCTAAATACTATGTCAATAAGACCATGGTGAAAACGTTGGTTACCAATTACTTCTAAGTAATATGTCAATAAGACCATTGTTAAAACGTTGGTTAGCAATTACTTGGAAGTAATAATCTAGTTAAGAATTAGAGGTTAATCTTCACTACAGACTATCGTAATGCGGAATAAAATAAAACTACGTATTCTGTCCGAACGACGGAATCAGAATAATCTATTCTCTTGAATGAAATAAAATGTTCTTTTTAAATTACGTATTGTTTAAGATGATTATTCTCAAGTTGTAATAGAATGTTCTCAAGTTTTAAAAGATGCAGAGGTTACATCGGCCTAAACGTGATGGTATGGTAGTTTTGTTTTACGGCATATCAACCCTTTTTGGGTTATTTAATGCCGAATCTGGTCATTATAGTGAAAGTTTTTATGCTTCAAGTTCTTTATATCTTCAAATGTTTAATCATCGTTTTTGGTTTGGTAGTTTTGTTTTACGGCATATCAACCCTTTTTGGGTTATTTAATGCCGAATCTGGTCATTATAGTAAAAGTTTTTATGCTTCAAGTTCTTTATATCTTCAAATGTTTAATCATCGTTTTTGGTTTGGTAGTTTTGTTTTACGGCATATCAACCCTTTTTGGGTTATTTAATGCCGAATCTGGTCATTATAGTAAAAGATTTATGCTTCAAGTTCTAAAAATAAAATAAAAAAGGGGAGGGAGAAAGGGAGAGGGGCTGTTGTTTTTGTTTTTGGTTTTGTAGAACATAATTAAGTTTTACAAAAAAAAAAAAAAAAAAGAAGAAAAAAAAAAAACGTCAATGTAGGTGAATTTCGTCTCAGGGAGCCACAGGGCAGCCTGATCTGGTATCACCAGCTAAACGTGATAAAACATTAAAATGAGAATAGTAATTGGAATAATAACAAAGTATATCAATCGTTATTTTAAAATGTTGAAATATATTTTCACAAATGATATGTAGATTGATAAGTACAACTATACTATAGTATCTTTATTTACTCCTCTGCAGGAGTTAGGCACAAGGCCAGTTTTATCTTACTCCCACAAGTAAGATGTGACCACAGCTTGGGTCGAGTAAGTGGGGTTAAAAGCCAGCGCTCGAAGGGTGAGCACTCTGGCCATTTAAAAATTGCCTGGGCAGCCCCGTCGGCATTCCCCGGTTGGGGCGCCTCAAGCAGTAAGCAATAAACTTACTCCTCCCCGAAGAGGGGAGGCGAAGCCTGGGAGGGTTGACCTCCTAGAACTGCACAGGACAAACTCACAGACAGGTGGAATCAAGCCCCGAAGGACAAGACGACATCCGTCTATAGGGGTGCAGTATCCATCGGAGCGTGTGCCAGGTAAATCGATGTAAGTAAAATATTTGCAACGAGACTAAACTACTTTTGCAGCAGAAAAATACACTACATACATTTCCAGTACCATTAGTAACACAATGTAATATAATAGTTCTCTTTCTAAATCTGGAGTGAAAGTCAGTTGTAGGAGATTATCAAAACATGGAGCGTTCTCAATGAACAAGCTACCGTTTTGAACTAGAGGAAAACAAGCATATACACGTTGATGATGAACGGAGGGAATCTGGGTTTAGAGGGAGTAAAGGGGACAATCTACCTTTTCCCCATCGCACCACATGTTCAAAATAAGATGAGCAATACTACCTGAATGTACACTGGTAGACAGGTATGTCAACGTCCTTATATATATATCCACAGTCATCTCAGAATCAAATTGTGAAGATCATTAATCAAAACAAAGACAACAGTTGGCTAAGCCAATAGTAAGCATAAGATATGAAGTGTATAACTAGAACAGACACTACACTCAGCTCTCAGACAAAAGCCACGATTTTGAGACATATCAACACTTATTTTATTCATTTATTAACGAAACCACAATTTTACGGCCTGTCAATTTTTTATTTAGTTATTTAATACCTAGCCAAATGTTAAGGCATATTAACCCTTTCTGAAGTAATTTACTAACAAACATCTATTTTACGGCCTATCAACCCTTTATTTGGTCATTATATACCAAGCCGCAATCTTAAGGGATGTCAACCTTTTCTTTAGTCATTTACTAATTAAGCCACGATTTTACGGCATATCAATTCTTTCTTTCGTCATTTAATACTTCAGCCAAAATCGTTAGGTGTATCAACCATTCTTTTGTCATTTAATACCCAAACCACAATTTTACATCATATTAATCCTTACGTCAGTCATTTACTACACAAACCATAATTGTACGTCATATTAAACCATACTCCAGTTATTAATATACCCAAACTACAATTTTACGTTATATCTAACCTTACTTCAGTCAATTACTATCACAACCACAATTTTACATCATATTAACCCTTACGTAAGTGATTTACTCCCCAAACCACAATTTTACGTCATATCAAACTTTATTCCAGTCATTAATATACCCAAACCTCCATTTCACGTCATATCAAACCTTTTTCCAGTACTTAATATTCCCAAACATCAACTTTACATCATATCAAACCTTATTCCAGTCATTAATATACTCAAACATCAATTTTACATCATATCAAACCTTATTCCAGTCATTAATATACCCAAACCGCAATTTTACGTCATATCAAATCTTATTCCAGTCATTAATATACCCAAACCTCAAGTTAACGTCATATCAAACCTTATTCCAGTCATTAATATTCCCAAACATCAATTTTACATCATATCAAACCTTATTCCAGTCAGTAATATACCCAAACCGCAATTTTACGTCATATCAAACCTTATTCTAGTCATTAATATACCCAAACCTTAATCTTACGTCATATCTAACCTTACTTCACTCAATTACTATAATAACCACAATTTTACGCTATATCGATCCTAACGTGATATACACACTTACTTTAGTCATTTGCTATCAAAACTAACAGTTTACTTCATACTCCCCCTTACTACGTTCATTTACCACACAAAGCACCATTTTTCCTTCATATTAACACATACTATAGTCGTATACTATCCAAACTATAATGTTATATCATACCAACCCTTACTTACGTTATCTACTACCCACACAACAATCTAGGTAATATCAACCCTTCCTTAATTATTTAATACCAAACCTACAATCCAACGGTATATCAACCCTTTTTTAAATTAATTAAATTCTAGCGAAACTATATAAACAAGAGATCATATATTTGCTTATATATGTAATAATGCTATAGGTGTGCTTTGTTTTTGAATACAACTTGTACAAACATTCGCTTGTAGAGAATCGATCAGCGATTCTAGATCTGAGCTGAATTGATGAAAGGGATTTCAATAGGAAAGTGCGCGTTTGATGTAAGGTCCAAGTAATCACAATCCTTAACTGTTCTTTGATTTCGCTATCAATCAGCTGACCTTTTGTAACTGCCCCGGACCCTCGCTGGCCAATCAGCGAAGCGTCCTTCAATTTTGATGAGAAAGTGCCATCGACTTTGGACATTAAACGCACTTGAATCTTTGGCAATAGCAACAATTGTCGCTCCGGGAAAACCGGGGTCATGACTATTGCGGACACGGGCGGGTTTGTATATTAAATTGGAAAAAAAGGGAAGGAATGAGTGCGATTAAAGAAATCAGGTGGACTAGAATAAAAGGAAGAAAGGCATAGCAAACAGAATAGATGAAATAAGTAGGAATGAAAACAGGAAAGAAACACCTTAGGTGAGATGAAGGATAGGGAAGATAAGAGTGTAAAACTGAATAAAGAGAGCAGGGGAATGTATAGGAAAACAGACGGGCGGAATGACGAAACAGAAATTTGAGAAAAGGGAAAGATGAATGAAGGGAAAAGTGAAAAATAGTAAATACATTAAAAAGGGAAAATGGCATCTTGAGTTGGAAATTGATTACTGTTTGTTTTACGTCATATAAACTATTTTCATATTATTTGCTCTTAAATTCAGTCGTTTAATAAATACTAAAATATTCACGTGTTTATTCATGCTGCAAATGTATGCTTTTATATAATTAGGGTTTATATTACTCTGCATATATACATTAATGAGTTATGGTTTATCAATATAAACATGAATCGTCCCCCCTTGTCCGTATCAACACAGACATTATCTTATACTTGTTCAGGCTTCCGCTATCTTCGTGGGCTTATATGCGATCTTCGCTTTTGTATTGTGGACAGAGCGATTTGCTTCGTCGTCCTTGTTAGTTGAACCGCACTCAAACCCCACCCTGTCATTTATTTAGTATGAAGTATATATCGCAGTTCTTTGTGAAGGAATCAACTGGATTAGGGTGCTTATATATAGAAATACGAAAATAACTCAAATCCGCACAGCATCAAGGAAACACAACAAAGTTATTGGCTTGTATTTTAAGATAGAAATATATTTTCGGATTTACAGGAAACTTAAGGGGTAGGGTCTATAGTCTTCGGGATGCTGGATGTAAATAGTTAATTAATTTGTGAAATGGAAACGTCTAACGAATTAAAATTCATGCTTAGAAAAAGGTATTTCACTCGCGCATCATAGAACGTTTGAAACTCAGCACTTCTGCTAGACTGCTGACGGCTCTCGACAGCTACTTGGTGACAAGGTTAACTGAAATTGTCAGTTGGTGATAAAAACACTATTGAGAGGGGGGTCGACAAGAATTTGTAAACATTAGACTTTAAAACGACCATGTTGTAAGCTGCTGGGAAGAAGCTCTGTTGTATTCCAATCCACAGATTAGACATTCTTGGAAAAACCATGGTTCATGAGAGATCCATTCTATTTTAGGTACACAGAATACGAAACGAAATTGTTTACAGTGGTAGTAGCTAAACGAGTGTTTTTTGTGAATGATTTACAGGGAAGATTTGAGGTAAGACTAGCACCTACAATCGAAATAACTATAGAGTAAAAAAAGCCTACCAATGTTCATTCTGTGAACAAAAAGGCTGCAGATTTCAAAGTTGATTATGTACTTTAGCATGGAAGGAGAGAGTCTATCGCGCGGTTCCTCTCCAGATGTGGCAACAGTACTCCATCTAAGAACGCATCAATATTTTGTACAGTTAGAGGATTGCGCCTGAGGGGAAGTACTTTCTGGAGCGATAAAACGATCTGACCAATTTTTTTTCTGCCGCCTAAGCAATAGATTGTATGTAAGTCTTCAATGTAACGTCTCCAATAAAGAGAAGTTATTTTGATAATAAATTATCTATTAAATAAAGTAATGACTATTACCAATAAAGATGGATTCTAAGGTGGAAAGGTTAACAGACTTGAATAAAAGCAGAAAAATTAGAATATTATCAAACGCACTTGAATCTTTCGCAATGGCTACGATATTAGCTCCAGGAAACAAAGGCAATGAATATTGCTGATGAGGGCGGGTTAGATAGAAAGAAAGTAGATTGACAAGAG